>JANDJT010000124.1:3028149-3057898 GCA_024331685.1 Stegophilus panzeri
AGGAATATTCTAAAAGCGACTCATGTAAACACCTTAATCAGAATATTGTCTTATTCAGAATAAGGTCAATAATTACAGTACTGCTGTCCGATGGGAAAGGGGAGGGGTGCGAGCCTGTTGCTGGGCAAACAACAACATCGGTACAGAGATAAAACGGACAGCATGACTAAAGCTTTTTTTGATCGTCGAAGTGGATCTCAATCCAGAACTATCCGTAGAAAAACTGTGACCTGTGGCTCACGTCAGATCCAACTGGGTCAGCGAACGTACATTGGATGATGGCCACAGTTAGGGTTGTTACAGTCTCACAGTTAACTCACCGTTGACTTTTTACAAGTTGATTTATTGTTACTTGATCAAATTCCTTACTCCACTGGTTCTAATCCTTTTTGTGTTTCCAGTTGAGATTCCTCAAAAATGTCATAACCCCGTTCCTCCGGACTCGCCCTAAATCACACTACATCCAGTTCAGGTTCTCCACCGCAGTAGTAACTGGCATACAACGAAATCCCCAGTGTTGAGTGTTGAATGAAGTCTTTCTAAGTTCATTTGTGTCCATATATGAAGACTGTAGTGTTAATTCAACACTGGGGGGGGGAGGTTACGGTAACCACCAGGTGCTTGGGAGGGGGATAAAACCTGCCGAACTCACTGCTGTGTAATCCGCTATACTTTCGTAAACATGTTGCATTGCTACCTCTGTTGCCACTCCTAGCATGTTTATAGCATGTTTATCATGAACGACAGATTTGAAAACAATTTGAAACAACATGTCAAAACGAAAAAATCTGGTTTTGGCTAAGCAGCGCTGCACACTGACATGCTAGTTGGAGTTTTTATCATATAACAACAACAACGTGATAAATACTGACAGTGTAAGAGATTCTATGGGGAATTTATTGCGCACAATCACGCACATATTCTCTCAGTACGGACAATTTGGAAACGCCAATCAGTCTATAACACGTGTGTTTTGATTGGCGGAGGAAACCAGAGTACCCGGAGGAAACCCCCGAAGCACTGGGAGAACACGCAAACTCCACACACAGGGTGAAGTCGGGATTCGAGCCCCCGACAACCCCCACCATGGAAAAGTTCTCCCATTTCTCCAAAATTGGGGAATTTTGAGCTTTTTGTTCCATTTTTTTTTTTTTGTTTTTATTATTGGTCAAAAGTTTGTAGACGCTCGACTGAAACGTGTCTCACGATCTTAAAAACTTTTTGATCTGAAGGCGTGTGATTTAAACGTGCGAAATCGGTGTTGTAGACAAAATACAATCGTGCCGACGTGTTCATTTCTTTCATTAGAAAACTAACATTTTATTTACAAAAATATATATTTTTTAAACGGAAGACTCGGCGAGAAATATTTCCGAAAAGCAGCCGATAAGAGTCCGGCGTCGGTGTGAACTCCTTTAATACTGTTTAAAAAACATCTCAGGGAAATTCCTCAAGAAATCGGGTGAGAAAACGCCAAGAATACATTTCTGGAAATTCTCAGCAAAAAAACGTGTCGACTTTGAAGATGCGAAAATACTAAATTATTTTGATTTATTTTGGATTTTTTTTTTTTTTTTTTTTTTGTATCACAACATAATTCCCATAGTTCCATTTGTGTTACTCCAGAGTTTCGATGACTTTATTATTATTATTCTAAAACATGGGAAAAGAAATAAAAATAAAGAATGAGTGTGTCTAAACTTTTTAACCGGTAGTGTTCATACACCAGGATTGTCAAAGGTGTCGCAATAAATTTTTCTTAAAATGTTTACCATGTGTTTTTAAACGTTTCGGTGGATTAATTCTGTGAAACCGCGTCTAGGTGATCATTTCAAAGAGTCCTCCGATTTAGATTTATATATATGCGTATATATATTTTATTTTTTTTGAACAGGTTATATCTTCTGAGGTCAATGGAGGCACCACAGGACATTCATCACTGAGGATAAAGCCACAGTTTATTCCGAGTTATGTTTCTCTATGAGTTATAAAACGGATGTTCTCCATTATGGAAGATAAGCAGTGAAAGCGTGCAGTCGAAAGCAGCCTCCGAGTTAAACCCTGATTGACCCCGGTGAAGTTCAATTCGAAGCCACATCACGACGTCGAGATGTTCTCTGCTCTGAAGAAGCTGGTCGGTTCGGAGACTCCTGTCCAACAGCGGGAGAAGAACATTCCCGCGGGACTGCAGTCCATGAATCAGAGTCTGCAGAGACGATTCGCCAAAGGCGTTCAGTACAACAGTGAGTCTGCCATTTCTTTCCTTCTTTCTTTCTTTCTTTCTTTCTTTCTTTCTTTCTTTCTTTCTTTCCCCCAAACATGAACTCGCCAGTCTGCTGAGGTGATAACTAAGACAGACATCATTTCTTAAATCATGTGAGAAGTGGTTTACTCAAGCAGTGGAGAGGATTTGGAGCGGATTATCCCTACTGAGGGAATGGTTCAGTCCGAGACTGAGCTGGAGAAAAAAGTGGGTCGTATTGTTCTCTCTCTCTCAAGCCGGGGCCGTTTTTATTCCAGTGCTTCCTGCGATTGGAGATTATAGTGCTGCACATCATGACCGTGATATGCCTTGCACTGAATTAATGAAGAAATGAAACACTTCGGGTGTGCCGTTATAGAAAAACAATCAACGGCGTGAAGTGGCGTTACTGTTACAGTTTGTCAATGATTACAATTAAAAAAAATTTTAATGAGAGACCGACATGTACTTTTTATCCGTTTGTAATTGCATGTAATGTTGTGGAACATCTGCGAAAACTTGGTTCCTGTTATCACTTATTTCACAGCAGTTGTAAACTCTTAAGTACTAGTTACAACACCAGCCTCTTTTTAAATTTGTTAATTTTTTTTTTTTTTTTATTTGTTTTTTATTTCTTGGAGAAACTTGCTGAAACTGGAGACTCCTTCCCGCAAATGAACGTCTCCTTACAGAAAACTTCTCAAAATCAGCGAATGCATGTTTACGATTATACGTCTTTCAAATCTGTTTTATAATCTGTAGCGTCCCTGTGCGAATCGTTGCTATAGAAAAGAATTAGACATCTTAAACGTTTCCGAGGAATTAGAACGAGGGCGTTAATCTAAACCTGCGATCGGAGCTGCTGAGATTTCTGCGATTTGGAAAATGTTTCCGTTGACGTTTTTGCATTTCTGACGCGGCCGAAACCTGCTTTATGCTCTAGCCAATCAGTTAATGTGTTTTTTTTTTTGTCGTTTTTATTTGTAAAATCATAGCCGTCGTCACAAAGATCTTGATCCCTGACGAGCAAGAGTTTACCTAATGTATCACAAACGCATCTTATCATTACTAGAAGGAATTTTCTACACGACTCGCTCTTCACACACTAGATATTTGGATAGTAGTGAACACTTAGTCGAGCCGGCCGGGGTGTTTAAGTCTGACGTTGTGTGTGTGTGTGGTGTAGTGAAGATCGTGATCCGCGGGGACAGGAACACGGGGAAGAGCACACTGTGGCAGCGTCTGCAGGGAGGGAAGTTCCAGGAGGAGTACATCCCTACACAGGAGATCCAGGTCACCAGCATCCACTGGAACTACAAGAGTAAGTGTTATAACCCAGCGTTGTTTTTCTCCCGAAAAGTAATACTTTATACGGGGTAATTATATCGTTTGCACCACACCGGGGGGTTGGGTGAAATATAAAAAAAAATAAAAATTAATAAATAAAAATGATGCATAAACAAAAAAGATGTATATTATTCTGGAAAATTAATTTCACGGAAATTTATAAGTTAAATAATGCAGCTGTTCTGAGAAACATGGCCACATAGGGTCCGTGGTTTATTAGGGGCCAAGCACCAATGGTTCAAGGCACCTACTGTTTTTCTGCTTATTATTATTATTATTCTGGCTAGACTGTCTATGGCAGCCCATGTGGCAACCATGTGGTAAAAATTTGTGAAATTTGGCACAAGGTTTCAGGATATATTCAGCTACAAATACACCAAATCTGTGCCCCATGCTCACAAAAGTCTAGCGCCATCCACAGGTCAAAATATGGTAAAATTTCAAAGTATGTTTATGCCCATAACTTGAACCGTGTGGCCAAAATTTCAACGCCAGGTGTCGCTAGATTCCTCGGATCGTGCCGAGTTCAACAAACACCATGACGTCTATTTTTTTTTTTTTTTTTAGCCATCTTAAAAACAGTTTTTCCGGTACTCCTCGGACAAATGTTGTCCAAATCTCACCAGATTTGGCTCATAACATCTTCAGACCAATCCGCAAAAAAGTTATCGAATGGAATTTAGATTTTGAAACTCGTAACTTTAATTCTTATGAGACTCGCTGGACTCCATTAGGTTTAACCCAAACCTCAAAGTCATCTGTGGGTAGATTAACTACACAAAATATTTAAAGAGTTAAAGACGTACCTGGCTACAAAATACTTGAAAACTTCCTTGAATGCTGATTTTGATTATATTATATTATATTATATTATATAAATTCATGTTTGGGTCACGTTGAGACTGTATGAAAACCGATATGGGGGCGGGGCCGTGCAGAAGCTCAGCTAGTGACGTCACTAAATATATTCTAATATAAGCGTAAACAAAGTTTAATGTTATAATGATTTTTGGGTGTTCAAGAGTGCATATTCTTAGGCAGACGTGTGACAAATTAAAGGAAAACTCAACGTAAATTATTTTAGGAAGGTGTTAGGTCACGATGAGGCTCCAGAACAGCTTCAGGGTGTGTTGGCATAGATTCTACACATCTGTGGAACTGTATTGGAGCAATAAGCACCATTATTCCAAAAGATCTAACACGTCACTCCAGAATTTCCAATAGATGTTCAAGAAACGTATTCGTTGTGTTTCAGGGTGGACTTTTCATTTAAAAAGACAGTGTACATTGTCTTTGTATTGTATTGTACATACAATATGCTAATATGATGTTGGGGGTGGATGGGGTGTTATCGGAAAATAAACACCTTCTGACCAATCAGAATCGAGCATGTGGTATAATGCCAAATAATGCGTACTGTTATCTATTCCCTTGTCTTCCCTTGTGTAAGTTATTATCTGCTGTAGGTGCACAACCAGGTAAAGAAACTCTTCTTGGGCATTTTTAGCCTCCATTAGAGTAGATTAGAGTAGATCAGTAGCTTTTAGATGTCTCGTCGAGGAAGTACGCAGTCCCCCGATACGTAGCAGTGTCGGTTACACAGCCCTGCTAGACGACGTTCAGCATAACGGACATGCTAGTACCTGTCTAATCAAAGCTGTTTATTGTGTTTGTCCATACGAACACATCTCTTACATTGAGACACAAGTTTTCATATGCACCTAGTCTAGATTTTGTGATCTGCATCTGCTTTAGTTTTGCTTTCTCAGTCGAAGCGATTCTGGAAACGAATCAAAAGCAGCTGTTTGAGCTGTATGAGGTGTGACTCGGCTCTCTGGTGCAGACGCGTGTCCAGACCGAAACTGCGTGAAGGACTCGTGCACATTCCTCTTCTCGTTTTGATTTCACAAGAGGCACACGGGAAGATAAATACTGCAGGCTGTTTGGCCTAAACATTCAATCTGTCATTATCAGAGTAGCATAATTAGATTAGATCATTTACTGAATTAAGGTACATCAGTCCATACAGGATTTCGCTGTTTTTTTTTTTTGTTTGTTTTTGTTTTGTTTTGTTTTGTTTTGTTTTTGCTGTTAACGACTTGAATCGGCAAAATTGCAGTTGCACGAAATTGTTTCGCACGGTCTTTCGCAATGAAGTTTGCCGGTAAATGAGACCTTTTAGCTGTACTCATGTTCAACACACGTGAATCGAAGAGGGCTTTCGTGAATCGAAGGCGCGTCGTGACGACGTCACGTGACGCGTCTCGGCCCAAATCTACGGGAAATCTGCTGTAATTTTGAAAAATTGCACGCTCCTTCGAATATTCCAGAGTTTGCTTGATTTTGCGTTCGTTTTTGCGATCCAGGAGGGACTGATGGATAGCGAGGATGACCATCTCACTTACTCACACTTGTAAAAAATATAATAATAATAATAATAATAATAATAATAATAAAAATGCACTGATACGGTCATCCTGTGTATGTCACGTAAGCCTAGTGTGCCTTGTCGCACTAATGAACAGACTGCAAACTGTGCTCTGCAAAAATATACCAAGGAGGAACTACAGCACCTTTCAACAATGGCATGAGGAATTCATCGCTAGCAGCAAAGACAGGCTAGTTGGGGGGGGGCTCGGGAGAAAAGTCTTGATGGGAGTGTGACCATAACAGCTCTTACCCCGTGTGTTGTTCTTGATAATCAGATGCTATCGGCCATTAACAATGAAGGAATCTGACGCGGTGAAATCCTACTCGTTTCCACTTCATTTCAAATCAACTAGCCAACGGTGTATATAAAAATAAAACAAAAACTTAAGTACTTAGTAGCTTAAGTACGTGAACATGCACAAGTTCGCAGCTACCATGTACTGTAAATCAGGGAAACATAAACAGAGCTGAATTTGATTGATTGATTAATGCTAAGTAGGTTTACTCATTTTGTTATTAATATCGGTATCAAGCGTATAGTATAGTCGATCTAGTGTATAGTCATTTTGCAACAGCCTACCGGACTGTAGAAAGAGTCTATTCCCCTCATTCCTGTGGTGGTGTCTTCACAGCTACTGACGACGTGGTGAAAGTGGAGGTGTGGGACGTCGTGGATAAAGGTGAGTCTGATAAAACCGCAGGCTGGTTTAATTCCCCCCTGCATTTGTATTTTATTTATTTATTTATTTATTTTTAACAGCTTAAAAACTGTTACAGGCTCAGTTGAGATTTTGGGATTTCACGTTAGTCGTTTAATGCATTTGTTCAAAAACGTATTGAGTTGACTGCATTAAATAAAAAAATAAAAAAAATAACGGGTATGTGCCGATAATAATGAGTCGCTTAAACGTTTAGTGGGTTCACATGCACGATAATAATCTCTGATAAGATTGCAATCGAATGCAAAAGTTTGCACACCCTCGCACCGAACGAAGACGGCAATGTAATACAATTTCTCATTTGTAAGTCGCTTTGGATAAAAGCGTCTGCTAAATGAATAAATGTAATTTATAGCAACAAAACATTTAAGGTGTTCGGCTTGACGGCGCTTTCCTCCTATCCCAACGATTTAAAAGTGTACGTTAAGATATTAATGGTCAAAAATACTGTATATCAGTCGAATATGTAAGGAATAAAACACAAAATTTTCCAGTCGCAGGACATCCTAAAGCGTTTTATTGCTCTTATACCACAGCATTTAGTTTTTTGTGGTAATGATTATAATATTTAAATTATTAATGAACAACACATTGTATTTTATTTAAAAAAAAAATCTGTTTAAAGTGAAGTTAGTTCCTGTTATTAGTTACGTCGTAGCAGCCATGAACTGCCGTTCCCTCAATTATTAAGATGATTTAAAAAAAAAAAAAAAAAGTCCTGTGTAAGCTGTTACTATAGAAACCATATATATTTTTCAGCTGCACTACTACTGCTGTTCAGCTCTAGAAAATTCACCAACACGTTCCGACCAATCAGATTCGAGAATTCAAAACCACCAGTTTAATTTGTAACAGATATTAGTATAGTATATTCTCTAATACCTTGAATGTACGTCCAGGATTTGCCTTTATAACCGCCTTCAGATGCTTTCACGTACGCAAGTTTTGGATATCGTTAGTGGTAATAATCCAATCCCAATTTTAAAAAAAAATTTTGGATAGTTTTTAGATGTTTTGTTGCAGGAAGTGCAGACATTTCATTTTTAAAAAAAAAAAAAAAAAACATTTTGGAACGTAATATTTTGTAAATAATTCATAAAATAGAGGTCTGTTTTACAATCTTTCGATTTAAGAGTAAACTACAGGGGGGTGCAAACTTATACACTCAACAGCGTTTTTTTTTTTTTTTTTATTCATTTTATTTGTAGAAACTGTAGAGCTACATACAGTTTATCTGTAGGAAAAAAAAGTGATCTATAGACTTCAGTGCATGTAAACCTACTTACTGTCCACACTGCCATTTTTTTATACCAAGTTAACATGGAGTCATGAGTAAATAAAGCTGTGAAACCCCCAATCAGGTTCCTTTTGAGGCATGTTTAACTAGAGCACGGTTTAACAGGTGGTTGTTTGATGAATTCATTGATTAATTCGGTGTCGCGATAACATTAATCGGCACGTACCTGCGTACTTCTAAACTATGCTGATGTTCAATGGTTAAAAAAGAAGAAAAAAAAGGTATAGATGGTCGATGTGTATCGTTTCCAGTGTTTTAGAGAGAAAGTAGCTTTCTGCATGCTCGTGTTACACCCATCCCCATTGCCATGCTTTCGTCAGATGCATTATTAAAGCATGGCCCGGTTTACCGAGCCGCTCGGCCCACGCACGCCGACTCGCCGTGTGTATTAATGCTGTCTCTCTTGCTCTGCTCTCACTGTGCACCCAGGCCAAAAAATCCCTCTTCCTGAAGGTGTAGGTGAGAAACCACTTCTGCATAGAGATTGATAGACATTAGGTCATAGTTATATGTGTATCTAACGGGTGTGGGTGTGCGTTTTTGCTGTGTGTATGTGTGTGTGTGTGTGTGTGTGTGTGGGTGTGTAATCTCGGTGCAAACACAGCTGCCACTTTTCACTCATTGCATTGCAGTTGGATTAAAGTGGATTTAACTCTCGGTCGTGTCTGATGATCTGCCTGCCAAAGATCTATAACAGTGTGCAACATGGAGCGGAGCATACCATAAAGGATATTACATAAAATAATACACCCGCTCTGATTAATAAGACTAACACAGTTTTCTAACCCAAAGCTCACAGTGTTCGATTTTTATTTGGCATTTAAAAATATATGGGTTTATTTAAGTACTTATTTATTTATTTATTTATTTATTTATTTATTTTAAAATCCAACCTGAATTTAGCATGAAATTAATTTTGGGGATCCATTAACATTATTTTTCTTTTACCGTGTCAGTCGATCAGCCGGGACGCTTTTGGCGTCTGATGTTTGTTTGCGTCTTCATTTTCATGCCGAAGTCACGCGAATAAACGTAGCGCTCGATCGCAAGTCGATCTCATCCTAAATCTATGTAGGAAAGCGCTTTCCGGGCTCTTCCGCATACACGAGCTCAAAGGCACGATCTTCGAGCATCGAGTCTCGACTTGAGACCAACACCAGCAGATGACACGGCACACCAAAATCATCACTGACTGTGGAAACTGCACACTGGACTTCAAGCAGCTTGGATTCTATGCCTCTCCACTCTTCCTCTAGACTCTGGGACCTTGATTTCCAAATGAAACTTTCATCTTCCCCATGTGATTGTGGTTGTGTGTACTGAACCAGACTGAGAGATTAAAGCCTCAGGAAACCTTCGCAATTGTTTCGAGCTCTTCTCAGGTCTTCAGGACATTTCTGTATTATAAATTCGATTCAATTTTATTTGTAGAGCACTTTTTACAACGGACATTGTCTCAAAGCAGCTTTACAGAAACATATAAACACATGATATAGATTTTAAGTGTGAATTTATCCCTATTGAGCGAGCCGGTGGAGACGGTGGTGAGGGAAAAACTCCCTAAGATGATATGAGGAAGAAACCTTGAGAGGAACCAGACTCAGAAGGGAACCCGTCCTCATCTGGGTAACAACGGATAGTGTGAAAGTAAAAGGAAGTTCATTATGGTTTTTATATGAAGTCTGTTTGTTGAACTAGTCCACTGTTCACTAAAGGAGACTTGAGAGCAAAACTGTATGTGGTAATTGCAGTCCCAAGGCCATCGCAGCATCCGAATTCTTTATTCTAATATCTTTGAGATACTGGATTTTTGATTTCCGTGAGCTGTAACCCGTAATCATCGAGATTAAAACAAACAAACAAAAAAACAAACGCTTGAAATATTTCACTTTATGTGTAACGGATGTAGATTATATGAAAATTCCAGTTTTTGAATTAAATTACGTGAAAAAACGAACTTTTCCACGCTATTCACATTTTTTTTTTTTTGAGATGCAGCTGTATATTCTAGAAGTTAAAACAGTCTGTAAAAAAAAAAAAATTATAAAAAATTACTGACTGATGTGGATAGGACTAAAATCCTAGAGATGGTCTGGTAATAAGTACATTACCTCACCTTCTCACGCAAAAAAAAAACGAATCCGAACTGAACGACTCGGCTGCCGAGTTCGTTTTGGTTGCCGTGCATACGCGTTCCGTATCTGTCTGTAATTTAATGTCGGATATTAACAGAAAAAGAAAGAAAGGAGAAAAAAAAAAAAAAAGACTCATTAGCAACTTTACCCTCATGGCCCTGATCGTCAGGCCCCAAAATACGTCTTGGCTGGTCGACTACATTGTAGATTTAAAAAAAAATACAACTTTTTGCTGAGCCGTTCCTTCAGGTGTTGGTTTGCATTACAGCTTGATGTGGCTAGTAAATGTTGCTCACTCTTGATTTTTTTTTTTTTTGTTTGTTTGTGTAATTCAACTGAGCAGCTTCTAACACTGAGTGTTTGTACTTAATGGACTTGTTTCATCTCATCTTTCTTGTTTTTTTTTTTTTTGTCTGTGTAGGCAGGGGTAAAAAGCGAGGCGACACCCTGAAGCTTGAGAATGATCCTCAGGAGGTAAAATGAATCGCCCACAAGACTTAATCATGAAGGGGAAACTCGGCAGTGGTCGGATTGCTGCGATATTTAATGTAGAAATGAATTATATTGTCGTATGCTCTCAATATATTCTTAAAAACGAGTAAAAATACATAAGGAATAAAATGCTCAGGGCCGTGCTGTTATAGGAAAATAATCAAATAATGACGTAGTGGCGTAATGCAGCTATGAGTTTTATTCATCTTATACGACACTAACTTTCAAACAATTACATTTCTTTTTTTTTTCTTTTTTTATTTTTATAGTTATAGTTAAATATTTAATGTTGTGGAATGTCAAAGTTACAGCTTTACCTCTGCACTGGCACTGGAGACTCCTTCCATAAAACCTCCACAGAAAACTTCACCATATCATTATGATTATACATGCTTTTTTTTTTAAATCTGTTTATGTGGAACCCGTCCTGTTACTAGAGAAAAGTGCTGTTACAGAGAATTAATTAAATTGTAATATACCGTGTATGCAGTCTGTTACGTTTTCCAACGGGATGTGGTTTTTGCCTGAGTGTGTATGTATGGTGTTTGCAGGCTGAGAACGAGATGGCCCTGGACGCAGAGTTTTTGGACGTCTATAAGAACTGTAACGGCGTCATCATGATGTTCGACATCACAAAGCAATGGTAGAAAACAAAGAGCTGGTTCTTAATGCCAGTATGCTCGTTTTTTTTTTTTAAGTAGACTGCTGTATCGATTCAGCCAAAAATGTACACATTAGAGGTTAGATTTCCACATAGAGGTTGTAAATTTCCTAAGTGTTAATGATATTACACATGAAACATTTCACTGATGAGCCTAATATTTAAACAATTAGTGAGCTAATTAGCAAAACTGTGTACATTTTATATATATATATATATATATATATATATATATAATGTCTAAAGTCTAAATTCCAATCTGTTTTACTAAATATTTTACAAATCAGACTAAACTGTTAGTAAAAACATTTTAAAATGCCACGATACCCGTGATATTTACAGAAAAATACATTCTAACGTAATTTATCATGATATTGAGATTATGATATTGCCGAGCCCTAAATTATAATATATAAATATATAGATTATATTCATAAACAAAATCTGGGCTTAAAAAATATAGATTACATATGAGGTTTAACTGCAAAAACCCCTGCTTTAACGAGAGCTGTTGGGGGAAGTAAAAGAAGCAGATGAAAAGGTTAATAATATTCAGAATGTGAGATGATGTAATTAAATAAATAAACAAAAAAAAATCACGAATTGTCTTACTCCTAGTCTAAACGCCACACTCGACATTTTTCTGTTTTTTTTTACCGAGTAACTTGTCAGCTACTTAACAAATCCTTTACGCAATAGAGCTGGAAAACGCTAGTTTCTTTGAGCAGTGCATGGGATTCCTGATAGTCCTGCTGTTATTAAGCTATGGGAAAACACATGAATAGATTTTTACAAACAGGAAATGTGGTATACTTCTTCTTTTAAACGCTCTCTTCTCTTTGTGTTTGTTTTTCCTTCACAGGACTTATAACTACATTTTGCGGGAGCTGCCCAGAGTGCCGACCCACGTGCCGGTGTGCGTGCTGGGTAATCATCGGGACATGGGCGAGCACAGGGTCATCCTTCCCGATGACATCAGAGACTTCATCAACAGCCTCAACAGGTACGAATAAGACACCAGGGCCTTGTATCTTTGAGGAGGAAGAAGGACGCAGTGTGCTTTTGCGCCATGCTTAAATATCCTTCAGAAAGTGTCAAATCAAATACGTGGTCTTCTTCAGAGGTCGGCCGATACCCGATTAATCGACCAATAGTTCTTCAAATTGATACCGAATGAAAATGTAACGCTCATGTTACGCAATGTTGTTGAACTTTATTACAAAAATAAACAGTACTGACTGTACCATGAAAATGTCCTGTACTTTTTAAAATGAAAAATATAGACATTTTTAATGTTTATTTATTAGTTAAATTAAATATTAAAGTAAATACATTTTTATATGCATCCAGACTGAACCAAAAAGTAACAAACAACAAATAAAAATAGAGACATCCAAAATGGATCGAAAAACACTTCAAATAACACAACAAAATTTTGTCAGCGATTAGTTTTTATTTCGCCTCTAGAGGCCGCTCTTGTACCGTATAATGACCGCGGACCCTTCTCAGCCGCTCCTGCAACGGACGCAACTGGGAAAAACACCAGCCCTGGTGTGGATCTTTGCCAATCGATGGTGATTAATCTGCAAAACCGAGCAGTCTTTCTTCTTTTCTTTTTTTTCTTTTTCTTTTTTTTTCTTATGGTACAATACACACATCAGGGCTCTGTATATTGGACAGAACACTTTAATTGGATCTTTTTTTCCACTTAAACCACCCCCTTTTTTTTTTTGGTATTTCATTTAGTGCTTTAGTATAGCCAGTCCACCTCCTGTTTTTTTTTTTTAATTGTTTTAAATTTTTTTCTGAGGTAGGATGAAACCAGAAAACCCGGAAGAAACCCATACAGACCTGTGAAACTCAACACACAGTAACCCAAGCTCAGGATCGAGCCGGGGACTCTGGAGCCGCTGAGGCAGAAACCTTTAGTCCATTTAATTTTGAGGTTATACTGATGTGTCGCACCTTGACGTGATGACATGATGAAATAATACAAGAGATATAACGATCCAAATTAAAAACACGGTGGATTATAGGGAAACCGTTCAGAAACAACCCCCCCCCCTCCCCTAAAGTTCCAGGACTCCATCTATCAATCTGACAAACTGTCTAGTTGTAAAAATGAAGAATGAAAGAAATGTCCATGGTTCAGATTAGAAACTACATCCTATCCAATCCTTCAGTTCAAACCGGTATCTTCAAACGCTCCGTATCGGATGAGACGTCGTCGGATTGGCGGATGTGGACGTAGAGTGTATAAATGTTTGATGACTTTGCTCTCCTTCCCGAACAGGCCACTGGGTTCTTCCTACATCCACTACGCCGAGTCTTCCATGAAAAACGGCTTCGGCCTCAAATACCTGCACCGGTTTTTCAACATTCCTTTCTTGCAGCTTCAGGTAAGTGGATCACAAATTTAGGACCGTAGAACACCGACACCCAGTCTCTGTTAGGCTGACTCTCTAGTTTCTAGAGTATAGACTCGAGTTCATCGTTGTGCGACTCACTTTAATATTTCATCTAGGGCTGTGTGTGTGTGTGTGAGAAGTATCTCGAATGTCCAGCAGCAATTAGATCAGTGGTGTCAGACTGCAGTCCCGAGCACTGCAGAGTCGAACAAACTCCACTCGTCTCACGATCTCATTACAGTGCACTTTATTAGTAGGGCAAACTTTTCAGCTCTAAAGCCTACAAACCCTCCAGGCTACGAGTTTACGTCTTGGCGTGTTTGCTAGACTGTAATATAATCAGACAGACTGCGGTCTTTTACCTTCACCTCTTACCTCTGAGTGCCGTCAGTTATAGTAAGTTAACCGAGTTGATTTTAACACTTCCTTAATACAATTTATTTGATTTTTTTTCATCTGTATCGTTCAGAACGTGTTTATTCGTTTTCTATACCAGCAGCTCTGGCCGTGAGGGAGATCGATCACAGGTTCATACCCACGCGCTCGTTCGAAGATGTTATCGTTTCTACGGTAACGGCTCATTCTCATGGACTCGTATGACGTAACGTAATCTAAGCCTAATAATAAAAAATTTGCCGATATTTAACAAATTATTTGATTTTCTGATCAAAAGAGAAGTTGTTTATTTAGGATTTATGTAAGGAGTCTCCAGTGTCAGGAGTCTCCAGTGTCAGTGCTTTACAGTTAGAGATAAAACCCAAAATGGACATTTTCAGCCACAGGAAAGTCTTCAGGACAGATATGTTAGGCGTTACGGTTTCTTGGTTTCACAAGCTGCTTTTAAGTTGTATTACCTGGTCGAGAAACCGATAAAAGAAACGAACTTGTTTCATGGACGTTATTAAATAAAAATTGTAATTGTTGGCAAATTGCTGTGGTGTAAGAGGAATACAGCGCATTGGGGTTGTGCTGTTATTGGAAAATAATCAAAATTGGGGTGGTTAATGGTAACTCCACTTCATCCCACCACTCTGTCATTAATTATTTCCCCTATAACAGCGTTTTTATTCGTGACATAATACATATTTTGCACAGTTCATGTGTCTTACTACTTACACGGGTCTTACTACTGCACTGCAAGTCCAAATTTCCAAAACATCCTAAAAAACCACTTTGGGTTGAACCACAAACAATTAGCTCATTGTGAATGCTGTAACATTTCGCGAATATAATTAATGAATAGGCCTAAACAAATAGAGAAGTGTTTTTTCTTTTGTTGGAAACAATCCGAAATTGATCTTGTTAACTGTTTCCTTATAGCACACAATATACTGCAAATTTGTCCTAAAGCTAATACTAGTATGGTGTACTGTACAAGTCTTTATTTATTTATTTATTTATCTATTTGTTTATTTATTTATTGCAATTTTATCTAATTCCTCTTCGAGTGTCCCTTACTTTAAAAAAAAAAAAAAAAAAAATTCAGAGTACCGTTTAGACTCCGATTAAAATTTGAGAGTCGTTAAATACATTGATTGCAATATTTTGTTCAAAATCAGTTTTCCTTATTTTTCCCTCCTTATATTATTCCATATTTAATAGCCGGTATGTGGTATTTATTTTGTGATTAAACTATATAATAATAATAATAATAATAATAATAATAATAATAAAACATACAAACGCTAGGTTTTCCAAAATATTAAAAAAAAAAAAAAAAAACCTCAAACAAAAACATAAGTAGAACTCGATGGTAATAGCATCGATGGGGCTGCATCCACTGCCAACATGTCTAGTCCTTGTTACTGAAGCGTATGCTTGAAATACCTTTAAAATATACTTCAAACAGGAAGGACAACTCGTTTCTGAGAGAAAACGTTAACGGGAATCGCGGAAGGACATACGGACGCCATGTTTTCTGGTTGTCCAGAACGTCATGTTTTCTGGTTGTCCATGTTTTCTGGCGTCCGTATGTCCGTCCATCCGTACAGGATTCCCGTTAGAGTGATCTCTCTCTCTCTCTCTCTCTCTCTCTCTCTCTCTCTCTCTTTCAAGAATGTCTGGTTCAATGGGTTTGTCTCGAATTATCATTGAAACCAGCAGATTAATTGATTTCGGGATCGATCCAAACAAGGTCAAGGTCACAGCAAGGTCAAATATCTGAACTAGTTCTTCTTCAGTAACTGCCGACCTGTTTGTTGCGTATATGTTCATGTTCAGGAACTCAAGACCCAGTCTCTGGGATTGTTATAGTTTTGTGCACTTAACAAATCCCGTTTTCGCCTGCAGAGAGAGACGCTGTTACGGCAGCTGGAGACCAACCAACTGGACATCGACGCTACACTGGAGGAGCTGACGGTCCAGCAGGAGACAGAGGATCAGAACTACGAAATGTAAGACAGCGTGTTTGAATATGTACACGATCCAAACTACCGATTAGATTTGACTGTGATGCATGTACTAATGTCCTGAAGTTCATGTTCGCAGATTCCTAGAGATGATGGAAGCACGTGCTAAAGGCTACAGATCTCCTGGCGACGCGAACGGTCAGAGCCCGTCGTCAGGCTCGCAGTCCCCCGTGGTCCCAGCAGGCGCAAGCTCTACGGGCAGCTCCAGCCCCGGCACTCCACAGCAACCCCCTGTCATCGGGCAGAACCTGAACCCTCAGTTACCCTCCACCTCACCGTCTGTGGAAGCTCAGGTTCCCGTTGCTCTTCCCCCAGCCTCTGCCTCGTTTCCGTCTCCGGCTCAGCAGCCGCAGAAACGCAGCTTCATCTCCAGGCTGTTCGGTGCGACCGCCACCCCTGAGATGCCCTCTACTGCCCACGGTGAGTGTGTCTCACATACACATACAATGCGAGTTGAAGTGTGTGAGTGTATCTGCTTTTCATAGTCTTAATCTTGGAAGGAAGGAATCTCAAGGAAGTTATAACTTGTGTAATTCGGGGGCCAATCACCGAAGGTTGGTACAAATTATTATGTCCAATCAACACCAAATTTGGCATACATCATATTCAGACCAACCTGGACAAAAGGTATCAAAAGAATGTTGATATTCCAAACAGTTTGCCCGTAACGTGCCAACAAATCCGACAGCGACGCAGCCAAACAGGAAGTCAGGCTGTATCTCAGCAACTACCTTGCACACTGACACAAATCTTGGTAGGCAGCTTTAGGACCATACCCTTAGGACCGAAAATGCTTCCATCCAAGTACCGCTTTTGCTACTTCTCCTCCATATTTTGTCCAATCTTCACCAAATTTGGCTCACATCATCTTGAGACCTGTGTAAACCAAATTTATCAAAGGAACTCTGAAATTCAAAACCGTTCTCCCTTTGCCTATAGTTATGTCTCTGCTTTCCTGTGTGAATGTGCGGTTCAGCGAGTCCGGGTGCTTGGCCCCCGAAAATGCTGCTCGCAGATTTAATTTCTTATGTAATTGTTTGCCGAGCTAATAAATAGAACAAAAAAAAATCTAATCTTTGATTGGTTTTAATATCTGCAAGACTCGTCATCAAAAGTGAGCACACATTTGGGGACGAAAAAACACGTTATTTAACGTTCAATTAAAGTAATAAAATGACATTTCTGGCTCAGTAATATAAAACAGAAAGGGCATCATTTACAACAAAAGAAAACCATTCTCACTTCTTTCTCTATTTTCTGTCTGGGAATCGAGAGCTCACGGACTTTAACAAATCAGGTTGCTTATTTGCCGCACGTATTGTGACACAATCATTTTTATACCACAGTGCTCGAATCTGATTGGTCAGAAGGCAGATTTTCTACAGAATCTAAGCATAATAATAATAATAATAATAATAATAATAATAGTAATTAAAAAAGGATTAAAAACATGTCATTTAACTGAGCAAAAATGTCTGTACTTGTTGATATGGTGACGTTTTTCTATAAGAAGACATTTAGCATTTATGAATGTCCAGTATCAGTAAGTTTTCTGACAGGAGAAAGTCTTCAGGACAGAGTACTTTGTGCGTTCCACACACACACACACACACAATTTCCTATTTGGAGAGTTCCCCTGGGGCTTGATGCTCCAAGACATGGAATAATTCAAAGGATTAGGACTCGTGAACATCATGAGAAGAGGACCGCATGACTTTCTGGGTGTGTGGGGAATTTTATAACTCCCCAAGAATCAGCAGGATGTTGATAATAAAGCTCTTTTTTTTTTCTTTTTTTTTTTTTTTTTTTAAATTTTTTTTTTATAAACTGAGCAGGAAAAATACAGGCAATAAGTTGGAGCTTTATTAGTAAAGAAATGTCGCTGTATCTTTTATCTGCATACAAAGCTGAGGAACATTTTGCAGGATAAATAAATGCCTAGCTACGTTCACTCATCTCACATTTGATTGTGTTTAATTGATTTGAGGAAACACAAATTAAGGTCGAGTTAAGTTATTATCGATTGTACAGACTTAGTGTCTCATTGCTCTTCATATCACTTACATAATTCACAGGTTAACAATTTTAAAATCTCCCCAAGCCTTTCTTTTTTTTTTTTTTTTCTTTTTTTTTTGGGGGGGCTTTAAATCTGTTTTGGTGTTTGGTCTGTTGGTGCAGAGGCGGAGCCAGCAGCTCCCCGAGCCCCGCCCACGGTGCAGAGTGTGGATGACTTTGTACCAGACGAAGGACTGGATAAGAGTTTCTTAGAAGACAGCGTCCCCTCCAGCGCCAAACCCAGCATGAGCAACCAGCCACAGCCGAACGCCGCGGACAGTGACAGGTACAGCACACGCTCGCAACACACACTTTACCATAAGGAGACTCACTCGGAAATAACTCGGGCGTTCAAACCTGACAAACCCTTTGTGAATTTATTTCTCCACCCCAGGAGAACCAGGCTAATTATCAAAGTCTCCGGTAATTAGCCTCGTTCTCCTCGTATAGAAAGTGTTCGTTCCTGCTGTCAAGGTTGAAATGTTGCCTGGTGAGTGCAGAGTCCTCATGAACGCAGTCCAAGATGAGAGCTGTGGTCAAAGCTATGATTTCAGTTAAGGGGGGGGATCAGGTACAGAAATGGTACAATCAGTACGTATAGGCCGCATCTGGAACCGTACCACGCGTTTCCACTGTAAAAGATGGTGCTAATCTGAAACCAAAGACATCGTGAGCTTCGTTTCGTCGCCATTCGCCATGGCACTCGTATAACTCGAGATATTTACATGAAAATGTTAAAAGTCGTGACTTGTCTAGGATGTAATCTGTAATAATAATAACAACAACAACAACAACAAAAACATTACAACGGTGTCCTTGTCCTGAGCATATACACAATTTTGTAGGATAAAATATCAAAAGCAGGAAGTAACATTTTTTGTAAAATGTTGTCCTCCAGGACAAGAAGCATCGCGAATGGCTGAAATGTTGGTGACGTTATGTAAACACAGTGATGGGCCTAAACGTAGTGATTTGTTTACGTTCACGTTAATGCGTTCCGCACGTCAACCACTGTTTATTTATTTGTTTTTTTCTTCGTCTCCGTCAGTGATGGAGAAGGGAGAGCAGGGAACCCCATGGTCGCAGGGTTTCAGGACGATCTGGATCCCGACGATGCTGCGGCCATGCAGCAGCCCAGATCCTCAGTCCCCAGTAAAGTTCTTAACATCACGTTATCCAGTGACGAGGAAGAGGATGAAGCCAAACCAGTCGTGGCTAAGGACGAAGATCTGGATATCCAGCTGGACAGCCACCTGTAAGCTCGGCGTTTAAGATTTATCCTCAGACGAACCTTCACTTTCCTGGAAGTTAAATACGTACAGTAGCATTAACTTTCGCCTGCTCTCTCCTGCAGGGACGATTTGAGCTCTTTAGCGCTGGTGGAAAAACCCAAAGTTGCGAAGCCCGTGCCTTCAGTCCAGCCTCAAATGATCACAGAGCCTCAGATCCTCACGCCGACTCCCGTACACCTCGCACACGCTCCACACGCGGGTTCGCCTCCGAAGCAGGGTAAAGAGAAAGCGGCTCCTCCTCAGGGCGACTCCTCTGATACGGACCCCGACGCCCCCGTGGCTCAGCAGATGCTCTCCTTCGTCATGGACGACCCCGATTTCGAGAGCGACGAGGAGCATGTGCAGAAAGAGGTAAAAAAGGTAAGAGACAGGTTATATTTTCCGCATCGAGTTGTACAAGAACAATGACGGAAAGAGCGTCCACGCACTTGGCGGCATGCTGTAATAGGAAAATCATCACAGACGGTGTGGTGTGATGTGACCCGTCATGAAAGAGTTACTGTTACCGCTCTGAAGTTGATTGTTTTACAATAACGACACGTCCCGAAGTGTTTTATTTCTCCTATACCACAACAATTTGACAACAGTTAAAATTTACATTTGTTATAGTATGGCGTGCCTTTTTAAAATTTTATCCAATTATAGTTATGTTTAATGTTGTGAAACAGGGTTTTGTTTTTATTTATTTATTTATTTATTTATTTATTTATTTTTTATCCTATTATAGTTATGTTTAATGTTGTGAAATGGGTTTTATTTAATTTTTTAATTTTTTATTTATCCCATTATAGTTTTTTTTAATGTTGTGAAACAGGTTTTTTTTTTTTTTTTTTTTTTTTATTAAATTTTTTTTTTATTATTATTATTTTTTTTTTTATCCCATCACAGTTATGTTTAATGTTGTGAAATGGGTTTTTTTTTTATTACATTTTTTTTTTCCATTTATTAATGTTTTATCCCATTACAGTTACGTTTAATGTTATGAAACAAGGTTTTTATTTGAAAAAAAATATATTTATTTATTTATTTATTTATTATCCCATTATAGTTATGTTTAATGTGTGAAACAGGTTTTTTTTTTTTTTTTTTTTTATTAAATTTTTTATTTTTTTATTTATTTATTTTTTATCCCATCACAGTTATGTTTCATGTTGTGAAATGTTTTTTATTTTTATTTATTTATTTTTTCCTCTCGTTTCTTTTCACGAAGGACGCCTTCCGTGCCAGGTCTGACCTTCCCGACCTCTCGGAAGACGAGCTCGTCCCTGCCGAGCCCGCAAAGTCCTCTTTGCGCTCCTTCAAACACAAGAACGAAAGCGACCTTTTCGGCCTGGGCTTCGAGGAGAAAAGCGTCAAGAGCAAAGACAGCAGCGACGAACAAGATGGCAAGTCATCTTCCTGTAGCACTAGGTTTCATTTCCTGTTTAGTTTTTTTTAATCCGTACCTTGTATGAAGTGGAAAGTGCCAAGGGCTGAGTCAGGTATTGTCTATTTTGCAGAAAAGGAAAGCAAGCACTCCACAAAAGAAAAGAAGAAAAAGAAGAAGAAGAGTAAAGAGGTGAAAGGAATGGAGCGTCTGTTTTTGTCTTTATGCGAGTACAGATAGTAGAAATAAGCCGTAGCAGATTTATTTATTTCATTATTTATTTTTTTATGCAAGGAAAGAACTGCTTCATGCATTTTTAGATAAATATCACATCTAGATTAAATAGGATCAGGAATGGAAAAGTACGCTTTGTATATCCCCAGAAGGATAGCGTCATTATCTAGTGTAAATAAAACTTTAATTAAATATGCCAAAACAAATTGTACTGACCATATTAGAAAACAATTTTTTATTAAAGCGCTATTTTTATTTCTGGTTTAATCTGTTAAAATGCTTAAAATACCTAATGAGCCCAGTGCTAATGTTTACATCCATAATGTTTACATTAATTTCACAGATTTTTTAAAACATTTTTTATTTATTCATAGTTTTAGAGGGGAAAAAAAAAAGTAAAAAAAAAAAAAAGAAAAGAAAAAAAAAAAAGTAAATTTTAGTCATTATATTGTTTCATTTTATTGCATTTTAATCTGTCTGAAATGGCATACAGTTTTAATCAACGTGCATGTTTAGCTAACCGTCACACATGACACGGTTTCAGCTGTTTTGGTTTCAGTATCAGCAGATTTTCATTTATTTATTTATTTATTTTTCAATTTCCTGATATAATCATTTTTACACTAATGACACAACTGATGACCCTCATAATTAAACTCTAAATTCAACCTTCAGACTTCTGTAAAGTAACGCGTATGAAAGTGTTCGCGGTTTTCTTTTCTTGCCGTTTGTATAACCTTGTCGTTCACGTCCTCCTCCCCAGGACGAAGAGAAAAGCAGCAAGAAGAAGAAACACAAGAAGAAGGAGCGCGAGGAGCCAGAAGGAGCCGGAGACGAGAAGGAGAAGAAAAAGAAAAAGTCCCGGAGCAAGAAAGCGGGCGAGCTGGACGATCTGGAGGCCTTCCTGGCTGGAGGACAAGCAGCGGAGAAGAGAGAGGAGGGAGACTACGAGGAGCTCTAGAAGACGAAACGTGGCGAATTTTTTAAACCTGCACTACTGGCCTCGACATGTCATTGGCATTTCAGCAGCGCAGTTCTCGACATGGTCTGGTGTGTGTGTGTGTGTGTGTGTGTGTGTGTGTGTGTGATACAGTAGTGAGAGTGATGAAGTTAAAACCCGCTCTCGATCGCGTTTCATTCCCACCACGGAGGAGGGAAGGGAGAATCCTCCCGCAACTCCAGCTGCAATAAGTGGAGAAGCCATTGAAATCTTCTGCATCCTGCATGTAACTTTTTTCCCCAGGGTGAAGATTCGACCGGCTACTCGCTTTTCTACTGTACGTTTTGCCCTTTTTGTTTTGTTTTGTTTTATTTGTTTGTTTTCCCGTATCCACTCCAGAAGCGAACCACTTTGCATCGATTTAACAGCTGTTATTTTGTAGGCATGTGCCGATAATCGGGTTTATGGTATATCACGATATTTAGGTTATTAGGCACGATATTGTTAGGGTAGACTAGGCGAGCTCGGGAGAGCATTACCGAGCAGCATAAGGATGTCTATAAGATTTATTATTTTTTTTTTCCTTTGAACAGTTTGAATAGCAGTGAAGGCAATCCCATGATTCTGTTCAAGTCCGTGAATTTTTTTTTAAAGTCTCTTACACTTAGCATTCCGTCTTGCTAGTTACAATGCCCTCTGATGCAAACGAGTCATTTAAAAGGTAATGTGTATGTGGTAATTACAGTCCATTTAAATAGTGATCGTGACCTAGTAACAGGACTCGATAATTTCCCACAAAGTAAAAGCTAACGACGTAGAACTCACAATTAATGCTCGGAACGTGGTGCATAGTGGAACGCGATGGCAAAAAATACCACGTAAACCTGGTCTTTAATGCTGAGAAGTTTCCATAAACGCACAAGTGCTTTATATTAAGGTTCTCAATTACCAATAGATAAGCAAATTGATAAAACTCGATAAAATTGAATAAACAATTGAAACCAGAACAAAATTACAAGCTAGGAATTAAGTAAAGGGGTCTTAGCATTGAGTCCTGAGGTACACCCGCGAATTCTTTCCAAACTAATTACTGTCTACTTGTATTTCCTATTCAAAAATGACACGATATTCGATGTTTTGCATTGTAACTGAAGCTCGTTGCGCGGAGTTTCCAACCTCCGACTAGGAAAACTCGACAAGCTCTCCCCAGCCTCGAGTTCAGCACGTAGCATCAAATCTACACTCCTCCCAGCATCAACAGTTAACAACGTACCCTTTCTTACCTTTTTAAACGAGTTATACTGTATATACAAGTATTTGCTTTAGATCGATCAACATACAGACATCATCGATTATTAAATCTAGAACACTATACGGTTCGCTGTTTTGAGGCGATAACCGTGTCACTTGTATCGCTAACGTTAGCCGGCAAGATTGTCGCTAACAAAAGACCGACATCGAAGCGGCCGTGTTTTTCTCCACTTTGTAGCTTAAATGCACGGAGGTCAAAAATAACGTACGTCCCATTCCCAGAGTTATGTCGAACTCATCATTACTTTGAATATCCTACATGCAAAGCATTTTCCGGAAATGACGTGTAATAACGACGTTTTCACTAATTAATCCTTGGTAGCTACCAGAAATCTGGCTAGCTACCGCGTTTCTAACACAACATCGCGATAAGACCGGGAAATAAAACGGAATATCGGCACATGCCTGTTCTGTCGTAAACGCATGACGCTTTTTATCGTCGGTGTTAGGGCATGGCTTAGCGTTCTTTTCTGTACATTTAGTTTTGGTGTATAATGTAGGTGACGTGTGCTGTGTACTGTACTTTGTGCCTGTGTATGCTTATTTAAATTTTTTTTTTTTTCCCTCCAATTTCAAGAAAGGCGTTCTTGTAGATTTCATTTTGGAATGATACGACTTGCAAAAAAAACCCGTCACGATTTTCTGCCACTGGTTCACGTATATTGGAAACGTAGGCCTGTTCTCTAGGAATAGTTCAGCCAAAAAATATCAAAACGTCCGAAAGGTCTCCTCCAGATCATCGATAGTCGATCGGCCAGGGCGATTCGTACGTGAATAAAATGAGCTTCTTTAGATGCGCACTGTAGCCATGAGGCTAAAGTAGCTGACCAGTAATGAATGCGAATCGTTTACATCTACATCGTACACAAAGTATTTTTTTTTATTGTCCAAATCACCGCTAATGGACAACACCGCCTTCACAATTTAGGCCACGCCTCCTAGCGATTTAGCTTCAAGACTGCTTTTATAGAGAACACTGAAGTTACTGTGTGATGGTGTAGCTAGAAAGTTTCGTGCAAAACTAAAGAAACGAACTTAAGAGAACGAAACGTTTCTCGGCTAATCGAGTGTGTATATTTATTTTATCTTTTTTGGCTGAACTTCTTTCAGAATTCACTCCGCTCTCAGGTTGGTCGCCATTCTGAAATCTCCAGTGTTTTATAAGAGCAAGTCAAGGCAACTGCACTTCCTGTACGTTTCGTCGCCGAACTAACCAGCGGAGAAATGACCTTCGTACTACAAGACACCATTTTGATGTGTAGACATGATGAAAACAGTCATAGTGGCTACGAGATCTTGAATATTTCCATTTCCTTTATATGACTGTATCCTTTAACCAAGTCGTGGATCGATGAGAGATCGAATCGAGAGGCATTTTCTCCTTATCTCAGAGAACGTTGTACTGTAGTCGATCAGCCGAGATGCGTTCGGTGCGTTCAGAAGCTAACGGAAGTCTATCTCCCAAACTTTTTTAACATTTTTAATTTTTTTTTTGTAAATACAAGTCTGGATTTACATCGCTGCATTTAAACTTTATCGTCCACGTTCATTTTATTACAATTCCCCTGCCAGATGTTGAATAGAGGGGCTTGTGGTGCGGCTCGACACCAAACTGCATTGTGGTGTGTGTGTGTGTGTGTGTGTGTGGGGGGGGGGGGGTTAGGGGGGTATTCTGGTTGTTCAACGCACGTGAATCGAAGAGGGCTTTGGCTGAATGCGCGTCGTGATGATATCACATGACGTGTCTCGGCCCAAGTCTGCGGAAAATCTGCGGTAATTTTGAAAAATTGCACGCTCCTCTGAATATTATGGAGTTTGCTTGATTTTCGCGCTCATTTCCGCGATCAGAAAAACAGGAAGTCCCGAAGGGACGCTAGACTACATCTCTAATCTGTGATGACTAAAACTAAGCTGGTCAAAGGGTAATGTTTAGCGACACCCTAAGTCGGAAACTGAAGTATTACAATCATTTCCTGTTTGTAATTACAGCTTGAACAGACGTTAATGTTTAAGCAGCTTTAAGCTTTTTAAGGCCGGGTCATACTTGACGCAAGTCTTCGAGCGTGACCTGAGCGACTTTGTTCACACCCTCACCTTGTTTATGAAAATCGATGTCCACTAGATGGCAGCGATGGCATCCCAGTCTTTTTCAGGTTTCCAAGTCAAACTCTAATGTTTAAACACACTGACAAGCTTTGTTTCTCCTTCAAACTCCCTGCCGTCGTCATGATCGTCGTCATGAGCCGTGTCTCAAAACTAAGACCCTGCCTTTGTATGTTCAAAAAGTATTTACAAAATCAAGAAAATCCCGAACACTGGTACACAAAAACACACATTTCACTACGTTTGATGACTGAAATACTATCCATAAGAATAAGTAAACTGGGTTAGGGTCCGTGTACGATAATGGGATAGAATAGTAGAAGTATGCGATTTGACACACAACACTAGTTTATTTGCTCAGGAGCGGACAGAGTCGCATGGCGCTCTACTGCCCCTGCTGTTTACGTCGGTATTGCGCCACACGGATGCGTCGCGCGCGCAAATGACCACAGCAGCCATCTTTACATGGATAGAAGCAAATATAATCCGGCCTTTAAGCCGATTTCACACAGCACACGTAGGCAGAAATGATTTTACAGATCCGATCTTAGGTGATCCGAACAAAAGCCATCGTCCTCTAATAGCATCTTTTGGTTAAACTCCAAGAATTGGGTTTAAGATCAAACGGAATAGCGTCCTATCGCCAGACACCGAGCGCATGTCGGCTGATCGACTAGAGTTGAGGTAAATGGGTTTAATTTTCTGAACTACACCTTTTTAAAACATCAAACACACACCTCTTGCCCTCTGCAGCTGCTTGAAAGAAGGTCTACGAACGACCGTAATGGAAGAAATAATGACCATGTAGGTAGGAAATGAGTAAGAAATGAAAAACACTGCAGTTCCAAAGACATTTCCATTACAGATGTTGTGACGCTGTTGTGAGTTTTGCTTTCTCCGATTCTCAGATACATTATGCATTGCTGATGACCAGTGGAAACACACTTTTATTATTATTATTATTATTATTATTATTATTATTATTGCTTTATTCCCTTAATGCTTGAGACCAAACCCTGTTAAGTGCAATGAACACATTTTCTTTTTCTTTTATTTCTTTACGTTCCATTTCCACTTTTTGGTTTTTGTGTTTGATTGATTTTTTTTTTTTTTTTTTTTTTTTTGAGCGCTGTGTACAGCAGGTCAAGAGACTTGAGAGAGAAAACTGTGCTACTCCATGTTCATATGGCTGTAATCAACTCGGTTTGAGTGTCTGTGTCTGTGCGGAGCTCAGACTCTAAGATAACGATATAAAAGAATTACTCGCACACAAGTGGCTTTGGCTTTCGTAAGAAACGAACCGCACTTTCGAAAAGGCGTACATTCACGACTGGCTTCCTGTCCTAACTTCATACAACTTTAAACTGTGTGAAAATGAAACACAAATATAGCACGGACTTTCGTCCATCATGCTTGCTTCCTGTTCCTTTATTTATTTATTTATTTATTTTTAATTTTTGCTGTGGTGCAAGAGATAAACAGACGTTCTTTATTAGATCAGGAGTCACAGGGCACAGGCTTTCTAATAAGAATAGAGGAAAAAAAAAAAGCTGTGGAATTTCTCAGCATTATATTGCATTTGAATTGAAATGAACAGCTTGATGGATACAGTTTGCACACACTCGTTATAGGAATTTGTGCTAAAATGTTTGTTTAGCTGTCACACCTGCTGTTGATTCACCCCCATTACTTTCCATTAGTACCAGTCATGTTTACTCAAAAGCAAACTGCAAATTTTACGAGGAGGAAAAGCAGGGTGTGATTTAGATTTTAGATCAGATTTGAGCTGGGGTTTTTACAAGAAAGTGACACTCGGCATTCAAGACAGGAACATTTCTACTTTCTTAATACGAGTGTGTGAGAGAGAGTGAGAATGAGTGTGTGTGAGAGAGAGTGAGAATGAGTGTGTGTGTGAGAGCGAGTGAGAATGAGTGTGTGTGAGAGAGCGAGTGAGAATGAGTGTGTTACTGAGACTGTGAGTGATTATACTGTGAGAGAATGACCAGCGCTGACAGGAAGGCTACCGTATAAACCACATTAAAAGCATTTCAGAAAACGCATTACGTAAACCCTCGAGGCAGAAGGACGTGTCGCATTCTCTTCCTGTCAGCCAAGAACAGCAACTCTACAGTGGGCACAGACTCGCCCAATCTGGACAGTTGAAGAACATCTCTATTTCCAGAACTTCAGCTGCCCAGTTTTCTGTTCTTGGCTGACATGTCTTCTGCTGATGTGGCCCATCAGCCTCAATCTTCTGAGAAGCTTTTCTGTTCACTACAGCTGTACAGAACGGTTATTTGAGTTAGATTTCCCGTTGGCTCAAACCAGTCTGGCTATTTTCTTCTGACCTCTCTTATCAACAAGCCATTTCCGCCTACAGAACTGTCCCTTGCTTTTTTTTTTTGTACATATATATATATATATATACACACACACACACACAGTTTGTTTGAGATCAAAAGATGAATATGAGACGACAGATCAGAATTTCAGCTTTCATTTCCTCATATTTACATCTAGACGTGTTAAACAACTTCGAACATGGCACCTTTTGTTTGAACCCATGCGTTTTTTTTTCTTCAAGTGATCAAAAATTGGACCATGTGACCGATAAGTGTTTCTTGCTGCCCAGGTGTGTCCTGTTAAATTGATTGTATAAAGAATTAATAGCTCTGAATGTCTACTCTTGGTTTGAGTCCTGGGTTTTGCCTGTGAAGACTGCATTTGTTGTTAAAAAGGATAAACCAGCATGAAGATCATAGAGCTGTCTATGGGGGGGGATGGGGGGAAGCAAGCCATTTTGAAGTGGAGAAAATCTATCGGAGCGATTGCACATGCACTTGGCATAGCCAGTACAACAATTTGGACTGTCCTGATAAAGAAAGAAACCACTGGTTTACTAACAACCAGGCACGGAACAGGTCCGCCAAGGAAAGCAACAGCAGTTGATGACAGAAACATTGTGAGAGCTATGAAGAAAAACCAAAAAAAAAAAGCGCAGTCAGTGATTATCACCAACAACCCCTACAGGGCAGGGGTGAAGGTATCACAACCCACCGTTTGAAGAAGACTTCAAGAGCAGAAATGTAGAGGCCATACCACAAGATGCAAACCACTCAGAAAGCCAGATTAGAATTCGCAACGAAATACAGCGATGAGCCACAAAAGTTCTGCAACCGAGATTAACCTCTACCAAACTGATGGAAAGGCAAGTCATCAGTCACGCATGGTGGAGGTAGGGTCCATGCTTGGGCTTGCATGGCTACTTCTGGAACAGGTAGCAGCAGAATGAATTCAGGAGTTTACAGGAATATTTTGTCGCCAATTTACAGAGAAATGCATCGTGCAGCAAGACACTGACCCAAAACAAGCTACCAGCTCAACAAAGGACTTTATCAGGGGGAATAGTGGAAGGTTTTAGACTGGCGAGGTCAATCACCAGACCTTAACCAAGTTCATCAGCATTTCACCTCCTGAAGAGGAGACTGAAGGGAGAAACCATCCAAAACAAAGCCAACTGAAAGAGACTGAGGTAAAACTCTGGAAAAATGCAACAGTTTGGTTTCGTCAATGAGTCGCAGACTCGATGCAGTTTTTACAAGCAACGGCATGCATACAAATATTAAGTGTTATTTACTTTCATGTACTTTTAAGACTATCCGTTCCATTACTTTTGATCACCTAAAATTGGGCGGTCTGCCACTCAGTGGTGCCATGTTCTGAGTTGTTTAAAACATCTAGATGTAAATACCAGGAAATAAACGCTGAAATTCTGATTTCAAACCCAAATGTATTCAGTGTATAGCAAAAACAAAAGAATGGGCCTTGCTGTTCCAATATTTTTTAATAACCATTATATTATATTTTTTATTTGTATATATCACACACATTTAATTTTTATATATTAATAATCACACTTCTTGTAACTGCCAGGTTAACAAAGGTTTAGATATAATCTGAGATACAATCTCTTACACACACACACACACACACACACACACATTTTTAAGCTTTATGCACAAAGTATAAGTTTAGTATTAATATATTAGATAATTCTTCGTAACAGCATTCAATCTTTTCCATCTGGACATCTTCAGACCGTATGCCTCATTCCTGAAACAAGATAACAGTTATGCAGTTACAGATTTGATTAAACCTCTCAATTTGACACACACACACACACACACACACAAAAAATGTGTTTACAATAATCCTACGTGCACTGAACAAAGTATGCAAAGATAGGGGCACCATATTTAGAAGTGAAAATAATAATAAATAATAATAATAATAATAATAATAATAATAA
>JANDJT010000124.1:3059284-3078954 GCA_024331685.1 Stegophilus panzeri
AAATTACATTTAAACAAATGCTATTATTTCTTTCTTTCTTTCTTTGTTCAATTTATTCTATTATTTCTGTCTTTATTTATCCAGTTTTATTAGCAATTTATTCATTAATTGTGAAAAAAAAAGACATCCTTTAAAAAAAAAAATCAGCAGCAGTGGTTTTCGCTATAGTCTACAAATTAGAATGGCATTAATTGTTTATTTTTTCCTGAGTAAAAGTCAATTTTTTTAAATTTTATTTTATTTTTTTTTTAAGTGGGAACGGTTTTCAGCAAAGCCTACAAATTAGTATTTAAAAACTACCTTAAAAAAAATCAACCTTTTATTTAAAAGTATGAACAGTTATAGCCTAAAAATCAATATTTATACATATGAATAAAAGTTTTGCAAAGAATTCCCAAATTAGTATTTATAAAATAATTTAGTCATTTATTATTATTATTAATAATAATAATAATAATAATATATCAAAAAGGCATGACCAGGCTTTACTATAACCTAGTATTAGTATTTAAAAATGTCAGTCATTTGTTTATTTATTTTGACCTTTTTTCTTCAATTGTAAAATCTTTGACTTTGAACTTTTTTGTTAAAATTGAGTTTATATTACAGCAGTCATACGGTAACACCTAATTACATGCTTCTGTTTGTGTCTTGGTGAGAAATATTCTACATATATGACATATCGTAAAGAAAAGCCACACGTTACACAATCTGATGATCTGATGGAGGATTATTAAGGCATTTAAGGTGATCCGCTTTTCTGTGAATACAGTGTGTAGCTTGTTATCTCACATGAGGTTGAACAGCATTAGAACATTTGCAACAGTGTAAAAACACTTTCTAACCTCCATCCATCGTCTTCACTGTTCACAGGGTCGATATCGGGCTTTCATGTGAAAATGAGAGAAATGCACTTCACACTTTGACTGTACTGTCTTTTCCAACACGTTCCTCCACTTACGGCCTTTTGTCTTTCACTTTCGTGTCTAAAGAGCTCTTTATTAAAAAAATTTTTTAGAACAACTTCAATCACTTCATCTTGTTGTTTAAATTTTTTTTTTTTTTTAAATTTCAAGAATAGCAGCAAAGTGCCATTGATTTTCAGTGCCTTCAGTGCCACAGTTTTAATTCCCTTTTAATCACAAAATCTTTCACTTGATCAAAAATGTCACAGTACAGAATCAAATCAAACCATCAGATCGAAAGCCTACATTTTTAAAATACATTTTTTTTTTTTAATGATTTGGGCTTCACTTTAGGACATTATCACAGCACGCAATTGATATAGTAATATAGTTGTTTATGTTTAATACCAGGGTTGAAAAAGTTGAAGTTCTGGAAATAAACCTGGAAATGTGCTGCAGGAATTTTAAAAACAACAGCGACTGCTTTATGAAGAGGAAGAAATCAGGACCTACATTACATCTGGGGTCAAGAAGACAAGGGTTTTCAAAATAAAAGAAAATACGTTTAATCATAATCATCATTTGTATGTGATTTGTTTAATTAAAATTTCGATGTCAAAACTATAACATTTTTTTAAATTAATTTTATACTTATTAGTGATTTAAAAATATAAAATAAATTTTATATTTATTAATCATTAATAAACATGAAATAAAATTTTATATTTATTAGTGATTAATGAATATAAAATATACAATTTTATTTTATATTCATTAATGATTAATTAATTAGTAATTCTAATTCACATTATAACCTTTATTTATTGTATTAACTTTTTGATTAGACCTTTTCTTATAATATAATATAATATAATCATAGATACATTTGTACTCTTATTGTGCATTTTATTTAATATTTGATATTGGATGAATATAATTGTTAATTCTGCATCTTTAAATCTTGAATTTATTGGATGAACTTTTTACAAAAACGTATTGCTTAATATGGTTTTTTTTTTTCGTTTATGAGACAATAGTGCAGTACAGTTTTATGCATATTTATGAATTTAATAATGTTCTATATATAAATTGAACCACTGAATACTGAGTAGTTTTAATCTTTTGAAAGGGTTTTTTTTTTTGTTTTTTGTTTTTTTTGCTATAAAACACTATAAAAATAAAATAAAATGTGTACTTTTATCATGATGTATTTAAAAAAAACAAAAAAAATCTGAAATACCTGATGGTTGAAGTTGTAATGAATATATAACTGTTAATTTTACACTTTGGAACATTTATTTACTTTATTACCTTCTTTAAAAAAAAAAAAAAATTCTTTTCAGCTACAAGTAAGAGTTTCTATATATTTATTTATGCATTTAATAATCGTGTAGAATTGAAATTTAATTCCCTTTTTTTTTGTTGTTGTTTAAATGTACTTCTCGGTGTGCTGCAGTGACAGTATAATGAATGTAACGGGATGATAAATGAAAGCAGCGACTCTGAGAACACTCACTGTAGATCTCTCCCTCGGCCAGTTTGATGATGGTGCTGGAGCTGTTCTTGAAGCCGCACCAGTAAACTCCATCCCCATGAGACAGGCTCTTCACAGACACGGTGAAGGCCTCGCCGTCGTCATGCACGCTCAGACGCCCGCCGTCCAGCTCTTTCTCCATGGAGCTGAAGGTGAACCCCGTGCAGCAGTTCTGATTGTTTGCGTCCCTTTTACACCAAACTCTCTCCAGGTTTCTGGTGTTGTAGTAGTTGTAGGGACATCTCAGCATCTGCTCAGCATGACATTCGTACACGACTGCGGAGAGGAACGCGGTGTCAGAGTGTCATGGCACAGAGAGAAATGCCCCGAGATGTTCTGGGCTTCTGTCGTTATGGTTGTGGTGAATTATTCGTTTTAATTGTTCAAATTCGCCACACTGAGATACAGTGAGGAATCTCGATCCTCCTTTTCCTTTGACCTTTCCTAATCATAATCCTTTCCTTTTTCTCTCTTGTTTTTCCCCCCCTCTTTCTTTTCTTCTGTTTCCCTCCTTTTTTTTTTTTTGCCTTGCCCATTTCTCTTTTACACTCCTTTTCTTTTTTCTTTTAACTTTAGTTATTTTAATTCCTCCCACCTCCCCCAGTGCATTTCTTTTCCTATTTTACTTCCTCAATTCCTTTTCTTGCCCTTCCTTCTTTCTTTTCCTGTTCTCCTTAATTCCCTTCCAATTTACTTTACATTTTTTTTCCCTTCCTTTTCATACACTTTTACTTTCCAGGTCCCAGCATCTGGGTTTTTTTTTTTTTTTTTTTTTTTTTTTTTTTTTTAAATAAAGATTATACTGAGCTTTCATAATCAACTTTTTGATCAAATATTTGACTGCAATTTAATTTTTGAGTAGTCTATTCATGAGGAACGCATGTCTGACATAAATGCTGATTACTCAGTTTGTGAGAACAGTGGTTTAACACCAGGAGGATGAGGAGAGTCATATACAGAAGTTATGGTCAATTATTTATTTATTTATTTATTTTAGAGCCACAAATTGGCTGCTCAGGTTTGTAAGTTGTAAGTTATGTTTCGCCAAATATTTCACTTTAAATATATTAAAGAAATAATCACACAAGGACGCCTGTGCGTATGTTTGGATAATTTTTTTTCTTCTTCCAAAAACAGCTGCAATGGTTTCAATTAATATATATATATATATATATATTCTGATTTTTGGCTTGAAGAATGTGAAGTGTTGACAGATTAAATTTTTTTTTAAGCTAATTTAGATTTTAACACGCACACATACACACGCACGCACACACACACACACACACACACACCCGTTATGGCTATAATTATTCATTTCCACTTCCTTACCATGAATGCAAGTAGCCATCCAGAATGCTTTAAGCCATGACCATGTACTAATCAAACATTCTGATCATTTGAAGCTCTGTCTTAAGCATTTTTAAAATATACAGACGTGTTTTGCGTTAAGAATTGAGGTTTATTTAAACATATAAAACATTACAGGCAGCTTGAGCATTAAATAGACTCTCGAAAACCCTCTACAGCCTCCATCCCTGCTTATATCATGTACATTTTTTTAAAAAATCGTTTAATTTACACGTGTTTTATTTTTGTCTCACGAAACTACGCTGTCTTCGATACGAACGATTTTTAAAATTCTGTATTTATTTTTTATTACTATTATTTTTTAATGTTCCATTTATTATTCATGTAATATCTACATCAGACTTTCAGATCTTCACAGCAGAGCATACTGTAATACACGTTCTCTTACCTGCAGAGACGAGTAGCAGCGTGGATGTTAACTGGAACATTTTCCTCGCCGAATAAAACCCAAACACACTAAACAGAAACGTTCTGCTCTTGGCTGAGAGCGATTAGGAAATGAACATGACAGGAAGAAGCCAAAGCCTCAAAGCCTGCACCCTTTCTTCCTTCTTTAGCATTATCTTTATAGATGACCTGCTGCAGAGTTTTACCTCAGAGCAAAATGATCTCTTAGCAAGTGAAAAGACTGCGAATCAAGGAACTTAAACATGTTTACTCATTTCAGTCTGATCAATGGGACAAGAGTATATCAAACTTAAAATGAGTTAAAACAAACAAAAAAAAAAAAATATCTAGAAGTAGTCTTAATAATCTTAGATTGGTTTAAAAACAATCTGATAAAGAGAAGTATTAGTCGAGGTTGTCTCTATTCGAGATATATATATATATATATATATATATATATATATATATATATTTTGTTTACTTGCTAAGCTTTCTTGTCATTTCTTCTGGTGTGTGAGGATTTATTCACTTTATACTATGTGGCCAAAAGTATGTGGACACCTGACCATCACACTGCTTTCCCAAAGTTTAAAGCACAAAATTGTATAGAAAGTCTTTGTATGTGTGCTGTAGCGTTACAGTTTCCCTTTGCTGGAACCAAGAAGCCCAAAACCCTGTCCCAGCATGACGATGCCGCTGTGCACAAAGCGATCTCCAGGAAGACGTGGTGTGTGAAGGTTGGAAGAAGGTAGAAGAACTCGAGTGTCCTGCACAGAGCTCTGACCTCAAACCCGCCGAACACCTTTGGGATGAACTGGAACTGGAGCCTCCTCGACATCCCGACATCAGCACCTGCCTGATCTCAACCTCAGTAACGCTCTTGTAGCGGAATGAACGCCACGCCCCAAAATCTAGTGGAAAGCCTTCCCAGAAGAGTGGAGGTTATTATTACAGGAAACGGGGAATAAATCTGGAATGGGATGTTCAACAAGAACGTATGAGTGTAATGGTCAGGTGTGCGCAAACGTTTGGGCGTATAGTGTATATAGCTTTATATATTTCACATATGTATAGTGCAAATAGACCGGAAGCTGAAAAACGTCATTTTCTTATTAGTTCTTCTGCGGTCTTGCAGTCGAACGTTTACATACGCCATGGCTGAAGTCAATTGATCACAACGCCACACGTTTCATGTTATGATGCATTTGTTAAGTCAGTTACAGTGTATGCTTTATTCTCGTGTGACGTCATTTCATTTCGGGTTTTATTCACTATATCAGATTTTCAGTGGGTTTACATACACTTTGTTCGTATTTGCTGGCATTACCTTTTAATTGCTTGAACCTGTATCAAACTCTTGGGATAAAAGCCTTCCACAAGCTTCTCATTATACTTTGTTGGAATTTTTCGCCCATTCCTTCTGACCGAACTGGTGTAACTCGGTCAGCTTTGTCTTAGGCTCCTCACTCAGACATTCGTCTCCAGTCCACAAATTTTCTACGGGAGTCAGGTCAGCGCTGGCTGTTGTCCTGCTGGAAGACCCAGTCGTGACCAAGTTTCAACTTTCTTGCTTGATTTCTAGATAATCCATTCTATTTGAAGTGCAGTCATATGATGCTGCCACCCCCGTGCTTCACAGCTAGGATGGTGTTCTTCGGATTAAAAGCCTCGGCATTTTTTCCTCCATATATAGCGCTAATCGTTATCATTATGGTCTCATCTGACCAGAGAACACGCCTTCAAAAGGCGGTGGATCTGCAGTCTATCCCGAGAATACTTAAATCCACCTACTGGCATGTTTTTGGATAGTGGGAGGAAACTGGAGATCCTGGAGGAAAGAACATGAGAAATTCCATGTAAGTAGTAACCCAAGTCAAAGATTCCAGAGCTGCGAGACGGCAACACCACCCACTGCAACACCGTGATGCCCTTATTTAATACAATTAAATCAAACAAATAATTTAAATGTAATATAAGATCTGGCATCATGTTATCCATATGTACCTTATATTATTGATTATTTCCCTATAAGAGCACATCCAAAAGTGTTCTATTTCTCTTATACTACAGCAATATGCCAGTGCCACAGGTTAAAGTTTTCACCGTGACCCTGTGTAGGATAAGCGGCACGCAAGATGGATGGATGGTCACAGCTGTGTTGCTTTACCATAATATTCTGACACTGTTTAATGCGACGGTCCCGACATATGTAGATGACCACAGCTACATGAGTGCAAAAATGCTGGAAAATTGCTTGAAAATGATTTTCAAACATTTCCTTGAAAGAAAAATGTTTTTTTATTTTATTTTATTATTTTTTATTTTTAAATCAGAAACCAGAGAAGCTGAAGTGAATATTCGTTAATATGAACTGAATGATAATCACAATCTTCTGCCATTTGACGTCTCATTATTTTTTTAAATCTTGGAAAAAAAAAAAAAAAAGAAAAAAAAAAAATTCGCATAATAATTACACGCTTAGTTGACTGTTATTCTGAAAGTGACGTTAATCCGCTGTCTGATTGGCTTATTCCATTGTCCAATAGGAAGAAGCGTTACTAGTTGGTCGCTCGGTTACTGTTGTCATCGATGCGGCACGTGTGAACGAGCTGAAGAAAAATAGTTACAAAATGGTGAGAAATGATTTAGATTTAAACGTTTACCCGACGTTCACACTGTTTAATTAACAAGTTAAACGGTTTCTCTGTTAATTATGAATTAAATAGCCGTTAACGATTCATTTTGAACATTACGTTGGGCTGAATCCCAAATATCTCTCTAGTGCGCGTACTAGTGCACTACATAGGGTGCGAAATTGCGGATCCTGCAGCCTTTATAGTGCACTAATGTGACCGATTGGCAGGTATTTGGGATGAGGCCTTTGGTTTTAAAGCTAGTTCGCTCCACTGTATGTATTTACTGTAACACGCATTAATAGTCTTAGTTCTGTTTAAATGTTTGTTTTTATAGCTACAGGAAAGGGGGAAAACTATTTTAATGCAAAATATATAGATTTATATTACTAAATGAGCTGGCTAACAGCGTCCGATAACATTTTTCTTAGCTAGCATAGCTGCCCCTGCTGAAAAAAAATCCTCATGGTATTTGTAATGGTTATAATGGGAATTATAATGCTTTTAATGGAAACTGTAATGGTCCCTGTAGGTCTCAACTGGTAATTTATTGCCTTCTATTGGGGAATACCATGAGACATAACATGCCAAATTGCCAGTAATGGTATTAATGGTTAGCTGATGGTTTGTAATGGTATTTGTAGTGGAAACCATTAGAATTTCTGTGATGGTTTGTATTGTTTTTATACATTTCTCTCAGTGTTATGGATGCTAATATGACTATATGTCTAAGGGAAATAGTTTTAGAGATATTCTCTTTTTTTATTTCACAAGCTGTCAGTTCTAGGAAAGCAATAAAAATTTTCTGATGACTCAACCTGTACTAGTCTGTGTTCGTCCAATTAAAATCTCTGGAGCATGTTTGTCCCGCCCTTGGGGGCTTGTCTTTGTGCACGTAGCCTTTTCTCCTTCTACACCCCCCTGCTGATTGAATAGTTTTCTACTGTTTGAATTTTTTAAATTGTAAAATCTTTTTATTTATTTATTTATTTGTTTGTTTGTTTGTTTGTTTGTTTGTTTGTTTTTACAATAGATTTATAAAACCTTTCCACCATTTTCAGTGTTTATTTTTTTCGTAGCCACTAAATAAAACCATTTTCATGGATGCAGCATTGCAGCACTACTTTTTTTTTCTCTTCTCTCTCTCCCTCTCTCTCTCTCTCTCTCTCTCTCTCTCTCTCTTCCCCTACTAGCGGTTTGTTAGGAAAATCTGTAAAAAGATACATTGTGATCCATATACAGTATATAGCCTATCATAAAAATAACTTGACACATCATGATATGTTCGTACAGATTGCAGATAACGGAACAGAAACCTAACATGTTGACAAACATCAGGTAGCAGAAGTTTGAAGAAACGGTATTATTTAGCTAACGTCGTTCCTGCATTGTGTGTTCTGTTCCAGTTGCGGCGTGAGGTTCGTCTCAGGAAGGAGTACCTGTACAGGAAGGCCCAGGAGGACAGACTGCGCTCCATAGAGGAGAAGAAACAGAAACTCAAATCCGCATTAGATGGTGAGTCAGATTTACTTACGTGCTCATGTTTCATAAAACTAAAAGCAGGCGTGTATGTTCGGGCCTTTTTAAATTTTTATTTATTTCTTTTTTACATCGACTGCTTCTGTTTAACTCCATTTATATCCAGAGAATATCTCAGAAACGACTATAATCTTTTAACCGAGCTTCCACTTGAGTTCAGTTGATTTCTTGTTAGTTCATCGATGCTTGCATATCCCCCCCCCCCCCATTAAATCATCTTTAACCTCTTTTAACCTTTTCTACATGAAATATCTTGCGATATCGACCTTGAATTGAAAAGTTTAGTGTAAGCAACGCTCTCGCCTTTGTTCTCCCCGACAGATAATCGGCTGATACCGACCGAGATCCGCAAACAGGCCTTGGATCTGCAGAAGCAACTGGAGTTTGACGACGAGGGCGGCGATGGTAAATCTTTTATAGCTGTTCCTGCCGATTGAAACACTGCCGTTGGCGAGCTTTACCGTTTCATTGCGACAGACTCGTGAAAGAACGAGCCGTTTAAGGTTCGTTTACGTTGATCAAATAAAAACGTGGAACGGTATCGTTCCGAAATTCGCCGAAAGATCATAGTTCATATGAACATTTAGCAAAATGATTCATTTGGTCTACTGTCATACAGTACAGCACTGTTTACCCCTTATTCTGTCCATTTTAACGGAAAAAAAAAAGAACATTTTATACCGAGTGTTAAAGGTTAACGTAAGGGTACTTTAATGCCAGTTCCTAGATACTTATAAGACAAAAGATATTCCAGATACTTCTAAATCTGTTGTACAAATAAATAATTGTACAAATAAAAATGGTGGCCCGAGTGAAATATCGAGAAATCTATTGCGAACATATCTCAGTGTGAGAGAATTTCAGTTCGAAACATTTTCTCATTGTAATTTTCACGCGCTTTGACTTTTATACACATTTTCACACTTTCGCGGTTTTTGAACCGTTGCGCATTCTCGGGTCAGTTCTACACACTCCGTTTATGGATTTTCACGTTTTGGTCATGTTTTCGTCATTTCTACGAATTAGGTGGAGCTGTTAACCGAGGTCAGTTCGTCGTATGCAAAGAAAAACGAGAAGATTGTATTCGGGTTTTAGAAGCAACATCGAAGATATCTCCGAGTGTCAGACAAATCTTAATATCGAAATGATTCCTGTAACGTGATTTCTGTAAAGATATGATGCGTGTCGCGATATAGCGGTGGAATTTTGAGAACGATGCCGTTGTGAAACGCTTCTTTATGCGTCTACATAAAGAGTTTTTCCCCCAATACGACCTCTTGTGGCTTTTAAAGCATTATCGTAGCATGTATATGTATAGCGGAAAAACACCAGCCCCCCCTCCCCATTTAATGCAGTTTAAGTCTGATGCTGATGTTTAGCTATCAGTGCAGAAGAGAGACACGTGGTGCATGTAGGATTATTTTCCCCACCAAGATCCTAAACTAACAGAACTGATCCCTGTGTGCGCGTTCATCCCAGGCGTCAGCTCGCATATGGACGACGAGTACAAGTGGGCCGGAGTGGAAGACCCGAAAATCATGGTGACGACTTCCAGAGACCCGAGCTCCAGACTCAAAATGTTCGCCAAGGTTATTATTATTATTATTATTATTATTATTATTATTATTATTATTTGTCAGTGTGCTAAAATGGCACATTCTCATACATCATGTAAAAACCTTACGTTAACCACACATCCGATGTCTAAGTGTCAGTGCTTGTTAACCACAGGAAGTGAAGCTGATATTCCCGGGGGCCCAGCGCATGAACAGAGGAAACCATGAAGTTGACACGCTAATGCATGCGTGCAAGGCCAATAACGTGACGGATCTGGTGATAATACACGAGACCAGAGGACAGCCGGGTACGATCTATATGTGTATATAAATATATAAAATGATGAACGCATGTGATCTTATTTGCTTACACATTCCGCACTCTCTGAGCGTAAGTGTGCCTTTCGTGTCGTTAGACGGATTGATCGTGTGCCACTTGCCTTTCGGACCGACGGCGTATTTCACGCTGTACAACGTGGTGATGAGACACGACGTCCCAGACATCGGAACCATGTCCGAGGCCTTCCCTCACCTCATCTTTCACAACTTCAGCTCTCGCCTCGGCAGACGCGTGAGTCAACAAACAAAACGAAGCAAACCCTCAATGTTTATTTTAAACAGTCTGATACACCCGATTGAACAAAACATGCAACTTGTCATGTTACTGAGAAACCGTAAAAAGCTCAAACTTCTCCATCACCGTGACTGTTCCGAAGCGCCGGCACTGGAGACTCCTTCCATAAATGCTAAATAAACATTCTCGTGACAGAAAACGAACCGTACTGTATCAACGATTATACGTTTTTAAAATATTTTTTTTTAAATCCATTTATGTAGAGTAGCCTCTATACAGGTTCCTGTGTAAATGGTTGCTATAGAAACGATGTGATAAACTAACGGTTTGACATCTGGACGTTCCGGTTTGCTTCGTCTCGGACGTGGATGCATCTTATTTTCTGTCCAGGGAGTTTTATTATTGAATATTTGTGATGCTATGTATTTAGGTATATGTAAGGTTGGAGTGGCTGCATGTTTGAAGCTCATGGTTATTGATTGATTGATTGATTGATTGATTGATTAATTAATTAATTTTCCCTTACAGGTGTCCAACATCCTCAAATACCTGTTTCCTGTTCCCAAAGACGACAGCAGACGTGTTATTACATTTGCCAATCAAGATGATTTCATCTCTTTCAGGTGACTAACTTCAGGCTTTTACTAATTTTGTGTTAATATGGTGTAGTGTTCGTTCGTACAGGTGTGATTACAGCCTGCAGAATTTCAATCAATCTGTTATTTGGGGCCAAGCACTGTAGGTACCCTGTTTTATGTTTTCTTATTATTAGGGGGCCAAGCACCAAAGCTGCATACTTTTTGAATTGTATGTTTTATTATTATTATTATTATTATTATTATTATTATTATTGATGGGACAAGCACGAAAGCTGCGTAGGCACCCTTATTGGAATTGTATGTTTTTGTTTTTTTATTATTATTATTATTATTATTAGTAGTAGTAGTAGTAGTATTTTGTTTCCACAATGGGAGTCTATGGCAGCCTATAGAACAATTTGTACACTTTTTATGAAATTGAAAAGGACCGTCTCAGCTCCCTGAGCAGCAATTCTGGTTGTACTCTCCACAAGCACTCTAGCGCCACCTACATTGAAACTTTGGACATACGTTTGCAATAATATATCATAGAAACATGAATCCGATTTCCTCTCATTCTTTGGGTAATGCTGAGGTCAATGTTACACCATGATGTACATTTCTGCCATATCGGATCTTCTTCCACAAAGTTTGTTCAATTCTCATTAAATGCGGATCCCGGCGATGTGAGGCCAACCGGAACAAAACTTGTTTGTCTTTGGATTTTTGGAATGTGGGACAGTTTGTCCATAAGGCGCAAACGAATTTGAGACGAAGCGTGGGCGTATCTCGGCAGCGCCGTGGCGAATTTGAACCACGCTTGTACGAGTAAAAGGCCAGTCCAAGGGACCTCCAAGAAGTTGTGTCTAAACTCACCTCTAAGTGGAGCTATAATTCACATTGTGTAACTCCTCATAAATTTTAAATAGCTCAACATCAAGGCGCAGCGCGTTACTGACCTCACGGATCTTACAGGTATCTTTCAGTTTATAGGAATTTGTCGGCAAAGTCGCCTAACAAAGATTACGGCCATTTCTCAGCAACGCTTTGACATATCGAAACCAATCTTGATAGACTTGTTTAAGAGCATGATGACAAAACAACTTTGAGTTTATTTTCAGCTTGGGAGGGTTACTGAGAACTGGAAGTGAGACAGTATCTCTGCAACGGCTTGACGTTTCGCCCCCAGCTTTACTATATCTTCTTGGGAACAAGCGCTAATGGCTTCTGGATCACTGAGGGGGTCGGGCCAGAAAGTGCTTGGCCCCCTTAAACGCTGCTCGCAGCTATATTTCTTTTTATAGCTGTAAATTCCCCCCGCCCCAACATGACTCTTTCAATGAGAAACGCATTTCTATTGTTCTGTGCGTTACAGGCACCACGTTTACAAGAAAACGGACCACAAGAACGTCGAGTTGACTGAAGTTGGACCCCGGTTTGAAATGAAACGTGAGTGACTCGTTAATTAGCCACGGATTGAAGTTATTTATTACAGCGAACGATTTCTGTCATTCATCTTATAGTGGTCATTTTTTTAATTGATTTGTAATTTTAAAAAAAAAGAGTATATTTCAGGCTAAGCCAATGCAAACCAAAACCAACTAAGGACCACGTTCATAAAATTCTCTTTTTGAATGATCTCACAAGTTAATATATTTGATACAACATATTTTTTTGGTATTATATTGACAACGATTCAGGGGTATAAACTCAACAGACTTGTGTTTGATCAATAGTCCTTATAAAATAGATATATAAAGTGACCTAACATGATTTATTAGGTCACATGACTGCCTTCCCAGATGTTATATGTTCGCATGTCAACAAATGTGCACTAAATAGGATGTACAGAGCATTATTTTGTTGCCTACGTGGAACTCTTTTTATTAAAAGTAGGAAGGTAGAGATGATTATTCCGGATACTAAACAGAGACACAAATAGCAATGACGTCTGTGGGTTTGTCTTTTCCGTCTCGCCCGCAGTGTACATGATCAAGCTGGGCACTCTGGAGAACGAGGGCACGGCGGATGTGGAGTGGCGTCATCACGCCTACACGCGCACGGCCAGAAAGAGGAAGGTGTTAAGTGTGGAGTAAACACGCGTCACTCTGAATGTTCGAAAAAGGACTCCATGTGGATTTATCGCTCTGCTTTTCACTGAATTATCTCAGTGAGATCTGCGTGTACAGGGAAGAGTGTATGGATTTGGGGTTGTTTTTTTTGTTTTTTTTTTACTACAGAAAATGACACATTTATTGCTTTGTGATGACAGAATGTAAACAGATATGTACAGACTTTCAGATGATCTCTCATTGAAACGATTTATAATTTTCCATCGCAGGACCTGTGTGGAGTGTAAGATACTCAATACTTCAGTATTTATTCATGTCTTTGAGGTTCCTGTAAATATTTGATGGCATACACAGAGGTGACCAAGGTGTGGCACAAACGAGGGCTTTGTAGCAGTCATGCTGAGCGATTGAATCCCTTTAAATGAGGAATAAAACTTATTTTTTTTAATATGAAAGTTGATTATTTTCCAACAACTGCACATCCCAAAATGTTTTATTCCTCTTATAACACAACAGTTGTCCATTTTTGTAGCTAGCTTTAATGTTGTGGAATGTCCACAAAACGATTTTGCTATAAACAGTTGTTCCTTCATCAATCTCTCTCTCTCTCTCTCTCTCTCTGTCTCTCTCTCTCTCTCTCTGTCTCTCTCTCTCTGTCTCTCTCTGTCTATAAAACTAAAAACACAGCTTGTAATTCTACAGAGAAACCAGAAAGCACAAGGTCTTCCATCCATTTTGGAAACCTTTCCGACTGTTACACAGCACTGAAACTGGAGACTCCTTCCATAAATTTTAAAACGTCATCTTACAGAAAACACAACTACCATTGATTAAACATTTTCCGATTCGTTTATCTGGAGCATCCGCTGTACAAGTTGCTTAAAATCATCAGATTCTGACTAATTACAATCCAGAACTCAACAGCACGGTGTTATAAATCTCCTAAAATACTAAACTGTTTTGTGAAATTTGTTTCAATCTGATCGCTTCATATCGGTCTCTTTGTACATGATGTGTCTCTGATCTGCGCTACAATAAAAATACATTGTGATACAAGTTTTTCTTCGTTTTTTTTTTTTAACAAGAATATATCCCTTTTACACTTTGTATCAGCGATAAAACATAAACCTTTTAGTTATTAATAAATAATAATAACAAAAAAAAACATTCCAACTCCTCATTTAAGTATTGTTCGTGTGGTTTAGTTGTTTACGAAGCGGCTTTTATTTTGAAATGCGTCTCACGAACACGCTTCCGCATCTAAAAAAAAAAAATTCAGCAGACGCGACTACGCATGTGCAGTGCCGACCCGGAAGTGGTGGCATTTCGTGTAGTAAGTTAGAGCCGTTCGTTAACGCGTGTATGTTGTTGACTTTAGAGAATCATGCAGTGCGTGCGGATGTTGCGCGCGACACACAGATGTGTCCCGAACCTACAAAACATCTGCAGCGCCATGGCTTCCTGTCATGGAAAAACGCCTCGCTTTGTCAGGAAATACTTTTTACATTTTAAAAAGGCCAGATGTCTCCTGACCCTGAGCTCGTGCCGGTGTTTGTGTTCCTGTTCCTCAGTAAGAAAGTGCTGGAGTTGCGGTTCATCTGCTCAGCTGTTCTTCTGCTCCTCCTGTAATAGCATACAGCCTCCCAATGACAAGGCGACTTATTTTGAGATTTTAAACTGGTAAGTTCAATATGTTACGTATAATGCAAAAACAAACAAACAAACACCCCTTAACATGACATGATTCAAACAACTCATGCTTTTCCCTGATTAAAACAAGAAATTACATGGTATAATATTTGCCTAGGTTTATCAGATACACACCATAATAATAATAATAATAATAATAATAATAATAATAGTAATAATTGTTGAGACACCTGACTGGGGATGAAATACAGCTTTAGACTTCATGCTGAAGAATTTATGCCATGAAGCAGTTTTCAGAGTTTGTTATTCCTGGTCCATCATACCTCATAATCTTCTTGATCCTCCTCAATAACTAACACAAAGAATAATGGAGGTACTGCAGTATACACCCTTCATGTGAAGTCGTATTAAATCTCACTGTTCACTCATATTTATGTCCAGTGGGGACATTTTCATGATGCCTCAAGCTGAGCCACTGTTATTACTTTACAGTGCATTGTATAACATGTTAAATACTGAAAAGCTGAGAGGAGAGACAAAAAAAAAATAATCACACCTCACCTCACTATTTATTATTATTATTATTATTATTATTATTATTATATATATATATGTTCAACTCTAGTGATCAGACGTTCTCTTTGGACACTCGGAAGCTTCAGGGAAAATACATAGAGCTGCAGAGATGTCTGCATCCTGACAACTTCGGCCAGAAATCACAGGTACTTTCACAGATTTTCACATGGCAAACAAAAAAAAGTTTCACTTTTGAGGAAGTGGTGAGACAGAGAGAGAGAGAGAGACAGAGAGAGAGACAGAGAGAAAGTTAGCGCGAGAGAGAAAGAGAAACACTGTCCTCTGCTGCTGCTTTGGGGAATTACTGCCGTCAAGTCAGAACACACTGAAGGCAATCGATTTATAATATCTTCCATCCATCCATTTTCTGTACTGCTTATCCTACACATGGTCGTGGGGAATCTGCAGCCTCTCAGGGGACTTGGGACACGAGGCGGGGGACACCCTGGACATGGTGCCAACCCGTCGCAAGGCAAATTCACACACTATGGACAATTTGGAAATGGCACTCAGCCTACAGCGTGTCTTTGGACTGGGGGAAGAAACCCCCGAAGCACGTGGAAAACATGCAAACTTTGAACGGAGGCAGGAATCGGACCCCCAACCCAGGAAGTGTGACGCAAACGTGCTGTTATTACCCCGCCTCCTCGTTTGACGGACAGCTAAGATCCTCCTACTGTTTCTGAAAGACTAAAACGCTCACGGCTTTCGAACGAGTTCTTAAGCGTCTCGGTTCCCCGGGTCGCTACATGACTGTTGTTTTCTATTTAAAAAAAAAAAAAAAAGCAGTGAGTGCAGCCCGGTGATCATGTAAACTACAGCCGCACAAAATCTTTACACAAAATCGTCGTGAGGTCTCCGGACCACAAAGCTCCACTTCTCCACAAAGTACACCCTGACAGGTTTTACAAACCCCTCGACAGCTGACACGGTTCTCCTTGTCCTGCTCGTTCTATCTCATTTCCCTCGCGTTATTCTACCCGACACCCGTCTCTCGCCTCGTCCTCGTCCTCGCTCCGGAGAGAGCTGACTAACTCCCGGTCCCTCCGCCATTACCCAGACACAGAGACACCTGAGAAAGAGGAAGAAGAATCCAATTATCAACATGGCCGAGGACGCGTGATTCGCGAGAGCAGCTGTGTGCTTTGGGATTGTTCTGAAACTGTGTGATCGTTGTGAATGACTAGCTGTGAGCAAAATGTGAGAGTTTTAGATTACTTTTTTCTTCTTCTTCCCCTTTTGTGAACTTACAAAAGAGCAATTTCCTTTCGACACCCCGTGTTTGCCTGATGAGCTATTTTTAACCGGGTGCCTGTCAGATTTTTGAACACAATGAGACGTTCGTTAATTGGGTTTTTTTTTTTTGTTTTTTTTTGTGTGTGTGACTTTTTGTTCCAGACAGAACAGAAATATTCTGAAGAGCAATCAGCCTTGGTAAACAAAGCCTACAGGACTCTACAGAAACCTCTTACACGTAGCGTCTATTTGGTAAGAAAGGTTTTTTTTTAGTTTTGGAGATGTTTGCAAAATCTCTGAAGTAGTTTCCTGCAGCGACATTGAGGCAAGAAAACGTGATTAAAAATAAATAAATAAATAAATAAATAATCCACCCCCCCCCAAAACGTTTGTTTGAGAGTTCGATCACAAACTTCATCGTATAAAACCACCAGTAATGTTTATTTTTTTTTATTTCTTCAGCTCGTCACATTCCTAGCATATAAAATAATGGTGTTAATTATACCAGGGGTTCTGGGAAACACAGTTCCGGCGTTTCTTTTATTGTTGGAATTTGTTTTATGAACAAAATAATGGCACTTTAGTTCATTTTCTGGACAAAGACTGTAAAACAAACCCTAAAGCAAAGCGTCTCTGGGTGTAATTGTGTACAGGGCTGAAATACAAACGACAGAATACTGAAAGAGTAAAACAAAACAAAACAACTCTTAGTATCACTAATAAGCATGCGTTTATATGAAACGAATCAGTGACGGGTGACGTGAAGGCGTGAAGGAGCGAAGTTACAGTTACGACCACAAAGTCGATTATTTTCCCATAACAGCACATCCTGAAGTGCTTTATTGCTCTTACACCACAGCAATTTGCCCACCGGAACAACTGGTTTTTATTTATTAAAAGAACGTTGTTCTTGTACTTAAATATTATCCATTTATTGTTACCCTTAACGTCGGGGAACGTCCACGAAACATGTTAGTTCCTGTAATCATTTATAAATGCCCCGCCCCCCTCACCGACAGTGTCATCCTTCCGGAAATACTTTACATTCACTCTGACACTGGAGACTCCTTCCATAAACGTCGAGTAAACGTCTCCTTGCAGAAAACGTCACCATATCATCGATTATACCTTTTTCTTTGTTAATCTGTTTACTATTAGTCCTAGATCATACGACGTTATACGACGCCGTACAAGTCCCCATGAACGAGCTGTTCCCGTAGGTGATTCGTATAAAGTTTGCCGCTGTTACAGAAAACCAATCAGCACTTTCCGACCCAATCAGATTTGAGAATTGAACAGCATCGTTGTGGTATTAGTCGTTCCGTGGTAGACAAACGTTAACTGGTCTCGATGATGATGACGATTAATCGCAGCTGCAGTTGCAAGGAGTCGAGCTGGAGGAAGGCACGGACTCTACAGCAGATCCATCCTTGTTGTTAAAGATCATGGAGGTCAATGAGAAGCTGGCGGAGACTCAGAGCCTCGAAGAGGTCAACGCTGTAGACCGGGAAGTGCAAGGTGAGCGCCGCTACACAGCATGATTTTAAAATAAAATGGGGGGAGAAAAAAAAGAAAGAAAAGCCGATGAACATCTCTACACCCACACGTAGGGCTTTGTTTATTTGACTTCATGCACGCTTTAAAGAAATGCTCAAGGCTACATTTTCATTTTCCGTTTATTTATTTATTTATTTATTTTTTTAAATGCTTCTATCTGTAGCGATTTGGTTATTCATTTGTGCCCGGAGTGCTCTTTTATCTTTTGAAATTTTTTCTTGACAGGACGAACGAATAAACAAACAAACAAATAAATAAATAGTGTGTTGTGGCATTCCCATTTTCGTTCATTTTAAGCGAGGGTACCATCGTGCTGTAAATACATGTCATGTTCTCTTTCCTCCTCCAGTGACATTGAAAAACCTGACTGAAGAGATGAATGCATCGCTAAACAAAGGTATCATCCTATTTTCCTCTTCACTTCGTGTAAATTTGATAACCGATACACACTGCCAAGGTTGCTCTTCAGCGATGGAGCATGTTCCCTTGACTCGTATTTAAAAAAAAAACAAAAAAAAAACTATTTATTTTCATGTCGTAATTTTCTCAGGGGACCTGCAGACAGCCAGAGAGATCCTGACCCGAATGAAATACTTTGCGAATCTGGAAGAGAAGGTGAAGGAGAAACTGAGGGAGAACTTGTGAACTCTATATTTTGTCCTTGAATATGTACAGTTGAATATATTGTCAATTAAAGTGTATTTTTAAATCCCTGTGGTCATGTGGTCGTGCCGTTTTGGGTGAAACGATGCATCACTGTGAAAATCCACTGTGATCCAATCATTACACATATTCCTGGCCACGTGAAAAACGCAAAAAAATATTAACTCTGCCTCTAATGTTCGGAGGAGCTTGCGATTTTACCAAGATTCGGGCCGAGACGCGTCATGTGACGTCATCTCAGCGTGCGTTCAGTCAAAGCGCTCTTTAATTCACGCGTGTCGAACATGAGTGCAGCTAAAAGGTCTCATTTAATAACAAACGTCAGTGTGAAAGACCGTCCTAAACAATTTCTTGAGATTGCGATTTCGGCAATTCGAGTAGTTTTCGCAAACTTCGAGAGAAAAAAAAAAAAAAAAAAAGCCGTCGAAAAATTTTTTGGCCGCAACGATCACAAAATGAACTCTGTAATTGTGTACGGACCGCAGGATCCGATTAAATTCATTCTTTTTGTCCTCTACACTATCGGTTTTGCTGGTACCTGATCTCTACCTTCTCTACCTCGCATATTAAGTGTAAAAAAAAAAAAATAAAAAAATAAAAATTTACTCCTGGACGTGACAAACAATTACAATTTCGTTTTGTAAAAAAAAACAAACAAAGCACAAAAAAACTCCACAAATTACATTGTAAATTTTGAGGGAAAAAAAGCCGCAGCAAAATCGAGCACTATTGGCCGCAACGATCACAAAAAACTGTACGGACATTTGGACATTTTCACTTAGGGGTGTACTCACTTTTGTTGCCAGCGGTTTAGACATTAATGGCTGTGTGTTGAGTTA
>JANDJT010000124.1:3090372-3105308 GCA_024331685.1 Stegophilus panzeri
AGTTGGAGGGAAAATAAGGTTTTGTCAGTCAGCATGATTCTAGACTCCTCTGGCGTTAATATCGGCCACTTCAGACCCTTGCTACTTTAATATATTTGCAGGCAGCTGTTGGTATAATCACAGGGTCCCATCCCCATAGGGATCTCTGGAGCACTAAAGGATTTATCCAGCGTTCAGAACCTGCCCATCTGATGGAGGGAAAATTATTTTATTTGGTTAATTTGGTGGTTTAACAATGTGGAAGGCTTCATTAGGTTGTGTCCATTATGTCCATTTTCCGCACGCTGCACCCGAGCGCCTATGAGATTCTCAGGGTGATTTAACCTGTTACGCTAGGAGTTTTTATTCAAACGTATAGAAATCTATTACTGAATATTTTTATGAACCTTTTATTGTTCTCTAAAAGACAAGATGCCCTATGGGATAAATGCACTATGAAGCAATTACTGTACACATTAGCAAAGCTGCTATAACAAATAACTGTGTGAATAATGGCTGGACATCATTCAGTCACGGCAGGTTTAGATACGATGATGGTTATGTTGACGTAATTTAATAATCTGAGAATCATATTGATAGCTTTAACCACGGTACAATCTTCATGTATACATCTAAATTGGAAAAAAGCGATTGAGGACAATGAGAAAGAATTTCCTATTCGACCAACTGAGGTGGATAAATCCATTAAATAATCAATTTCGTAGATGAAAAATGGACAACCTCAATTACTTTCAAACCTTTGTGCGTCTGAATCATGACCAATATGGCAACTGTTAAAAAAAAAAAAAAAAAAGGATAAAATGAAAGAAAATGTTCATGTTATGAAATGATTTAAAAAATAATTACGAGGATGGACGGACATTTATAAAGCATTTCCAAGCAGGCTTATGCAGAACAAAATCCTCTCCTTGAAAATGGTTTAATAATAACTATTTTTACAGACTTGCCAAATTTAGGCACTTCGTGTAGGAGTTCGTTACTCCTGCTACAAGTTATCACTTAAAATACGCCAAAAGCGCAGACTCCTTTTTGTTCCTCCAATAAAAATGGCAGATGAGTCATTTTTCATATGAATCTGGAATGATTGACAGCTGCGTAGGTATTTTAAGCTCTCGGATATTAACTGACACTCGGTCGGAGCCCCGCCCCCTTACTCGCGGTTCACATTAGTAACCTTTTGGCCGGTGTTCGAAAGCCATTCCCTAGAATACTAGGCTCAAGGCAGGTCTCAAACCAGTGAAAAAAATCACACAGACACACACACACACCCCAATCTTGATTTTCAATTGTTAAAGGATCAGCTAAACTAAGCATTGAACCATGATCACCACATCAAGACACCTTCCTACCAGCCTGCTGAAGCACCAGTACAGACAGTGAGCAAGTGCTATGACTCCTTTATGACAGGAGGTTGTAGGGTGTCATTCTCGGCTTGTTATTTTTCAGGATTAACTTTTAAAAAAATCCACCTTCCCCATGTGAGACTTCATGGCTTTGTGGGAAAGAGCTTGCCACCCATCACTGAGGTCAATGGTTTGAGCGCTCTTCTTCTGTCAGCACCAGTGGCTCAGCAGACACTGGTGTTAGAGAGCAAGTGTGTGTGTGTGATGCTGGGACTGAGGATTTTTGGCTGAAATGGGACAGACATGCAAGGCATTGTTCCTGCAGGAGGAAATGCATGGGTTATGCTTATCTGGACCAGTGTAAATGTTTCTTAGCTTGTATTATAGCATGTAGTTTGTATGGACCACTAGAGTCATATCACCCTGCAGTTCTCACCTGGAGCTGAGCAAGGTTGAGCAGGGTTGAGCCAGTACCTGGATGGGAGACATCCTGGGGAAAAGTAAGGTTGCTACTGGAAGTGGTATTAGTGAGGCCAGCAGGGGGCGCTCACCCTGTGGTCTGTGTGGAGTCTAATGCCCTAGTATAGTGAAGGGAACACTACTGTAAAAACAGCACCGTATTTCGTATGAGACGTTAAACCGAGGTCCTGACTCTCTGTGGTCATTAAAAATCCCAATTCCCCCATTGGCCCTTCTCCGTCATGGCCCCCTAATAATCCCCATATCTGAATTGGCTACATCACTCTCTCCTCTCCACTAATATCTGGTGTGTGGTGGGAGTTCTGGCGCACTATGGCTGCCATCGCATCATCCAGGTGGATACTGCACACTAGTGGTGATTGAGGAGATACCCCCTCCCGCATACTATGTAAAGCACTTTGAGTGCGTAGAAAAGCCCTATATAAATGTAACTGTAACTAATTTGACTGGTCGAGCGGCTTTCCTAGAGAGCTCATATTCAGTATATTCAAACTGGGATGTTTCACTGTGTGTGTATCACTCCTCTCTTCTGTGTTTGCCACATAAAATTCCACTTCCTTGTTTGCAATGGTTACTACAGTAGAGTTAGTGAGATCATCATCAGACATGGCAAATGATACTTTTCATGAATATAACTTTTGACTTAAAATATGAAAACCCGTCAGATGAAAGTGAAACGTAAGAAGTGATGCCAATTTCACAAGAAGCACCTTTGTTCAAATCAATGTATGCTAGCTAGCCTGCTAGCGATGGGCTATAAAGTGAATGTGGCTATGTCCGCTAGAGGAGAAAAAACAAACAGAACATTTGGCCATATTGTGTCTGAAATGTCAGTTACGTGATTCGTTTCTTGTTTATAGAACAATCGTGCGGTTATAATATATATCGGTACGGCTGTGATTACATACAGGACTCTGCCTGCGGCTTCGTGTCTATGCCGAAGCACAGCCCTGCAGATATTCAGTATAACTGCACTCTTGATCGTGCGATATTGCTTAAGTATGTAGTAAAAATGTGATCGTATAGTTGATATATACTCTCTTTCACTGCCAGATCCTCACCCTGAGGCACCTGCTTACCTGCCCATTGAACCACCTGTGCCTTCAGACAACACATCTTTTTATTCAAATTTTTTTTTTAGGGCTTATCTTTCAGTTTTCATCACCTACACACAAGGATGAGTGCTTATAAAAGGTAAATCTTACCTTGTAGTGGTTGAGGTCCACCTGAGGCAGGCCTCCATGCTGTTTTAGGGGTTTATCTTTTACTTTACATCACCTACACACAAAGAGGAGTTGCAAAGCATCAAACTATGCCTTATCAGAAAGAGAGAGACGTGCTTATCTTTCCATCAAGACCCTAATACAGATGATGCTCCGTTTTAGCAATGCTCATCCTTCACGTGTATGTGAAGCTTTGTGTGTAGACCTGTATAAATGTCTGTACAAGCCTGTTGCTGGCTCGACTGTAAACTTCCCCCTCTGTGACGGGATGTTACTGCTTTGCCTCTCACTTATGAAATACTCTCAGATGCTTTGGATTTTAAAAAAAACTGAAAATATTGTAAAAAAAAAAATTTCAACATTATGGCAATGTGGGGGTGCAGTGGGTGGTGTTCTTGTCTCATGTCTCCAGGGTCTGCAAATTCAATCCTGAGCTTAGGTTGAAACCTGTTCCTTGGATAGGTTTTGGTGCCAATGCACCAATGGTACTCTGATCAGGACAGATGGATGGAAGCAAATGTTTCTTTATCAGCATGCTTATAAAACAACAACAACAACAACAACAACAACAACAAACTGAGGTATCTCGTGCACTGACATTGGTATGGACTATGGTCATAGTTCTTTGAATAACAATTTGACAAAGTACATAATTGAATCACATCGCACCACTGCATCATTGATTATTTTCCTGAAGCAGCATGCCATAACGTTTTATTCCGTAGTTGGACATAATTTAAGATTTGCTACATGCACAATGAACATTAAGGTTTAAGGTAAATATACAGTTGATTCAGAATCTGCAGATCAGAATTACTGCAAGCAAAACAAAGCAAATCCAAAAGTTGAAAACAGGTGCTGCCATAGACGTAACTTGATTTCGGAAAAAAACCGAAACTAACAGTGGTTGATACACAGGCTAGCATGTAAATAGATATATTTATATCTATAGGTATAATAAATATCTAGATATATTTATATCTATTAACCAGACAGATATAGTAATAAGTGATAATAATACGGAGGTGGAAAGTGGGTGGAGTCGTAGTAGGCGTGACCCTGAGAGGAAGTGCTACAGAAGGATTTTGCCCCCCCACTCACTCTCTTCTCAATTGATCAACAAGCTTCCAGATGTCTGGTCAAGGTGAAAGTTTAAATTGTACTACAAGATCCCAAAGCTCACAATGAAATATTTATCAAGACTGAATGCTGCTTGTGTTAAAACACAGATGTTTTAAAATTTCTCTCTCCTTGAGGAGAGCAAACCGTTTTTTGTCTTCGGTCATGTTTAAGATCGTTTAAAATGCTTTGCTGAAAGGAAACATTTCATAAAAAGGCCTTTAGCAGTCATTTAGAAATTAAACAAAACCACACAGCTGTAATGAGAAGCTCCAAGTGCTAATTTATGGAGTTTATGGATTCTGCACATGGTGTATAATTGGATACTGTGTTATAATTTTGCTAAATCTGTCCTAGACTTCTTGATTGGTTGTTGTCTTTGTAGTAATTTAATAATGATAAATTAATTACTAATTGTTCTTTGCGTTCATTTAAAGCAAACTCGCAGATAAGATCTCGTGAACGAATTCATTCATTAGACAAGCTACGAATGTTAACGTCCTGCTTAATAAAAGAGCAAGAAAGACAGATGATCTAGACAGATAGCGATTATACATACATTGTACGCGTACAAGAAAATTCTCTCATGCGACTTTGCATAAATATGAGACAATATTGTTCAGATATTATTATTCAGATAGTTTTGGCTCAACGATTGGCTTCTTCTAGGAACAAGAAGAGCATTTTGTTTAAATTAAGCTTCCATTTTTACACTGTATCAAATACAAAAAAAAAAAGCAGTTTAATAAGTAATTAAATCAAAATATGGACAATTATGAAGAATCTGAACCTGAACTCTAAATGAGAGACCCAAAAAATAAAATCAGAAGGAATCACAGCTGCCAAATTGCTTGTAAGCTCAAACCCCCATTTTGATTCAAAGGTCCAATGTTGCATTACTCTTTCATTCTTTTAAGCCATAATGATCTACACTTATGGAACATGACAGCATTAAATCACCACATCTTAATCTTAATAATAAATAACTTATGCGTCTAATAAACGTGCATTATTCCTGTGAAAGATAAATACTATAACCAATAATGAAGGTGCATATAGTCAAAAGGGGGGGAAAAAAAAAAGAGAATAAATATCTGTTTTTATAATGGATTTACTTACAAATCTGTTCATATTAAGAAAGTTATGAATATTAATGACGTAACTGCTTTATTAGCATGAAAAACAGATTTAATGCCATGTAATTACAGAGTTCGAATGATCAGCCTGTTTAAAATGAATTTTTTTTTTTTTAAAAGTACAACAGATTCTACAATTAAAAACGTTAGTCAATTAATACGTAATGCTACATTATACACGAAATCAAAATACTACTATAATCCGTTCTATTTTACAACATGAATCAACTAGAAATGTTTTTAATGAGCAGCTTGTAATAAAAACAAAGCCGAGTTATAAACTTAGGCTCTTCATTCAGCAAAAACAGAAAATTGGCCATACATAATCATCCCTGAATCTTGAGTACTCTTTAATTTACTTTAAAACGCCAAGCTGTTGTTTGGTCTTGTGTTTAATCATTGTTAATGTTGTGCTTTTTGCAGGCCACGGTAAGAATATGCTTGGGAGCGCTTCGGCCCTGCTCGTATTAAATGAAAAGGCCAACGCTCTTCCATTATGGGCCATGGTGGGAGGCGCACCACTTTTGTTTTTAATTTACAAACCATGTAATTAAATTAAAAAGAAATGGCTAGACTTTATTTGGACTGGGGGCTTTTGCAATTACAGAGCAATTATGCCCGGGTCTGTAACCTGAAATTGCTCTGACAGCCTTATTTAAAATGAAAATGGATAAAATGTTGGACGTTTATGTTGGTAGAGTTGTAGTGTTGCTAGGCTGTTCTTGTTTTTGTTGTGATGGCCAGGTAGGAAGGGTGAAAAGGGGTTTAAAAGTGCTTCCCATCCTGCTTCCAGTCAGTTTGTAATTATCTTAAAACTGAAGAAAAAATAAGTTTAATATAATGCTATTACAATATCAACAGTGAAGGGTATTTATCCAGGGTTTGTGTGGTGGTGTTGGTAGGGGGTTTTTGATATGCCGCAATGCGCAAACGGAGTGTCAACAATGCCCTCTTTATGAGCTGTTACTATAGAAACAATAACATTAGAACGAGTGTATTAATATTAATACAAATTGTACATGTTACAGCTAGAACTACTGTCTGAGCTGTCTCACCTTCTGATTTGACAATTCAACCTTGCTATGGTATAAATTATAAGAATGCAATTCAGAGTGTCCAGTATGATGCCACTCGGTAAAAGTCTTAGCAACCACCACTCTTTAAGAAATAATTATTTAATGTAGAATAATTAATAGAGGACTCTGATCAGGACGATTGCAGGACGATCACAATTACCTAATCATGTTAAACATTTTGTGGAGCTGTTGGAGTGTCTCTCTTTCTCCAGTGGTTCATTACCATGTTTGCCACATGAAGTGGCACTTGTGCAATTTTCGAACCATCACATCCTTTCAGCGGCTCGGAGGACGATGTGTTCTGAATTTCTGAGTGACTTCTCTGACAGCACTACAGTACGAGTTTAATAACCAGAGTCTGTCCTCATGAATTGAGAGGGAATTTCTGAATTCTTTCCTGCCTCCTTTAATGATAATAGGAGTGTTTGTTTTCACACAGAAATGCCCGTGTTTACCCATGACTTGCAAATTCAGAACAGTTTGAGCTACTCAATTCGGAGGAAAAGTTAAAAGGTTGAGTTGGGTTGGGTTTGTATGAAATTCACCCAAATCCAACTTCAAGAAGAAATGTTCTAGAGATCAGAGATATCTATCTAGCAGTGAAGATAAGAATCTTCTTGGAAATTCTGTTAATAGCCCAGGTTACCTAGCTAGCTAGTATTTAAAATGAACATTTATGAATTTTAAAAAAAAAATTTTAAATCCTCGCAGAAATCCTCTCAGGTTAGCTCATGTTACTTACCTAACTGGCATTAAACAAACATTAGGAACACTTATGAATACGTTTTTAAATATTCTTTCAGAAACTGTCAGGTTAGCTCATGCTGCCTAGCTAGCTTCCAATTTAAATGAACATTATGAACCATTATGAATATAATTTAAAACGAATACCTCGAAAATCTTATCTGGTTAGCTCACGTTACCTAGCTAGCTAGCATTTTAAATGAACATTTAAGAATATTATCATTATTAAAAAAACTCTCAAATCCTGTCAGGTTAGCTTGTGTTACTTAGCTAGCTAGTCTCTTTAAAAGAGTTCTTGGGTGCTTCTCAATACTCAAATTCCTCGTTTCCTCGAACCTCTGTCCTCTAGCCCGTGACCAGGAAATCAATGGAACTCAACCATCTTGAAGGACATATCAGTTCTCTAATTGCACCGCGAGGAGGCGAGGAAGGAGAAGCGAGGAAGCTTCGAGAGGCGTAAGGAGCGAGGATACACAGGTGTACACAGGTGTATCCTACGCGGAAGTGTATACTGTCGAAGTAGTGACCTGACACCAGTAAATATTCAGTTCACATTAACTCATGTTACTTAACTGGCATTTTAAATGAACGTTATGAACAATTATGAATATACGCAACTTAAAAAAAAATAAAAATACCTCAGAAGTCCTGTCAGGTTAGCTTGTGTTACCCATCTAACTGCCTTTAAATAAACATTTAGAGGTGCCATGTTGGTCTGGATCTGAAACAATGCTATCAGCTGCGGTTATAGAAATGAGTGTCATGACTTTTGTTTGCAACTGGGTTTACTGAAACTAATAATCCAATTGTCCATATTTATTTTGAATTCATCTAGCATGTGAGCATGGGTTAGCTAACAAGCTAATGCAGTGAACACGTGCTTTTTAGGTTATATCATCCCGGCTGAAAAAAACAACAGAAACCGTCACAAAAATTCTAATGGTTTCTACTACCATTACAAACCATCAGCTATCCATTAACACCATTACTAGTGCTATCCACTAGATATAACATGACACCATTAGAAGGCCACAAATTCCCAGGGACCATTACAGTTTCTATTAAAACCAATACAATTCCCATTATAACCATTACAAATTCTGTGATGGTTTCTATTGTTTTTTTTTTTGGTTTTTTTTTCAGCAGGGATAATCCAATAAAAGTTTTGAACTGACACAAAGGAATTATGAATGATTTAAAAGTATTACTAATGAATTTTTAGGCTGCTTTCTGTGCGCTAACATTGCAGCCTCATGATTCCAGGATGCCTGGTTCAGTCCTGAAAAGTTCCCTGGTTTTGGTTCCTGAAAGTCTTTCTCACTTATTCATTTTTATCTCTCATCTTCTTTTTAGTGACTGCAGGTTCCTAATGGCTTCTGTTCAAGTCTCACACGCTCACGCTTTCGTCCTGTCTGTCTCTTTCTCACTGCTGCAAATGTATTCATAACACATGCATCTTTCGGCACCCAAAGAGGGAAAGAAAGAATGGTAGGCAAAGGGGGAGGGGGGGTGGGGTGGTGGGGTGGTGGGGAAATCATCCTCCTGTAATATTAATGCTCCTCTTTCCACTGCCAGAACGACAGCTCTGCAGCTGATTAGAGCGCTTTAGCTGTCGTGATGCTCTCTTGACCTTCTGTGTTGTTGGGCTGATTCATCCTCGTACATGTGTCCTTGCCCTGTTCTTTCTCTCGCTCTTATCTTCTCTACTGTTGGATTAATGTCACATCAGACCGCTGTTTTTTTTTTTTTTGTCAGAACGCTATAGTTTAATGATTTGGATGAGCAAACAATTCAAATATGAGGCTTCGGTGCCCCAAGGAGCAGATTTGTTGACAGAATGATCCAAAAAAAAAAAAAAAAGAAAAAAAATGAGAAGTGAGCTCTGTTTGACGATCATTAGCCCGTGTAAAGGGAGTGGAATAAATATATTTTTTTTATCATCTGTAATTTTCAGCCATCCTGGAGTATAATGTGTGATTTAATCCCATCAGGGTTGATAGACAGCACCCATTCTGGCCGAGGAGTTATTTAAGCTTCAGACAAACAGTTCCCTTCATTAATCAACCGTAACCTACGTAATATTCTAACATATCAAATGGTATAAAGTGATATTATTTTTCTCATATAAATATCCATTGCCTGGTTCTCCTTTCTACTGTACACAGTTATGATCTTTCCTTGTCAGTGGATCTGGAGCTTATCCTGGGAACACTGGGCGTGAGGTGGGAACACACCCTGGATGTGTTTATGCCAATGGATTGAGTTTTGTACAAACATTTCTCTGGGTATGTATCCAAAAACTCAAAGTGCTCATGGGCTCAGCTTTACTGCTTTCGTATGTAACAGGGTATCATTGATCTAAACACAATTGGGTTTTACTTTTCTTCACCATCAGTAAATTTTCATACATAATGGCTTGTAAGAACGGAGCGTATTTTCTTCATGCCCTAGCAAGGAAGTTGTAAACACCTCCCAGCAGCTTCTGACCCGAACCCTCAGAGGACACGGCAAGGTTAAAGGGCCTCGGTTTTTAAATGTCATCACCTACTTATCATAGTACTGGTGTTAAGAGCTTTCCGCAAAGTTGTGTTCTAATCTGATGAATGCAAATCCTACTATTATTTAAACCAAGGGCATGAACACTGAGCTATAAACACACCACAAATCACGTTATGTTCAGAAGCTACTCTGTCCTGAAAAATGTCAAACCCTTGAATAGCACAGATTCCAAATCGGGATGAGATTTAGGAATAAGAGAGAAGGATCGAGGAGGGGACGGAGGCAGCCAATCGTAGGAAAGGGAGGGCAGGAGCGTGAAGGGCCGAGGGCAAAAGAGGCAGAGGAGAAAATCCTGATTTAATATTTGACCTTTGAAGGGAAGATCATCCAAGAGTCAATCTTCGGCCGAAATTAAATCGGTGCGTCACGTTTCGTTTCATTACCCTGCGCCAGTCTCATGTTAATGACCAACTTCAGTATGGGTCTAAGTAGAAGGAGAAAAGAAAGAAGAACGAGAGGAGAGAACGGCCGTAAAAGGATGCACCAAAATACACCAGCACACTGAACTCTACACACGATTTCATCTACAGTGTGATATCAAGCCCCGAGTGGTCCATGTTACAGGATGTCTCCTTGCGGTGTCCGAAGTCAAAAGGCTGCATTAGGTTTTGTGCCGGAATAATGGTGTAATGCGACTCCCATTTTTCGACTGAATGAGCCTTCAGTGATCTGCTGTTGAATCATCGAGTCGTGAGCCAGATTGCTTTGTTGTGTCTCCTTCTCCATTCCACCCACACTTTCCTTCATATTTCTTTCAGCCAGACGCAGCTGAATCCTGCTAACTACCGGTGCTGTGCGGAGGGGATTGAACCGTACGTGCTCTTGCTGAGCTTACTATCAGTCAGTTTAAATAAGAAATAAAACACTTGGGGGGGGAAGGGTGTGCTGTTGTAGGAAAATCATCAGGGACAGGATGATGTGTTGCAGCCCTAGATCAAGCGGTGTTGAATGACACAGCATCATTTTTATCCATTTGTAGTTACATGTCGTGGAAATGTCCACAAACGGGTATAAACCCGTCGTTCCCTCCCTTTTTATTTCTCTTGAAGCACCGACACTGGAGACTCCTTCTGAAAAATGATAAACCTCTCCTTACTGAAAAGTCCATTATATATCGTCTTTGTTAAATAACACATTTCTATTATTAACCTCCACTATACAAGATCCTCTAAAGGAGGATGTCGTTACCATAGAAACGATAAGTGTTTGTAGTTGTACTAGCAAATAGATTTGAAAAAACAAAATAGAAGAACACCCGTGCAGTTCATGCTAGCAGGTTGACAAGTGTGTGTGTTGGTTTGTGTGCGTGGGTGCGTGAGTGATGTCGCTAACACAGGCGAGGACGAGAGTAGAAATGGTCTGTGAGCCGTGATGACGGGGGGGGGGGATAAAATCAATTGTCACTAAGTCAGTAGTGCCGAGGGATCTGTGTGCGTGTGTTGACAGGCTGATAAAGCTGATAAAAGCTCACGCATGGCTTCTCCGGCTGTGACGTGCTTACTCCTTGTTTCAGGGACCATCTGGTGCCCCACAGATGCCAGAGCAAAGAGCCACACTCGGCTGGTTCCACAGGGGCATCTGCTGCACCACCAACCTGCTTCATCATTCTAATCCCATGTGCAAATTCCCCCAGACTCCAGCCAATCACCGGCCCTGACTGCTTTCCTTTATACGCTGCAACAACCACACTCAACCTCTGGGTGGCAGTAACGACTCAGACGATCGCCCGAGTGAATTATTTAGCGCTTTCAGGACAAACATTGTTAGGCTTGATGTTCTTTGTTTATTATTTATATGTTGATAGCACACAGAGTGAAGATTCTTTGGGTGTCTAATACAAAGTAGTGTGTGGGAGGTCTAATTGTATTTCGCTCAAGGCGTAGAAGGTGTGAACTTGCTTCAGTTCAGTGCAGCGAGGACACAAACGTCGATCGCGTCTCTATTGCAGATGCTGATGATTTTATTTTTTTTTAAAGGGCGCAGTGTACCAAAAGGTGGAGACACAACTTCCTGTGTTTTTGTGTATCAGTGTGTGTGTGTGAGAAAGAGAAGAAGATGAGTCATTGCCATTATGAATGGTTTCATATGCTCATTTTGGCATTAGGACACTTGCTGCTAGGTGTACATGGGCAGAATTCATGCTGAGCATGATACTATGCTGTTAGTCCTCACTAATTAGTCAAGCTGATCGCACACAAACTCCACAGGATTTCTGTATTAAAAATGGAACTCATTTGGTTGCATGTAGTAGGAATCAGAGTGCATGAAATGCACTAATCCAGTTCCTCTACATCCTCCTATTTTACACCATCTATAAGAATGCACCCTTAAGCTGCATCCACGTTATAAATTTGCCTTTCATGTCACTTTTTGCGAACCGGCCATTCCCAAGACAGGAACAAAATATTGCCGTCAAAAGATAGTCTGCGCAGTTAGCAATCGCTGTGGCTGATTTCACCAACTTTGCAAAACGCAGTCTAACTTCTCTCAATTAACTTGGACGTACTAACTCAAGACTAAAAACATACGAAGTGTAACAGGGTTGTAAAACGCTTGTAATCAGAATGAGAGTCTCCAACACTCTTGCACAGACCACCCCAAGAAGAATGGAACCAAAACCAGTCGAAATGTGCAACATGAGAAGTTGTGCTTGTGGGGAATTGGACCCAGGTCTCAGGATTGAAATATAGTCCTAACACAATGAGCCACAGGGCAGCACTAACATTTGGTGTGACAGGAATACTGGAAAGCCTGAAAACTAGGAGCACAGACAGAATAAAGCAAGAGACAGAGTTCCCAATCATGGGAATCAAACACGGAGCCTCCTGGGTAAAGGCAAGGATTAAGCTAAGAGAGAAAAGGTGAGTGAGAGATGGCCAGCTACTCAATCCACCAACCAATCCCCACTATATATGTATATGGCACCCTATCATACACACACACACACACACACACATATACATACATACATATATATACATATATATATATATATATATATATATATATTTTTATCCTAAACTAGAGAGAAGTTCTTTTCCTTTTCTTTCACCCACAAGGCAACTAATGAACCAGAAACTATACCGTTTACCAGCCGCATCTAATGAGAAGACTTGGCATCTGAGTAGTTCACCTGCCTGCTTAAATAGGGTAGCAGCAGGTGTAGGCAGTTGCATTAATGACTGCACTGCAAGATGGGTAATGTAGTTCTCATGGAACTATGCTATTACAGGTATGCCTCCCTCTGCTGGTCTGTGCGATTGTTGCGTGGTCGGACATTACAGCAAAGGACCAAATTCCCAACCGGAGCCTGAAAGTTACATGAATATTTACAATGTGAAAGTTACCCATATTCAGAATCGGGTTACGCGGCTGCTTGATTTTCTGGGCTATCTATTCAGAATATGTACATTACCTACATGTACTTCACACCTCCATGCCTCCAAATTTGTCTTCAGCAGAAGTATCCGATGTCTTCTAGAACATAAGAGCCTGCCTTTAAACCTGAATGAAGACTGAAGAAGCAAATACTAGTTGGCTAATAGCTTTCCATTGTTGTGTTTACAGCCATAAACACACAAAAATAAGTGTCAGATAAGTGGCTCTGGACTGTATCTTCTGAATAGCGCTTAAGTCTGTATTAACTGTATTAAGGTGTGCACTATGCACGCTTTAATCGCTCTGAATACAGCCCATAAGCTGTGTTTGAAATCGTGTACTGTGACGGTACCTACTGCATTCAATTCAGTACCTACTGCTCGGCTGTTGATACAGTACGTACTGATCAGCATAAGTGTGTAGTATGAATACAATCCAGACATACCACATCCGTCATGTTGGCGTTGTCATGTGACCTACAACTTAACAAGAGCCATCATGCTGCCTTCTGCCATTTTTGATTCTGACAGCTCTTCCGTCGCCAGCCCTGTTGCCTCATGGGATAGCGCAGTGTGCATTACTTCCATACTGCAGAACTTCTCGCCTACTGTTTTATTAATACTGAGATTCTGGACATACTATTCCTTTGGCGTATTTCCTAGCGGATACACTTCTTAGAAGATCAGGAGTGCAAGTAGGAATTTTACGATCTTTTATGGCGTAATGCACAGCTGCCAAGCACTAACCATTTACTTTGGTAAATTTCACTGGGTTCAGAGAATTAGCCTTTATAAGTAGAGGCTCAGGATTTCCAGCCTGGCCTTCAGATCTTCAGTTCCTCTTGGCGATCAGTGATCTAGCCGTCCATGATATCCATGATGCACTGGCGCTCCTGTGCAGAGCTGAGAATCGTGTGTGTGTGTGTGTGTGTGTGTGTGTGTGTGTGTGTGTATGTGTGGGAGGTATTTTCAGAGATGGTGAGTGGGTGATGCTTGGCCAGCTGGAATTTAAGCTCCAGCGTTTGTCATGGTTGGCATCACTACATGGAGGCCGGAGATAAGGAAGTGGCAGGACACTAGGCATGTTGACAGCGAGAGAGAGAGTGAGAGAGAGGAGGGAAGAAAACAGTGTAGAGGGAAAGATGGTGATGAGGCTCATATTTATGCAGCTTGCAGTCCGGATGCAGTGTTTTGGAGAGAGAAGCTGGAGCAAATGACAAGACACTGTTCTTTCTCTCTTCGCTCTCTTCTTCTCCCAATGCTCACATGCACACGCATCTCTTCAGGGCACCTCCAAGCACAATCGCTTTTTTTTAATACTAAATGATTCAGAGGCAGAGTAATAGTCCTGGGCATTCTCTTTGCTAATAGACACAGTCGTCATGAGCAGCCGTATCGCTGCACCAGAAGAATCCGCTTAAAGACGTGCGCTAAAGTCGATATGTCAGTGTATTACACCCCACCCGAGCAGATTACATGCTAATTTACATTAAGAGCTGAAGCCACATGCTGCACGACTCCACTCCTCGGCGTGTTGTGCTTTGTTGCTGTGAATACTAATGCCTTCACCGCAGCGATGTACAGTAAATATGCAGATTAAAGAAATGAATATGCATGTCATACTAATTGGTCCTTCAGTTCATAACAGGTCCTGCCACTGAACAAATCAAATTACACCAGCTTTACTACGCTCGGAGTGCAGGGAAAACGCGTGCACTTGTAAAGGACGTTAAACAAAGTGGGAAGTACTTCAACTGGATAAAGGAGGAAACAAAGAAGTTGCTTTTATTATATGTATATATTTATATATATATATAGGCTAGAGAACCAGGAACTTAGAGAACTTCAGGAATCTCAGAGAGAGAGAGAGAGAGAGAGA
>JANDJT010000124.1:3113991-3131545 GCA_024331685.1 Stegophilus panzeri
GATGCTCCCTGGGATAGGCTCCAGGTTTCCCCGTGACCCTGTAAAGGATAAAGCGGTATAGAAGATGGATGGATGGATGATACTTGTTCACCGGCTTATCACACATGCTCTCTCGTGCACTCTCTTTCTTTTTTCTTGCTCTCTCTCTCTCTCTCTCTCTCTCTCTCTCTCTCATGTAACTGCATATCAATGGCTCAAGTCATATGGAATTGTAATATGGTCAAGACCTGACTGGAACTACTTTAGCCGCACATTTACTGAAAAATAACTGCACGATTCAGAACGTCTGTCAGCCAATCAGAATTGAGAATTTAACAGCGATGTGGTACAAAGAAACAATAACGTACTCGAACAAGTGCATTAACCGAAACCTGTGATTTGCAACCGCACTACTGTCAGAGCTTCTGACCAATCACATTCGAGAATTCAATAAATGCTGCGATACGAAGCTTTAAAGAATGTGTCTCAGGACAATTTCAAAGGTTTTACCTTTCATTTATTTCCATTGCATAATTTAGATATACACCTTTAGTTGAAATGAAATTAATCAAAGATTTATATCAAGTTCATTGCCTGCAGATTTTGGCTCTGATATGTGTGGTATATCTTCTGTTCTCTGTCAGCTTGTTGTCCTAAATAAGACCCCATGCCCCATTACACTTACACGCTCGCTCCACTTCTTTTAGTCCTCCCTCCTTGGCCCTATATTATTTCTAAATTGGTATTTAACCTTTAGATCAGGGCCGCTGCCGGTTATTACACTATACGCATCCTCGCTGTGATTCAGCTGGCACGAGCCCTAAACCACCACGATTAATCAAAACGCAGACCATCACATCCTGTCATCGATGAGGATCGGGGAGGCTGCCACGGCTGCAGGAAATTAGCATAATGCACACGACAGCATGTCGATGCTGAGAGGATGAGCCAAGAATAAAAAAAAAAAGCATGAAAAAGAAGTTTGTGGCTTAAAAAGGTCTAACCTGACAAAAAAAAAAAAAAACCTAGAAAACTTGAACACAGCCTCATCAGATTAGCGTTGCTTTATCCTATACAAGTCCTGACACATCCAAAATGCACACCACACGCATCTCATCATAAACGAACAGCATGTAGTAATGTGTTACTAGAATGAGACCGTTTACGAAATGAAGCATTATAGTGTTTACCACTTCAGCAAATGGAAATATTGTTATTTTTCTTTCTTTCTGTCATTAGTCGTAGCCCATAGAGTTAGTCATAGCTTGGCTTCCCTCCAGACAGCAATAAGGAAACATGCAAATATTCTCTTTTAGCTTGAACGCAGAAACATTTAAAATACTCACAGTCCACACTCCTTTTACAAACACTGACAAGCATAAATATAAACTTTCAATTGCTGGAACCATGCCAAGCTTTCATTTGCATCAGGCAGCTTTTAAATGTTTCATGAGTGGAAGCATTCAGGAAATGGGCCTCAGAAAAAAAAAAAAAAACAAACCTGGCCATAAATCCATCATCAAATAAAGGCTCTGGACTTTATTTTGGATTTGCTCAATCGTGATAGGCGCTCTTGCTTCCCTGGTTTATATTCTCTGGTGAGGATCATCGCTATACAGACACTGGCTGAATCTTAAATGCTTTCCCACTTCCTATATTAGTGCACTATAAAATGGTATGAGATGTAATGCACTACATATCAAATTTTTGAGGCTATTCCTGATTTATTACTTTAATGTACTACACAAGGGTTTGAGCCATTATTTCATGAGGTAGAAGGTCTAAGAAATCTAATTTAAATCAGATTATTTGCGGTTAACACATTTACAGAATGGTATGAAGAAGCGAGAAACAAGACTAACCTTGTAATTGCTAATTCGCAGGTTGAAATGATGTCATTTTTGGCCATTTGACACACGAAGTGGAAAGAAAAATAAACATGGACGCCTCCATCTGCATCTTTCATGAGCAACAAGTTTGCTAGCCGGCTAATTTTAAAGAGAGATGTATATTTCCTTCTCAAACAGCAATCTGTGTAGTCAGTCTTATTGATTTAACGAGTGAATATGTCTGTATGATGATTGATCTGAAGCGATTATATACAGAATAACTCATTTAAAGGTAAGAAGTGCTACATTGTTTATATCTGGTGCCGTGAGCAGCCATGTTGATTTAACGTCACTCTGTAAATGGGGAAGGAACCGAAGTTGAGACGACTACCTCGTGTTCAAGAGTAGGAATTTCAAGTTGAGGGTGGTGTTGTCTTTGGCTTTGGCTGGCTTGAGGTTGGGACTTGTATCAGCTTAATTTCATTCTAGACCAGACTGTAGATCTGTGATCGTCGTGTCAGGTGATTACACAGTGTGACGCCTCGTAGATTTGATCTTCATTTGGACTGATATCAGCTGTGACTGACAAGGCACGGGTGTAATGAACATGAATGAGATGGATTATTTACAATACCATGGCTGTGGATCAGGTGGTAGAGCGGGTTGTCCACTAATCGCAGGGTTGGCGGTTCGATTCCCAGCCCACGTCACTCCACATACCGAAGTGTCCTTGGGCAAGACACTGAACCCCAAGTTGCTCCTGATGGCAAGTTAGCACCTTGCATGGCAGCTCTGCTACCATCGGTGTGTGAGTGTATGTGTGAATGTGTGAATGAGAACCAGTGTAAAGCACTTTGGAACCGCTAAGGTTAAAAAAGCGCTATACAAGTGCAGACCATTTACCAAAATGTCTTTGGACAAGGAACTAAAAGAAGAAAAAACAAAGCCTTTATTTGTCACATATGCAAGTATAGTACACTGAAATTCAAATTCAAAAAGACTGGAAGTTTTGCAGACCAACCGAGAAGTGGACGTCCACGAACATCCACTGACGAAGGTACAACCGACGTCCCCTATGTATAGAGACTTTTGGGACAGTTGAGACCAGTTATGAACTGGAGTGATGTAGCTGAGGTTGAGGAACTGTGTCAGAAGCTGACAGTGCTGCCATTTCTACCTCAGTGCTGCTCACTTCCGATTTAAATCCAAATACATGTACGGTTATATGCAGCACTAAACAGATGCAGATACAGATAAACACATTGTCCAGTCAAAGCACAAATGATAACACAATAACCGATAACACAACTGTAAGTTTAGTGTTTTTTGGTTTGAATGACAGGGTTACAACCGTTCTGTTTACTGTCTTTGGTATTTGTAGGAAACACACCATGAACCCAGTCGGGAGAGCATTAGAAACTTGAAATGTTTAAAAAAAAAAAAAAAAAAAGCTCTCGATTTGTCTTTAATTGTACGTGTAATAGTTTGCTCAACATCTTTCTTGTTATGCCATTGATGAGACCCTTGTGATTTAATGCAGTGCTCAATTTGAATAGCTTCAATGTTGAGATATTGATAGTTTCTTTATATATTTTAGAAATAGAACCAACTAAATCTGTTAGAAAATATCGCAGGCAGGTACAAACTAAAATAATATCTGTGTGAGATTTGTCCAGATCTATAGTGGAGATGAGTTATGAACTGGAGTGATGTAGCTGAGGTTGAGGAACTGTCAGAGCCAGAAATCCCACATATAACTGATAGACAACCATTGACAATCGTTATAATTGTCATACATATAACGCTGTTATATTTCAGCCTCTCGTCTCTCGATTCACTTTGGTATCGCCTACATATTTACACTCTATAGGGTATGAGAACCTGACTTATGTACTGTATCTGTTGCTGTTGTATTGAGTGCAATTATCATACCGGTATAGTATAAAATAGTTAAGGCATACCTTAATTTCAGATTTCCCTATTATGCAATAACATCATAAAGCCATATCCCTGGCATTAAATTTTCATTTTCAACAGAGATTCAGCCGATTGCAGCATCTCCACATCCAGCTTCTCTGAGAACTGACATGAGTGTAGAGATGATTATGAGTGTAATGCTGTTAGAGAGATTGAGGTTTGTTTCATTTCTGCCCCGAGCTGCATCACCTTTGACATTTCGACTAGCGCTAACTCTCACCGCTATAGCGCTGATAGTTCAGATGGTTTGATCCTCACTGGGATTCAAAGCAATCTCCAATAGCTTCCCTCCCCCTCATCCATCTTGAAGCTTTAGCTGCAGGGCTCCACGTTGACATGAAGGAGAAAATTGACTATACCAATATAACCAGAACCTGTAATTCAACTCTGAGGCAAATTATTCCTCAGGATGGATATTTAAAAAAAAAAAAAAAAAGTGCTTTAAAATGGATGTTTGAGCTGAGGAAGTAGTATAAAAATAAACATACTCATTATTTTTATCTATTGCGTTCAAATATTCATGGAGTGTTCAAAATCTATTATGAATGAATTACCAGATTTCAGTGTTAGACCATGAATGTGTGCAATAAGTATGGAATAAAACACTCAAGGGTGTGCTGTTATGAGAAAATAATCAACAACAGATTGGTGTGATGTAACAGATCGTATCTCAAAGCATTTTCCCTGTTATACTACAACGATTTACCAATTTATACATTTTTAATAAGTAGAAAACAACATGTCTTACAGTTTTACACGTTTAATGTTGTGGAACGGCAACGAAACAAGTTAATTCCTGGTATAACTTCCTGTTAGCACCAGCCTCTCTTCGTTTCTCTTTTCAAGTCATGTTGCCAAGATAACGTAAACTCCTCTATGCAAACTGCTGACACTGGAGACTCCTTCCAAAGATGTTTAACGAACATCTCCTTACAGAAAGCTTCATATTAACAGTGACATTTTCTTTGCTGCTTGTTAAATCACATATCTTTAATCTGTTTATCATTAGCCTTAGATTAGACGGAGCGGCCGCCATTTAAATCCATGTTACTATAGAAAACACTAACACAATATTGGCGCATTAATATACATGTGCAGGTGTTTTGCCTTGCGGTCGGAAACTAAAAACTAGTGTCAGAGCTGTTGTTAGGGAAAATGAAGCAACACCAATCAGAATTGAGCATTTATGTGGTATAATTATGGATCTTGATATATGATATGCGAAAAGAAAAAGAGAAAGGTTCGAATATGAGTGTTGTGACTGGGATTAGGGTGTCTTTTAGAGAGGCAGACAGAGATAGGGAGAGTATATTATTTGCACATCATTATACATCGTGGTCATTTTGTTCCTGAACTCGTCTGTCTTCACCGATTGTATATATATATATATATATCTATAATGTCCAATCACCAAGCCTGCAAGATTTATCTTCAATCCAACCAGGTCTTTGTAAACAATACCAAAACAAAACCAGTGTGAGAAAGTTATCATTCAATCCTGATTTTGAAATATGTTTTCTCACACACACACACACACACTTTTCAATTCAATAGGTCCTCTCAGTAAGCACCGCTCTCAAATTCCATAACTGTCCCTGTTTAAAGTATGTTGTGGATCACACTGGGGAATATCGAAGCTTAGAAGAGAGATACTCAGCTGCGGGATCGGCTTGAAATTGGAGGAAATGATCCACTATTGTTTTAGATGCATTAGCTCCACTCATCTCGCTGTGCGCTAGCGAGGAGAGGGGAGACCCACGCTGTGGCACGGCTTTAGTTGAACAAGTGTGTGAATGAAGAGAAAAAGTGCTATTGAGGGAGAGATATGAAACACACACACACACACACACACACACACATGTTTGACTTACCTTGTGAGGACCTTCCTTGTGAGGACATAATTATTATTTCAGCTAATTAATGGTATGCTACACCTAAATGTAACCCTACCCTTAATCTCAGTAACCAAAAGGAAAATCTTTAGGTTCTTTTAGTTATTTAAATAAAATCTGCAATAGAGTGAACCAGAGAGATTTTTTTTGGTGACATTTGGGGACTTAAAGTTACATATACTGTGTAACGTACTGTACATATTGTATATATGTAACTACCTGTATGTAATAAGACTTTTTCAGCAAGTAACCCTAAATGTAACCCTAATCTTAATGTCAGAAACCTCTTTTAGTTTTGCACATAGCTATTATTAAAAAAAACCCCAGCAATTTATGTTGTTCCTGAAAAGATAGGGTACCCAAAATGTTTTTCAGGTTTACCTACAGGACATTTTGGTCCTAACAATTCACAGAAATAAACACACACACACACACACACACACACACACACACACACACACACACACACTGTATAAACACACCCCTAGGTCTTCATAAGTCATTTTTAACAAGCATCTTAAACAAGTCATGTGAGTCTTTATCTGAATGTGTTGTGACAGGGACCGTAACTGGTTTGACTTAAGCCCATAAGGCAGTGTGTGATTATGTGTGTGTGTGTGTGTGTGTGTGTGTGTGTTCAGTGTTCATTTTTTTTTATAGGGACCAAGCTTCATGCCGATTCTGGTTTTAAACCATGAGGAACAAGTTATAATGTTTTTACCCTGAAAACTCAGGACACTATCAGCAAACCTTTCTCTCGAATGTTCCGAATTTATATTTCCAAATCCTGCGCTTTCCTCGAGTATGTTTATCAGCTGCATCTTCTGTGTGGTTCTGCTACATTCACTCATAAATGACACATCCTGTAAATTTTGATTAAAACCTGTGGAAGAAATTCATCCTCAAAAGTTTCAAATCAGGCTCCACAAAGAGGCATGAGTCTGTCGTATGTTATTCATCATCCCATTTCCAGGTAGTGTTCTGACTTCTGACTCCACATGAGGTATAGTTTGATCAGTTAAAACACAGCGCTAGAAGAAGATATGGATGAATTTTCTATATCAGCAGCTCTGACAATAGTTCAAACTGTAAGGCAAATCACAAGATTATATTAATTCTAAAACGTTCTAAAACGTTATTGTTTCTATAGTAACAACTAACATAGACAGATTTTTTAGGACAGTGGCTAAATATAAACAGATTTTAAGAAGGCGTCTCCAGTCTCAGTGCTTTGTAACAGTCACGGGTAAAGAGACAGAGGAACAGAGGCTAGAAAGCGAGCGACTATTTATGAGTCCGTGCAATTTTTTTTTTGTGTGATTGTTGCGGCCAACGATGCTCGATTTCACTGCGGCTTTTTTTTTTTTTTTCAAATTTGCGATGCAATTTCTTGCTTTAATTGTGGAGAACGATTTAAATCGGCGAAATCGCAGTTGCAGGAAATAGTTTTGCGCGGTCTTTCGCAGTTATGTTTGTCGGTAAACGAGACCTTTTAGCTGCACTCGTGTTCGGCGCATGTGAACCGAAGACGGCTTTAGCCGAATGCGTGTCGTGATGACGTCACGTGACACGTGTTGGAATTTTGCAATTTTGAAAAATTGCTAACTCCTCCGAATATTGCGTACCAGATTGATTTTTGCGTTCATTTAAGGACTGATTTATAGCTGTTATAATGTAAGTGATAACAGGAACAAACTTGCTATGCGTATGTTCCACAACATAAAATTTAACTATAATTGGATAAAAAGTACGGTGTTATTCCACTGTTAATTAAAAAAAAAAAATCAATCATAATCGTCGATGAGTTGCTGTGGTATTAGAGGATTAAACCAGGATGTGCTGTTATTGTAAAATAATCAACTTTTGGATACTTTCTGACATCGCTTCATCACACCACCCCGTCATTGATTCATTTCCCACGTATGACACCAATGTGACATCAAGACTTACAGTATTTCTTACTTAATGCACCATTCTTCAGACTTTTTTTCCAAAATGTTTCCTGCAATCGTTTAAAAATCAATGCCCTTTAAATTCCCTGCATGCTCAGGAGAACTTTCAGCCTTCAGTAGTACAGCAATGCAAGTATGAATGTGTGTTACTGTACTTGTATAGTCTCAGTAATGAATATGACATCTGGCATGTGTAGCATTCTTAGTGTATTTCTGTCATTTGGTCTGCTCTTATCTACTGCAATCTTCTTGGGGTTTTAATTTTGTCAGACTTTGCTATAGGGTCATGGAATTATCTGGCTATAATTTTGTCTCAGAAGAAGCCAAGACCTGATGACACACTGATGTTTTTTTTTTTTTTTTTTTCCTCTCTCCATATAATACAGACTGATTCTCAGGATTAAATGCGACTTTCATACCCTCTGATTTCATTTTTCCGTCTCAGATTTTTGAGCCGATAAACCCAAATGCGCTTCTAACACACATCTTATTCCCCATCCGATAAGAGAATTTGTCAGACGAGGCAAACGGGGCAGAGCTAAATGTTGTGAGATTGATATGTGAGCGATAAAATTTTTACTACGTTACAGATGAGGTTTTACACTTTGGTTTGAAGATAATGAGGGAGGGGAATCACAGCCATCACTTATCACTCTTTCTCTAAGCCTTATTGAACATTATGCGAAGGCTCATTAACTGGATTTTAGTTCATTAATGGTGAATGTTAGGAATTAACCATGGCCCAATTTCTTAAATGCCTGGGTGGCACTGAAAGGCTAATTAGAAGCTAATTCAGAGCGTATCATTTGAACTTGAATCAATGCCTATCAGAATGGACAATGTCAAGATAAAATGGTGAATTAACACCAAGCAGGAAAGGTTCCTCTGTTTAGCGAAGGAAATCTGTGTGGAAATGACACCCGTGACATATGACTTTATTCCCATAAATGCTACTAGACCCTGAGGCGGGAAAAGAAAAATGGATAATTGCTACCAAAAGGGCAAAGCCAGCTCAGATGTATAGAAATATTTCAAGATCACTATACGAGTATTGTTTATGTAATTGTTTATCCTCAAACAAAGCTATGGAGCATGTCAGAGTGATGTGGTGGCTATTTTTAAATAACATATTGATGCCACGATTAAAATTTCTCAAGATCTATGCGTTTGTTGGTCACAAAGATTTGTACACTCTTGGAAAGTACTGTATTTGACATTAAAAATGACTGCGACAGGGAAATCAGTGGAGTTAATCCATTGTGGTTACAGAAACCTATGCATGGAGAAGATGGATAATATTACACGTCAGTCTGGGAATAAAGACATTGTTAAAGATACTGAATAAAGACATGATTCTCAAAGCAAATTCTCAAAAGCATATTCAACTCTTTTCACCCATTAGCACAAAATAATTAACTGGATGTTAAAGTAGGAAGTATGATGTTCCACAACATATTAAGTCCTGGGCTCAAGTTACTCAATTTAGGTCCATGACTTGGCCCTGAGTACATAGGTCTAGTTCACACCTGGCATTAACATCCTGGCATCCTGGGTGATTTGATTGTAAGTGAAGTATTGAGTAAAGGTGTGTCTTGAAGACGCATTGTGATCCAATCACTCAACCCATCTTCAGAGGTGATCTGGGATACATATGACCACATAACATTTTTAATGTGAACACAAAAGTGTCTCGATGTGTCCCAGACAGTGACAAAGGGCGTCTTAATCGACCTTGAGTCATTGCTCTAGGTGGAAAATATAGTACAGATGTGGCCTTTACGAATGCATGTTTTTTCACGCGGTTTCATGTGATTCGTCACGTGTGATCACGTGGTACCCTGCAGGCACGGTTCTAAGAATTTAAATTCATTCGTTGTGCTTCACACAATAACCTCCAGGTGGCGCATGGAACAACATACTGTAGCTGAATGATTCACATAATATTGATAAATATTCCTCTGCATTTTCAAGGGCCACATCTGTACGTAATCATTGCAAGACCGACTGAATGGTAGCGTCCTCCACCGCTAGACTAATGGATAAAGGTGATGCAATAACAGCAGAGACAAAAGCAGTTGCGTTTTGTAGTTTCATCCGTTGTCTCATCTCCTGTTCATTTCTGCGAAGTTTTGTTAGCAGATCATGCGATCTACTGCAAGTGTTTGAAACAGCATGTATAGGTACATGAGATAGGATCTTCTGGACATTTCTGCTTGAAAACAAATTCAGCAGAAGATGTAATAACACCCTTCTACCAAAGAAAATCAGGTATGAAATCAGATCACAAGTGGTCACTGGAGTTGCCAGGTGTAAATGCCAGGCTGTGCGTTTAGGCTGTCCACTTGTGATTGATTCATTTGAGATGGATATTAGTTTGTAGCAAGCCATATTAAATAATAACCACAATATCACCCAAGCTTCTCTGTACTAATCAGTTGATGTGAGAGATAAATGCATGGATTTATCCAGTCCACAGAATGATGACGTTCATAATATAAGAAAAAAAGGTACTGTACCAGTACATTCCTCAAAGTACAAATAATCCAAATGTATCATCATAATGTACCTCAAAACTCTGGTTCTTAAGGTCTGAATATGGAGTTTAGGCTGCTTTCACACAGACAGTGCTTATTCGGTTTGAATCAAACTGGAAAACACTTAGGTTGGAGTTTCTATTACTAACCTGAAGTTGATTATTTTCCTATTATAGTTGCATTTCATGTTTACAAAACAAGTTAGTTATTACTCAACACCTTCTGACCAATCAGAATGGAGAATTTAACAGCGCTGCTGTATAAAGATTTCAGTATATTTTGAGAACATACAGTATTATTCAATTTTATATAGGTAGAAGCACCTACAAAATGGTCTCGTTAATCAATTCTAACAATAATCGTCTATTACAAGCCATAATGGAGGTATTACAGGAAAGCATTACAGCTCCTTTCTTTCTCCTGGTTATCGCGTGATCGTCAGCTATTACTATTGATTACACATCACAAGTGTCATTATTGTGATTTATGGGAGTATTTTTGTCTTCCCATTTAGTCATAATCTGAACTCTATATTCAACAGATGGCCAATTAATGCTATCAAAGACATGCACTCAAGAACCATTATTGTGACAGTTTGGTGATTATGATACATGTAGCATGACTAATGTAGAGTAATTGCAAATAAATGAGGAAAAGTGTATTCACCCAGTCCTTTCTTATAGAGACATGAATGCCATACGTTCACAGAGACTGAGGGATTTGAATGAATTATGAATGCAGCCTGCGGACACTAGGCGAGAGGTTACGGCTGCACGCACAGTGCGTGCACACACACACGCACACATGCACACACACACACACACACGCATACACGCACAAGCCCAAGCACTGCAGCAAAAAAATAAATAAAGCTACTCGGCGAGAGACAAGCTTACAAATTGGTGGCTCAGCAATATGCGACGAGAAGCCAGTCATCCTTGCTCATTATAACAATTGCAGTGAGTTGAATGCAACACAAACGCTAATACAAAACACCTTAACTAGTTGGGATTTGGACCTTTTAAATGTAAAACCTCAGGCAAGATTGATTCATTCCCCAGCGAGCGGATCGAAACAATGATCTCAAGCTGTGCAAGACAAATTGGTCTGAATCCTTCGGAGTTTAAGGCACAGAAACCTGATTAGCAGCAGAGCTGGAGGAAAGCTCCTGCCTCCTCACGCTCCCCAGGCTGCACAACGCTCAGGAATTACACAGCGTGCAAATGTGGCCCTACTGACAGCCACAAGATGTGAGGCTGGGGCAGTTAATGAAAGGAGAAAGAGTTCCAGAAAGTGTGTGTAAGAGTAACAGGGAGACCAGTTCGAGTTGAATAATGAGAAGGAGCAGAGGCTTACATCTTGGCAATCCTGAGCAGTATTAACTACTAGCAGAATGTCACTCCGTACAGACCGAGTGTGCAGGCGAAAAACACAAACTACGAGGAACGGCCGTGTAATAAATATTTCAACACGTCCACTAACACACACACGTACAGTACGTTCACACGTCTCGTCTAAACTAGCCAAGCGCTCTGTTGTTGGTCAATGGTGCGATTAATTTGTGTGTAATTATAGCACGTTTTACATTTACATAACTTTTATTTTTTACCCAATGTCTAAAGTTTTAAATGCTTCAAAAGAGAACAGCTTGATAACAATCTGCAAATGATTTCATAGCTGAACATGCAACCTGTGGAAACATGTACAGGATAGCCATTAGCTAGCTGAGTTAGCTAGACTAGCTAGCCCGATCGTTTGGCGTGTTATGGTGGAAAAGCTCTGGATTAAACCCACAGTGTTTGGGAATTTCAGTACAAGGTGTACTGAAAAATCAGGAACCAATGAGAGTAAAACTACACATAGTTTATTTTGTATTTATTATTTACGCCATATGCTCTACATGTTCAACGTTATTTTCTACATTTTTTCTCTCACACTCTCATACAATGCCACTGTATTATGTTTTTGCTGATTTTGGAACATACTTGGAACGACATACTGTATTTGCTCAACATAAACAATTCCCATTGGTTCTTGACATTTCACACACCTTGTATATCTTGTATAAGTGCTGCTTTAGCCTGATGTGTAATGGACAGCTTTGCTAGACTAATTATGTAGCTAGAAACATGTATAATAGCTGGTGAGTTATTGTAACAAACCTAGCAAGTTACTGAAACACCAACAGCATTTGGCAATGTTAGCTAACTTGCTAGCTAACATTACCTGTTGATAATGGAGGTGGTGTTTACTTCAGCATAGGTCACTTGGTTAGTTAACATAATTATTCAAAAATGCATCCCTCAAATATAGAAAATTTTTGGATTAGATTAATGTAAAGTCATTTTATATTTAAGTAATTACTTCAGGAATTTTCTCACCAGACTACGTATTTACTTGATGACTAGTTTGACTCATCCTGATGTGATTCAGTTCTTCCCAAATGTTAATTTTTCTCATGTACTACATCCAGTTTTATTTTTCAGTTTTATTAATCAGTCTTCACGTCATGCCACGTAGCGATTTCACGGCACAACCGAATGTTGTTTTTTCTTAGTGCCGTCTCGTTCCCCAGACACTTTCCTCTAGCGCTCTCATTTACTGTTGCTCGTCTTGCGTTCCCATAAGATTAATCGGCGATCATTTCAAGCACACTGCTCACTCTTAACTTCAGTCGTGTCAAGGACATGCAGCGTTTAATCACAAATCTGGGGCAGGTTGTTTGTTGCACATCAAAAAAAAAAAAAGTTGTTGACATGAAAATGGGTTAAAATAGTGTAGCATAGCATCGGATCTAAGTAGCCTACAGTAAGTTAACAACAGAGCCATGGTTAATGTAAAGGTGACATGTATATGATTAATGGCATGGTGTCGAATGCAGCATTGTCGTTCTACTGAAGACCAGGAATCCACAATAAATATGGGTGAAGTACAGACCAGTAAAAAAGAAATAAAGTTGAGGCGAGAGAAGGGAGGAAGGCTGGCCCTGGGGAAAGAGGATAGCACTGGGATGACATTTTTGGGGCAGCTGCAAGAGTAATGGATGAGAATCGCATCTAGTGCCTTGCTCAATTGGAAAATTGCCCAAAACAATAACATGCTGCAAAAGCTTGTAATGTTAGCACTGACTCGCTACAGTGTTCTGGAAGATTCTGTAGCTACACACTCCTATTAAAATGGCAGGTTTTTGTGAATGAGGTTTTTGTGAAAATGAAACTAAGTTAAATCATGTCAGAACTTACTTTTTTCACCTTTATTGTGAAATTGCAACATATAAATTTCAAGTGATAAACACCCAGAAATGTTTTTTTTTGAGGGGGAAAAAAAAACAAAAAACAAAAATCATCCAGTACCCAGCTTGTATACCCTTTTATAATTGGGAATGTGGCAGTGTTCAGAGTCAACCAATCACATTAAAACTCATGTTAAATACTAATTAGTATACACCTGCCATTAATTAAAGTGACTGATTAACTCCCAAATAAAGTACAGCTGTTCCTATAGGATATTCCTGACATCTTCTTGGTAACATCCAACTGGAAAAGCCATGGGCCGCAAAGAGCTTACAAAGCAGGTACGTGATCTCGTTGATGAGAAATATCAATCAGGAGAGGGTTACAAAAATCTCCAAGGAACTGGATATACCATGGAACACTGTAAAGACAATAATCAACAACTGGAGAAAATATGGCATGACAGTGACACTACTAAGAACAGGACGTCCCTCTAAAATTGGTGAGAAGATCAGGAGAAAACCGGTCAGAGAGGCTGCTGAGAGGCCTACAGCAACATTAAAAGAATTGCAGCAATTTCTCGTAAGTACTGGTTCTCCCTACATGTGATGATAATCTCCCGAATTCTTCATATCTCTGGGCTATGGAGTTGGGTGGCAAGACGGAAGCCTTTTTTAAACAAAACGTAAATAAATAAATAAATATGTCCAATCTCCCAAAACCATGTGGAATAATGTGTTATGGTCTGATGAGACCAAAGGTGAACTTTTTGGCTATAATACCAAAAGATATGTTTGGCACAAAAAAAACACGACATATTACCAAAAGAACATCGTCCCCACGGGGAAGCATGGTGGTGGTGGTATCACACTTTGGAGCTGTTTTTCTGCAGCTGTAACTGGGGCTTTAATCGGGGTGGAAGGAATAATGAATAGCTCCAAATACCTGTCAATTTTAGTACAAAACCTTGAAGCTTCTGCTAAAACACTTAAGATGAAGAGGAATTTCACCGTTCAGCATGACGCTGACCCGAAGCAAACCTCCAGACCTAAATCCAATCAAAAATCTGTGGGGTGACCTGAAGAGAGCTGTACACAGGATATGCCCCAACAATTTGACAGCGTTAGAATGCTTTTGCAATGAAGAACGGCAAAATACTGCTCAGTCAAGATGTTCTAAACTGATTGACCCTTACCCAAAAAGACTGAATGCTGTGATAAAAAAATCTAAAGCTGCTTCAACTAAGTATGAGTTTAGGGGTGTGGACACTTATGCAACCAGGTTATTATACATTTTTTATTTAAAATGATTCTTATTGATTTTCACTTTAATTAACAGGTTAAAATTTCACAATAAAGGTAGAAAAGTTTCTGACATGATTTATCTTAGTTATCTTATCTTATCTTAGATTTATCTTTTTTTTTTTTTTTTTTTTTTTACATCACAATACATTTTAAACAGGGGGGGTGTAGACTTTTTTCTATCAACTGTATATGTAGCTGCTGATGTCTAATGCACAAATATCTGGCTTTAGGAATTTGGCGTTGCTGAAATGAAGAAGTTTAAAAGGATCTGTAGAAGAATAGCTCTTATGATGTATTATTCTTTAATTATTGTTTAATTTATATCAATTTTTTTTTGCCTATTTTGAGGCCACCTTCAAAGCCATCTCTGTCAAAGACTCGGGCGGGGGCGGAGGTGGAGGTGGAGGCGGAGGTGGGGGGGCAGCCTGAAATGACGAGAAAACAGACAAAACGGAATTTTTGTTCTCATAATATACTTTGACACCTGCATCTACTTTAGGGAAATATAAATATATTTTACCAAAGCGATGTGGAAATATTTTTTTTATTTTGACTGATTTCTGACCTTGCTTTCATGTCTTCCTGCAAAGATCATGTTGGGTAGAGAACCAGTTTAATAAACACAGAGGTGTTTATAAGAAAAGAAAAAACACTCAGTCTGAGGAAAGATGTCTAAAACATTCTTCTGATTAAAAAAAATAAACAAACCTTTACTGATTGTGACTTTAAAATGCTAGAACTTTCCTTATGCTTGAGATACATGTAAAAAAATTTTTTTTTTTTTTCACAAATATGTGTAGTAGAAAATGTCCAGACTTCACCATATGAAGGGTTTTCCCAGGTCACCACAGATTTGTTAACAGTCTTATGCCAAATGTTTGTTGGTCAAATGCCAAGAAACGAGCACATTTTTCCAATAAGGATACACATTTTCTACTACACATCTCTCACTTTCCGATTTGTAGACGTGAATAAAGATGTTGTACTAAATCCTACTGTAATGAAAATCAGCATTCTGTTGTCATTCCAATGTTTCTATTAAAACCTCAACCGCTTTTCATTCTGTGATTTTAGTTCACAGTGTTTTTGTTGTGTTCCTGCTGGACTGGAAAACTGTTTTTGCTTTACAGCCCAGAAATCCAACTCAATATTTGATGCTCGTGCTGGTTATTACACTGTAATCCTTCATTGTGTTTATCTTGTCTGGTTCGCTTTTTGTACTGATGGTGATGGATACATCTGACTTTCCTGCGGATACTTTTCTTTCTCTCTCTCTCTCTCAACCGTCCTTCTCTCTTTTCCACAGTCTCTTTGCCTGGAGGCTGTATGAAGGTGCTGTAGACGTGACCATCCTGACGATGGACAGTTTTAATATAGCACTCTTACCCCTCCGGGGAGCACTTACCCCTGAAGATATTACAAGCTCCAAAATAAACTGGATCCATTTCTCACCCGGTGTGCGTTGACGAGCGAGAAGAATCGGTGAGGATTCTCTCTTTTCATAAACAGTCACGGCAGGATCAGAGAGCGCCGTGCTGTAATGCCTCACAGGTGAAGAGCCATTTAGTTCATGAGGGAACATTCAGAAGAGGCTTAGCATGGGTCAGTGAGAAAATTCTCCATTAGCTTTTCTCTTCATGCTTCTTCATATCCTGACAAATATCCGCTTATTTGTAGCGTGTGAGGGTGGATGAAGCCCAGCTTGTTTTATGGATTAAAGGAAGCTGCTCTTCAGTGAGAAATTGAAGATTAATTTGGCCACCCCCCCCCCCCCCCCCAAACTATCTATCAGAAATCCTCACAGCTGGTACAAATATATATTTTTGACAACCACGTTGTCATGGGCAACGTAACACACTCTGAAGGAAGCTCTATCTGCCCTCTTCCGCATACATGATCTGATTGGCTAGTATCATTCTGATTGACAGGGGAGAGAGAGTATGCCCCTCCCATCCAGAGAATAAATTATTTGTTTCCATTTAGTATATGACTTGCTATTAAAGTTTATTTTTTTTAAAAGTACCAAATTACAAATAAACTAGGAAAAGCCTTAATCGACGAACATCAACTTCATAGAAAGTTCTTACGTTTAAAACGATTTTGTATTTATTTATTTCCCCCCCACAGTTATTACTGCAATCATTATTTATTACTGCAAATTCCTCTTGGATCGTTTGTGTGTAGGGAGCAGTGCCATAAAGTGTACGATCCATTAATATATTTACCTCTGAAAGAGTTATAGACCCTTGCTGTGGTACACTGCACCTCTGTTTGGTATCCTAGTAACAAGAGGTCGTGGCTGGGTCCCTGTAGGGTGTTTGTCGGGTAAATACAAACAAAAACAAAAGAGCTCTTTAATACTGGAGGAAGGACGAATAATCTATGCTAGTGTAACAAACACACTCCAGCACGGAGCTCGATGATGTACTGCACCGCATGGTGTGCTTCATTTTCTCTGAATGCACAACATTATAAAAAACACAGTAAAAAAAACTAAGTAAAATAGAATAATATTATTTACACAACCGGTTAAAAGTTTAGACACACTCATTCTGTATTTTTCTTTATTTTTCCACATATTAGAATAATCATAAAGGTCATAAAAACTCTGGAGTAACACAAATGGAACTATGAGAATTATGTCGTGATTAAAAAATCCGAAATAAATCTAAATAATTTAATATTTTAGCATCTTCGAAGTAGACGACGTTTTTGCCGAGAATTTCCAGAAATGTATTCTCGGCGTTTTCTCACCCGATTTCTTGAGGAAATTCCCTGAGATGCTTTTTTAAACAGTATTAAAGGAGTTCACACCGACGCCGGACTCTTATCGGCTGCTTTTCGGAAATATTTC
>JANDJT010000124.1:3139728-3150131 GCA_024331685.1 Stegophilus panzeri
CGATGCATTAAGATCCGGGGGGGGGGGGGGTGTAAACTTTTGAACAGGATGATCGGTGTAAATTGTTATTATTTTGTCTTCTGCAAAACAGGTATGTATCTTCTGAAGGGCAATACTAAATGACAAAAATAAGATCGTTAAACAAATTAATAACAATTTACACCGATCATCCTGTTCAGAAGTTTACACCCCCCTGGCTCTTAATGTAGTAAGTTCTTTATTGTTTTTTTTTTTTGTTGTTGTGTTTTTTTGCATGTGCTATCGAGTTTTACCTGTTTTTCCATGCAAGCCTTTAATAAAATAATGGGCACTAGTGTCCAATTAAAGTAATTCCCAGATAATTAAAACTGAAAAACAAATAAAGTGTGAAAGGTTCCACAGGATTGCAGAAGAAAAGCCTGTTACACAATTTTAGTAGGTTCCTAACAGGATTCTACTTGCAAACTTCTGATTGGGACACACTATTGCATGGTTCTACGTAGAACCTTCAAGGGTTCTCCTGGAGAGACAAGCTCCAGAACCCTTTAGATTTCTAGCTTTAACATCTCAAGTGTATACGAGATGTGTTGTATGGAATGTTATGTAAGACACAGCTATTGATGAAATAAGAAATGTGGAACATGAAGAGGGTCAGATGGAGGTGAACAGTGTATGACGTGACAGGGTGCAGGAATATAATGCCCTCTCTCACCCACATACACCTTCTGTCTCTGTAGATGATCCGTAAAGCTGGACACGGGTTACACAAAGAAATCAGCCACAGGTTCAATCAATAATCTGAGCCTCTGCTGAGATGCAGGCTGCTACAGTGAGCTGGCTGTAATGAAAGCAGAAATGTGAAGGCAGTGATTGCTCACACACACACACACACACACACACACACACACACACGGACACGTATTCATGCATGACTCACCCTGATATGCCATGTGTATCAGCTATAATTGGCATATTTGCGCTCTGCCTAACAGTAAATGAAATACACAGCCATGGTATCACTATTTCCTCTTCCTAAAACACGTCAACGTCTTTACAAAAGTTATGAATGAGTAAGACTAGGGTGAAGGGGTTAGCGCTCATCGCTTTTCATACAGCTGCATTTGTAAGAGATTAAACAAAAATGTGCTCATTAGCGCTCGCTTGTTAGGATTATAATGAATTTTGAATGACAGCCACGCCCCACACTGTACGGGGACAAAAACAGTAGTATTGCAATATATACATCATACTTCTTATGTCTTGTATCATCTTATTCGAGTAGTTGAGTAGTGGAACGTCAAACAAACAAAAATGAACGGAAAATCACGACAGCATGAGAGAAAGGAAGTTCTTTAACAGTTACGACTCTCGGTGAATAAACAAGAAATGGTCACAGGAAGTGCTATATTGTCTATATTGCTAACTTGTTCAACATAGGCCATTTTTTACTGTTTTTTTTAGTAGCAGAGGCAGCTGGAGGCAGTGCATGTGTTTGGCTTTATACAAAGATTGTACTGTATATAGGATAGCCCAAGAGGGCACATGCCTATTCAAGTCAATGGGGTGAAGTGTGTTACAGTAGTTCCTGTCCTCCTCAGATTACACTACAGGCTACCTGGCTAGCTAAACTAATCCAACCACGCGGACATTTATATGTAATCTGCTAAACAAATTTAGACACGGTACGATTATCTTAGTCAAAGATAATATTTTTATAATCATCAATATTACTAATTTACACAAAGTGTATTAGGATATAACTTTCCTGTCGTCTCCATAAAAGGGATTGAGTCCCGCTTTCATCTCGGAAAAATCACATGCTTCTCGGTTTTCATCAATACTCTCCAAAACAGAAAGACACGTAGAAGTGGCAAGTTAGATATCAGGGGAGGGAGACCTCTGCTGACAGGGAGGTGTAGTCCTAGCCTGGTATGAATTATCCATCCATCCATCCATCCATTTTCCGTACCACTTTTCCTACACAGGGTCACAGGGAGCCTGGAACCTATCCCAGGGAAGTCGGGGCACAAGGCAGGGGACACCCTGGATGGGGTGCCAACCCACTGCAGGGCACAATCGCACACACACTCATACAAAATATTGCCAATTTGGAAATGCCAGTCAACCTACAATGCATGTCTTTGAACTGGGGGAGTACCTGGAGGAAACCTCTGAATCACGGGGAGAACATGCAAGCTCCGCACACACAGGGCGGAGGCAGGATTTGAACCCCCAACCCTGGAGGTATAAGGCAAACGAGGCACTAAACTAATGTGCCCCCAGTGTGAATTATATTACTACTAAAATAAGACACTAAGAGAAGCTGCAACCTTTCTGACCACACGCCTTCATCAGGTTTCCCTCTGCACCAGGGGCATGACCTCACACCTCATTTTTTGTTCTTATGTTAAGATGACAAACACAGAACCCAAAGCCTGCTTCCAATAAATTCTTTTCCACCTGTATTCATGCCAAACCCTCACCTTAAGCCACATAATGCTCTTCAAACCTACTTGTTACGGTAAACGAGTCTAAAGCCTCTTCCTTTAATGTGCACCGTGCTAAGTCGAGAACAGTACCAGCGATTTGGGGCTCTTTTTTTTTTTTTTTCTCCCTCGCCCTTTTTTGCTTTCGTGCTGAAGGGTCTCTCTAGGGATTGCGGCAAAAAGAAAGAAAAGAGAGAGAAAGGGAGAGTAAAGCCGAAGCATGATCAGGAGAGGTGAAGAAAGGAGGAGGAGAAGGAAAAAAAGGAATGTGAGGAAGACAAAGAGAAATCGAGGAGTTGGAAGACTTTTAGTCGCATGCTCATTGTCATTCTAGGTATCAGTGCAGAAGGATTGCAGTGAGAACGAGAAGACGAGCTTTCTGCTCATGCGACATAAACATGAACAATACTGATGCATGGACGACTGCATGCTACTGTCTTTCAATGTCTATTAGTAATTCAGACACATATTCTCTCTCTCTCTCTCTCTCTCTCTCTCCGTGTCTCTTCACTCACATGCTTTCTGTTTATCTCTGCTACATTTTTCTCTGCTGCTTTCCTCCGCTTGCTGTATTTTCCTGTCTCACAAACACCCACACATCCACCAACACAAGTTCAAATGGTCAATCAAAGTCCCTAGAGACCTAATAAGGATGTATTAGCAAGATGGCCAACCATTTAAATGCCAGTGCATCACATCTCTCTTTTTTAAAATCCTGTCTCTCATGGATAAATATATTCTTTGACTCACAAATCTAATACGTCCGAATTGACGCTATCCATTTTCCCCCAGTGTCATAATTGCACCTAGAGATAAATTGTTTGATCGATCCTGAGAGACAAGCTAGTACAACCCTATTGGACAATGCCCATAAGAGACAGGAACAGATAAAAAAAAAAATAAAATAAAATAAAATCAATTTGCTGCACGTCAGCAAGGAGAATGGGACGGGGGTGTATTGAAGGTCGATGTAGCTGTAATGAGGAATGTAGTAGTAATATTTGAGATACTGTTTGAGGGGGGATTAGGGGGAAGGTCTCGTGCCTGAAAGCTGTTCTACATCAAGGATGTGCTGTTCTGTCATTATATTCGAGAACAATGTAGTGAAAACTTGTTTCTTTTTCAGCATGTCAGGTTTATGTTGCTGTACAGCTCTGGTACAAGGAATATGTGGCACATTTGGCTACTAGAATTAACACGGTCATCATTTTTATGGCACTCACAACTTTAGAAGTGGAAAAACTGGGCAAACTCTATGCAAACTTGGATGTTGTTTGATGCTAAGGCTAACAATATGTAGCATTTTTCAAATCATTTACTAACATATCTGAGGGAAATCTCGTTTCCACCATATCTATGCCCTTATCTATGACTTAAAGACCTAGTGCTAGCTACCTAATCATTTGCCCGGGTCATTACCTAGCTTATGCTCATTGATTAAATTTTCCAGTTGCCTAGCAACATTGTTGTCACCACGTTAACCTCTCCAGCAGTGGAGCAGTAAGTGTATCACGTGTTTGCCTTCCCCTGTCAAAAATCAGGAAGGAATTTACAAAAGACTATAAGAATTGCACCAAGTACTAAAACTCCATAATAGATGGAGGTATTCCATCATATGGAGGATTATGTTACTCCATTCATAAGGAGGATTATGTTATGATCCAGCTCTGACCTCACTTCATTGAAGAATCTGAGACTACTTTGGCGAGAGGAATTATTGATCAGAAAATGATGATTAATTTGGTATAACAGTAGCTCTGACAGTAGTTCTGGTTGCAAAACAAATCATAGGTCTGTATTAATGTGCTGAAGTTTTCCGAGAAGTTTATTCAGCATTAATGGAAGGAGTGCTTTGTGAAAGCCGGATGTAAAGGTGTAACGTTAGGTTTTCCAGCATGGTCAGGAATTCAAGATGGAGGACATTTCCATTTTTTGTCTTATTAACCTAAAGTGTGTGAGAGAGAGAGAGAGAGAGAGAGAGAGAGAGAGAGAGAGAGAAAGAAAGGCTGGTTAGGTAACAACTGTTTATAGCTGCTATAACATACAGTCCCATCCAAAACTATTGGAACAGCAAGGCCAATTCGTTTGTTTCTGCGATACACTAAAGACATTTGGGTTTGAGATCAAAAGATGGATATGAGACGAGTAAATACACTCGAGGGTGCTTAAATAAAGAAAGATTTGAGAGTAGAGGGAGAGTAAGAGACAAAGAAAAACAAAGTCGTGGTAATGTTGTGAAACAGTATAATATAAAGATTGATAGCTGAGCTGAGACATGCTGTTAAGAAACGCAGCCGGGTGGACATATACGTCTATCTCGGCTAACCTGAGTTTCAGTAACTGCCCCCCCCCCCCACCTGAGATTCCTCACACCGACTGCCGTCAGCTGTCAGTGTGGCCAGTGGTGTGAATCCGTTCCCTCCACACCGCTTCCGCAGGTTGAATATAATCAAATTAATTTTATTTCTTTTCCGTCATCTTTGTGCAGCTTACTTTTTTTTTTTACCACGAGCACCCCATTGCTTAAGACATAATTGAAGCCTCCGTTCTTGCTCGGAAGCCTCGACAGCAGCGCTGTGGGGATCTCTGCCAAACTGTGAGTCTCCTGCTGTTCAAGTCGAAGTAATAGCAGAGTCTCTCGCTTTCCTTCTCCACAGTGTTACACACCTGTCATCTGGACTGTAGCTGAAACTCCCCTCCCCAAGTTTAATGGTGTCATTCTCTTGAAGTGGCCCTGGACACCACCGCTCTCTGCCGATCTCCACTTCAGAGCAACACGGTCACTTTTACAGACATGCTGCAAGTTGATACCCATACTGTATTTGCTTTCTGAATACAAATACAACAGCTTACTTCCCTCCGCTGCTACTCACTATGCTAGTGGATTGCAATGTTTCCCATGCATAGCCAAGCTGGGATTTTAGGCGCTGACCTTTAGGCCCACCCCTTCTGCTGATTTCTTGCAAACTTTAACCAAAGTGGACTTTCGTAAATGGGTTGGAATTTGGTAAAAGCTAAACTACGGAAAAGAAATTAAAAAATAACTTCTTTTTTTTTAATGCTAACATTTTAACTGTTACATCAGCAAACCAATGAAGAGCTATCACTCAGTATACTCAGTATATCACAGTGCTTGATTCTGATTGGTCAGAAGCTTAAATAATTGCTAATACAACAGCAGCTCTGACAGTAGTTCCGGCTGCAAGCAAATGATAGGTTTATATTAATACGCTCGTTCGTGATAGTTCCTATAGTAACTAATTAATACTAATATTAATACTGTAATGTGTGGTTAGTAAATGAGGCAGGAGACAAGTGCGGATGCTTTGTGTATTTTTTTTTTTTTTGCCACATAGCAGTGGTCAAAACACGAGTGGACAATATTAAACCAAGATAATCCATGATCAACAATGAAAACATGAGTGAGGACCAAAACCAGTACCAGAGAGTAATATATGAGGAACAAAGGAAGCAGGGAATATGTGAAACTAAGGTTTGGATGTAATGCGGTGAATGCACGATAAGACTCTGACAGGATACACACAGATACACTAATTAAGGGTTCAACACTGAACACGCGGACACAATCAGGTAACACACCAATGACAGGACAGGACAAGAACAGAAACATAAGCACATAGCATAACAAACAGAAGCACATACTGTGAAATCAAAATAAAAACTACATGAAAGCAGCACCCATTAAGCTGGAGAGTTCATAACAAATATGTTCTCAGTTCTATAGCGAAATTTTACGCAGTTGTAAAGGAGACGTCTGTTCTACATTTGTGGAAGGAGTCTCCAGTGTCAGGGCTTTGTAACAGAAGTAAAGCTGTACTGTAGATATTTTTTGTCTCTATTAACTTCAAGAGAGAGAAAAAAGAGAGGCTGGTGACAACAGGAACTTCTAACATTAAACATAACTATAAACTTAAAAAGTACAATGTGTCATTCTTTAATTAATAAAAAATAGTAATCAGTGGCTAATTGCTGTGTTATAAGAGGAATAAAACCCCACAGGACATTCTGTTATTTGAAAATAATCAACTACAGGGTGGTAACAGTAACTCTGCTTCACATCTGGCCACCTCACATCAACCTGTCACTGATTTTTTTCCTGTGTCTTTATGCCTTACATAATCAACTATGGCTCTGTTTTCATTGTTATTTCTCCAACCTTTTCATAAATTGCTCTTGAATATGTTTTGTGGTATTTTCCATAACAAGAGATTTTGCTAGACATCTTATCCATATAACATGAAAATATGTGTGGAAGGAAATGGCATTTTGGTAACACTTCGGACCAACAAAACATCAAATGTCATTCTGATAGCGTCTCTACAGGGTAACATTTTCATGAAGTGCCCCTATTATGCTTTTTCAGATATTACTTTGCATTTCATGTAGCCTGTTATATAGCGGTTATAGAGCTGAATGTAAAAAGTCTGCAAAGTTTAAAAAAAAATCAAAGTGCATGACAAATGGAGTTATTGTCTACTCAAAAGAAAGAACAACCTGAAACGAGTCATCAGTAATTCCAGACTTACTTCCTGAACAAACGTATGCAGGTTTGTAACAAAAAAAACAACAACCCTCTGGTCTTCATTGGCTGCTCGCGAACAACGTGTACCTTGACCCGCCTTTGTTGCTGCTGTAGTATCCAAAGCACGAGCTGTAAAGGCACAGCTCTCTTCTGGAAAGTGGGCAGGGAGCAGCAGCTCATTTGCATTTAAAGAGACACACACGAAAACAAAGTTTTTTTGCTTCCACCCAAAAAGTGGCATTTAAAGCATTCACAAATTCAAAAGGTATTTTGAGCTGAAACTTCACAAACACATCATGGGGACACCTGAGACTTCTATTACAACTTGTAAAAAGGGGCATAATAGGTCCTCTTTAAAGACTACCATGCGTTTTCAGTACCAGTCCACAAGTAAATAACATTAAAATATCAAGTGATTACATCACTGGTGTTACGTTTCATAACTAATGAATAAATACATCCTCACAGACACATATCTTCTAGCCATGTTTTTAAACTTGTGTATCTTCTGGTTTACCAAAGTATGTAAATAAAGTACTTTAAACTTGTGTCAAGTTTGTAATTTCCTGTCTGTAAATCCAACTTTAAAAAAACACAGAAAAATAAATGCTCATTAACTCATCTGCCTGAAAGCCTGCGCTGACAGCCAGACAATTGCATCAGATCCTCCCTCTGAGAGCAGACTCTGTGGGTTTTAATATGGCTGACAGAACGAACGTGCTCCAGTCATCAGCATTCAGAGGAGACGAGTCACGTCCCATCCTGAGTTGTCCCATGTCAGAACCTCCAGCTAATGAAGAAGTGTAGGGGAAGATTGTTCATTAACATGAATAGATGACTTCCCTCTGTTTCTTCAGAGATATCTCTTTGATAGTGTTTAATTGTGCCCTGTTGCTGGCATGTATCGCAAAAAGCCATTTTGATTGAAAGACGGAAGCCTGATGATTTTCCTTCCCTCTCTCAAATTTGTTCGTTTTTCTCTGATATTGACAAACCAAGAGAATGATTGCTGAATAAATTCAAGTTTCCCAGTATGCTCGTCTCTGCATGATATTACACTGCCATGGGAGCCAGTGACATTAACACAGATGATATTAAATTACATAAAAGCTCCACCATGTAAGTATACTAGAAAGAGTTATTACTCAAATACACACCAAAAGAGTGGTATTTTTTCCCCCCGATAAAAATGGAAAAATCTGGAATGATTCATGCAGATGTTTTGAACTCTTTGATATTATTAAATGATATTGGCTGTAAGGTTTGGAAGGTTTTTTTTGTTGTCCCCACAAAAAAAAAAAAAACCTTTCACAATAAAGGTAAATAAAAGGTTCTGACATGATTAAAATTGTTTTTTTTTTTTTTACATCACAAAAGCCTGCCATTTTAACAGGGGTGTGTATACTTTTTTATTTATTATTATTATTTTTTTATATATCCACTGTATATATATTAGGCATGCCACCAAATATGACAGTGGAAAAAACAACTGTAATGAGGGGATTTTCTCACCATCACAAGTTTCCAAAAATTATTGGGGCAATAGCACACACACAGCTGTAAAATCGACCAGTTTTGCTTAATTTATATATGTACAGGTGACATGTGACACAGAGTTAACCTTCTGAATCTCATCACCAACTGGCCAGAAAGAGTGTGACTTCAGCAAGATGGTATTGGATATGTCTGGTTTGTTTCATTTCTTGTTTGTTTCATTCATAAAAGTGCCGAATAAACCATTATTTCTCTACTTCATGCATTTCATTGTCTGTAAAGTTCATTTAGACAACAAGTAGTCTACGGGACTGTTTAAAGGGATGTTGTTTACCATATATGGTCATTTGGGGAGTTTCGTTTTAATTTAAATGTGGGGAGTTTCATTTAAATGAGCGTGGCCATGTATGAGCAAAGCAATTCGGAACGTGTGAGATTTATCAGTGTCCATTGTGTACAGGTATGCAACCACATATGTGTTAAATGCTGATATTCTTGTATGTTCTTCCACCAAATTTAGACCTTGTTCTACAGACGCTTTGATAAATGGGTCTGGGATCTGCATGCTAGCTGAGCGTTCTTCTGTACTCCATCCCTCCCCTGCTGTTCCTGCACCTGCGTCTGCGCAGCCTCGACATAACACAAACGTTCATCACCATTTCCTGCCCAATGGGCCATAAACACACTAGGACTTCCACAGAACTAGAAAAAAAATTGTGCGATTGCATTATTCCATGCCCAGTTCTCTGTGTGTCTTGTATGTCTAGTCATCTATGAGTTTACTGCAATGTTTCTTATAGCACATTTACGTCGTCTCCATCAATCTCTTCAGATTTTTCACTATTACCGGAGAATGCTTGCCAACATTGAGAGCTAAGAAGCAGGAACACCTTCGAAACCCCGAAGATGTCTCGGGTTCACGGAGGGAATTATTGGCTCTGCTACAGTATATTTCAACTACACATACGGTTTATTGTAATAACTTTGATGACCCCTGCTCTAGGTGGTCAGATTAAGTTGTTGTTGGGGGCGTGGCTTGCTGTCTAGATGATCCAGTGGTATAGAGTAAGACACCTGACTTGGTATCTATTGAGTTAAATGGACTTGTTGGAAAGACAGTCTGCTGTCTAAATCAAATAGCATGGTGTTGTTGTCAAGGGTTATCACCAGCTGTCTAGATCAAATGGCATTGTTGACAGGGACATGGTCTGTTGTCTAGGTGCTCAAATGCCATTGATGTCATGGGGTCGTAGACTGCTGTCTGGATGATTCAGTGTCAAATGTGTGTCCTGTGATTTATTCAACATTCCAGTGGCATTGTTGACAAGTGATGTAGCATGCTGTCCTCAAATCCTCGCATTATCATAAAAAAACAACCATTATACTCAGTAGGTGTGGCTCGCTACGTGATTGATCCAATGGCAGTTTTGTCACTGTGCATGGACTGCTGTATATGTGAATTAATAAAACTGTCAAGGGGCATGGCCTGCTGCCTAGATGACTCAATAATATTATTGCCAGGGGGCATGGCCTGCTGTCTAGATGCTCCAATTATCATGGAGTATAGTCACTTGTTTATTTAATGACAGTGCATTGTTATTGGGGGTGTTGCCTGTTGTATTGGTGATTTAAAAAATGGGTTGTAGCCGGTTGTGTATTTAGTTATCTAATAACAATACATTGTAATCTGAGGGATGTGTGGCCTGTTGACTGTTGTGGTATTGTCTAAAATGACTAACATGGGATAATTTGTTGTTGGTTTGTTGTTCATTCAATAGGATTACACTGATGTCTGGGGTGTGGTCTTTGGCATCACCAAAAGGCATTATCAGTTAATCAAACTGTGTTGTTGGAGGCATGTCAGGAGATGTAGCTAGCTGAACTGTCTTAAGGATCACAAC
>JANDJT010000124.1:3175152-3194238 GCA_024331685.1 Stegophilus panzeri
ACACACACACACACACACACACACACACATATATATATATACACACACACACACACACACACACACACACACACACAAATATATATATATATATAAGGCAACCTGGTATCATGAAACTATTATATATGATATGAAAAAGCTATTGTACATTCATAATAGTTTTACAAGGTTCTAAATGGAAAGCTTAGGTAGTTCACGACCATGAAAAGAACAGGGCTCTCTGTTAATAAATGTGAGAAGATGAAATGACTTTCTCTGGTTCATAACCTTTATGTCCCCCCCCCAAATTTATCAAATTTATTGATTATTTCCTAAAGTAAACAGCCAAATATTTTACAGCACTGAACATTAACTTAACATTGCAGACTGTTTAAAATCAGATTGCACATCAATTTGTGTATCCTAAAGGTGATACTTCATGTAAGGACTTAATTTACAACAGGCTCTGATTAGAGTTGCTCTGTTCCTATGGCTGAAATTATGTTCTATTAAGTATACAAGACTTATCTGGTAGTGCGCAGATACAGGGCTGATGAAATCTTAATATATGCAATTTCTGAGTTGTGCATTTTTAATAAAATAATGCCAACGTTATTGTTAATTTGATGCAGTCTCCTGTAAAGCAAAATATGTCTATATGCTTTGAAGGATATAATAGATCTTACAGCTCACTTCATGTTAATTCATAATAATAAATTCAGTCCTTGAGATTAGCAACATCTCGTATTTATTATTTGTCTCTTCCAATGTCCTCTATGTGGAAAAACAACTCTTTACATGGACTTTAAAGGGATGATATTATTACTTATTTAGTAGTGTCATATTTATGTATTTCATTTAAATGACATGACATCATTTTTGAGTGTATTTACAGCAGAAAACATACAATTTATCATGACGCTGTGGATACATCTGACACATTGTGCTGGGCTTATTATTGAGCTTAAGTTCAAGGTCAGAACTGCACAGAAATGAGACTGTTTTACTCAAACGTTTGTAACTTTTGTGTATCTTATCTGTAGTTATGTTTGAGACCTGAATACTGATGTGAGCAAATTTGGTCATTAATCCACACTTTGTGCACCTAACTCCACTCCCTTGGTGAACATGTAATCATTTTAGATTCTGCCTTACTCTTAGTTATTCCTGCATATCATTCATATTTATTTCTTGTTTCAAGTCAATGCTAAGCAGTTGGAATGCACTGAATAAATAGAATGCTCACCCAACATGATCCGTGCACTCCAGGTGCACAGAGCCATGTAATGCATATGCATGTAGATAATTAGCATGAAGGTATCAGTCAAATTGATCTATTCGCTGTAAAGGACAAATTAATGTTCATTGAAGGCTAGTTTTGGACATTGCTCAAAAGCACCAACTGGCATCTTTAAAACATGCATAAGTTTTAGACTCTCCTGTAAATTTGATAAGGAACTGAAGGTCATTCTCGCTGGAGCTAATTACTCCGTAGCCATTAGGCAAGACCTCATGTTCAGTGTTGAAATAGGATTTTAATTGGCTTGACTTTAATTGTCAGACTTTAATAGAGTCCAATCAAGAGAGATAAAGTAGTGGGTAAGGATTCTTGATTCTTCAGTAGCTTATAGCTGTAGGGTGTTTCTCAGCACCACTGGGCAGATTCACACTGCGAGTTCCTTCATAGGATAACTCTGAAATTTCTGAGTAAAATAAATAGATTAACAGGGTGCCAGGATTAAAAATGTGAAGAAATTTGCATTAATTGCTTTTCTTACAATTGTATTTTTTCAAATTCACCTCTTACTTATTAACATTTATCAGAATTTTGCATGATCCTACAATTATCTACAAATGGTTGGTCATTAGCAAAGCTACAGCCAGCAAACCTGAACGTATTCCCAATTATCTGCATCCACATTCCCAATTACCCACATTCACAATCATCTGTATCCAGATCCCCAATCCCTACTTTTCCACATGTCCAATCATTTACATTCACAATCCCAATCATCTGCATGCAGGTCATCCTCCTCATCAATCGCAGTCATACACTCCTAATTTATGAATCATCCATATCCACAATTCCAACCGTCCACATTCCCAATCATCCACAATCCCAAATAATCCACATCCATAATCCCAATCATCCACATTCACAATCCCAGTCATCCACAATCCCAATCATCCACATTACCAATCGTCCACATCCACAATGCCAATCATCCACATTCCCAGTCATCCACATTCACATTTTCAATCATCCCCAATCCAAATCATCCACATCCCAAATCATCCATGTTCACAATCCCAGTCATCCACATTCACATTTTCAGTAATCCACAATCTCAATCATCCACAATCCAAATCATCCACATACCCAATCATCCACTTCCCAAATCATCCACATTCACATTCCCACTCATCCATATTCCCAGTCTTCCACATTCACATTTTCCATCATCCACAATCCCAATCATGCATATTGACATTTTTTTTTCGATCATCTGCATTCCCAATCATCCACACCATTGACCATCCACATCCCCAATCATTTGATTTCCAAACATCCGCATTCTTATGAATTCATTCTAATTGAGAAGCTTGAATTGGACCACTGAAGATTAAAACTCATAGCTGAAATGTTGAGAAAGACACAGATCTGTTTAAACAGATTGCAGTTAAAGCCTCTGTGCCTTGATGCTAATTACACCCAAAGTCGCCAGCTGGTTTCATAACCTTTGTTTGCAAGTATCATGCTCTAGGTCTTTTTTAATTTACGTATCATTCATTCCCTTGTGAATTTCAATAAGGCTGCTTTCCTAACTGACAGCTGGACTGAATCATCACCAGTGATCATATTGGACTCCTCCATGTGAGTATGAGCTCATATCACATGTCACAGTCCAGTCACCCAACTTGCCTATTTATACACTAACTGGCATGAATGTGACATGCAGGAACATTAGGATACATAAATACCATTTATTGAGACACTAATCATCATGTCCTGACCCTAAAAATATCTAGCTACTGTAGGTGTAAAAGGCTGAAAAGAGCTTTATTTCTAAATGGCCAGTGCTGAGCTACTGAAGCATTGAATATTACAGTTAATGTAGGCAGCTGGTTGTGATATTAAATGGGAGACTAAAATCTAATATCTATTATTAACTTGACTATTAGGGTTGAACAATGCATTATATAAGGTGAAGCATTTGTACTGTATAATTAAACATTATATATATATATAAAATTACATAAACTCCAACCACATGTCCCTTGGTTGTTTGAGATTTTAATGGAATTGAGTTATTCATAAATGCATACCCTAACATTCAGAAGAGAATTCCTCAGGTCAGGACACAGATTGAACTCGAACTTGAGCCTGATCTCATAGGAAATGATTTACAAATGTAAATTCATACAAATGAAGCTGTAATACAAGCTATGAGCAGTAACCTTATCTGTAATGCTATTCCTGAGCTTAAACTCCATAACTTTTACATAACTGTTACAGATAGTTTAGTGTGAGACCATGCTGTGTGACCTACACCTTAAGAAAACACTTTTTTTTTTTAAAGGCAAGGTACCAACATGGTCATAATGTCACTAGTTATATCTGTTTAGTGCTCCAGATATCTGTATTCAAAATTAAGGTCTCCATGAAATCAAAATTGTTTTGTAGCTTTTAGATTGAATGTTAGCCTTAAGATTATCTACAACCTAGTTATAGATAACCTATAACCTAGAGCTAGTGTGCTCCAAAAGCATGACAAAAATTTAGAAGCTATATGCATTCAAAATGTAAAAACATTTTTGATGACATAATTCTGCACTTCAGCTTCTCATTAGGTTCTCTGTCCAATCAAATGCTATCTAGAATCGGAAGTGCCCCGGCCCCATTATAAAAACCCATAGTACTAACTGTCAAGTACGATTTAGCCTGGGCTGTGAGGTAAGCTAAATGCTATTGGCTATTTAAAAAGGTGGAAGAGCCACTCGATATGTCCCGCCCTGACTTCCTGTTTCAGTGGAAGGCACTTCAAACTGTAGGTACTTCACATGGACTTTAAACCTGAAGTGGATGTGGCCTGACCTGGAACGGGGTTCCTGTTCATTCCACAACTCAACGTAACAAAAGTTAAAGTTAGGGTTGGGATGGGAGTTGTGTTTGCACCTTCTTATGATTTCATTCAGAATGAATGTAATTAATTCTTGCTTCTTATAAATTGTGTGAATTTCTATTGAGATCAGGAACTAAATGGTCTGCACTTATATAGCGATTTTCTAACCTTAGCAGTTCTCATTCACCCATTCACACACACACCAATGGTAGCAGAGCTGCCATGCAAGGCGCTAACTTGCCTTCGGGAGCAACTTGGGGTTCAGTGTCTTGCCCAAGGACACTTCATCATGTGGAGTCACGTGGGCCGGGAATCGAACCGCCAACCCTACGATTAATGGACAACCTGCTATACCACCTGAACCACAGCCGCCCAGATGATTATACTAAGATGATTCTAAGCCTCTGGATGGAACTGGTTTGAAAAAAGATGCATCATAGGAGAGCATATACTGTATGTTAAACTGGAACAATCATTTCTGAACAGAGGGGGATACTCTGTGATACACTACCTATCACCTACAACACCGGACAGCTTTACCCCAGTGATTTCACACCAATTCACACCCTCAGACTCTGATATCATGGTTCTCCCATAAGGTCACAGGTGTGAATTATACAGTGTTGAAATTCCCACCATTCAGTTAGACTCTCAGATGAGTAGAGAGCATCTTCCCGATTAGATAACTGGATAAGTCCAGTTGTTAAAGACAATAATGAGACAATTTACAAAAAAACAGTCCTGGGGGATGACTCAGGAAACTCTGTGAGAGAAACCAGAGGGGTGAAAGGATCTAAGTGTGGGTTTATTGAGACAGGACAAGTGAGGAAGTATTGAAATCCAAAATATGTTTCAAATACTTAACTACAAAAACCATTTGCCAAGTCCAAAAGAGAAGATCAAAACTCTAAGATCCACAAAACCAAAAACAGAATAGCAAATATCAGCGCTAAGGAAACACTCAGCCGTGACAGCTAGGGTTCGGGGAAGACTTTGTAATGTCAGTGACCGCGTCAAGGTCACGCCCTTATCAATTTTTTTTTTTTTGCAGACAGAAAGCCAGTGTTTCATTGTCACACAATCTTTGTCTAAGCAGCAAAAATATTTGGCACTCAGACACCAATTTCAATGAATAGTGGATGTTCACCAAGACTCATTAAAAAAACAAAAACAATTACAGACTAAACACAAATGCTCCATGCCGTTCCCTGAGGTCCTGTCCACACGTATATGGATATTTTCGACAACAATTTTGAAAATGTGTTTTTTTTTTTCTTTCTTTGACCAGCTTTTTTTTTTGGGTCATCTAAAAAAGTAGCTGGATGAAACTACCTTCAGAATATTTTCACTGCTTTTCTATGGATGCGATTTATTATTATTATTATTATTTAAATCTGATATTACTGGGTGAAACTGGGTGTGCATGCCCATTGCATTGCAGGTTTTGGATGTGTTATGAATGTGCTAGGCCTCCATTTATCATGGGTGCTGGATAGACTGGTACTTTGCCTTCTGTAATTTCTTATTTGATAACATTTTTACAATGTAATTTCACTTTGTTTTGTATGGAGCAACCAGAATATGATGCTGTTCTGCTCAATTCACCGCTCCTCTACTAGAAACTACAAAACACCTCAAACGAAGATTTTTAATAAGACTCAACCTCCACCTCATCATCAGACCACATGAATCCTTCTGTTTGTTATTTTTTTTTTGTTTGTTTTTAGAACGTTTTTTCCAGCCATGACCCTGACCAAGATGAAGCAGTTATTAAAGATGAATGAATGAACGAATGATTGAATTTTAGTCATGACAACTCTTGGAATGAGATTAACAGCTTTTATTGGAAGGAATGAAGTGTAAGAAGGTTTGGTCTTGGTGGACTAGAGCTGCTGAGTGAATATGAATATTTGCTGTGTTAGACACTCTCAGACAGAGATGTTGAGAACCATGCTACTGCTGCATAGGGTACAGTAGGAGGAACCCCCACCCCAGTGACAGATATATACGGTGGTACTGGGGAGGAGAAGGGTAGGATGCGAAATCTCGTAGCGCACACAGAGGCCTGTCAGAATAATGAAGGGCTACGGAGGTGGAGAAGCGTGGTTGATAGGCTGCTGCACCGGTGTCGAGGGAACCAATCGGCATGAAGATAGATTTCATGGCGGAACTAGACATGAATGGATGGATGGACGGATGAATGAAGTCTTCTTTACTGCACAATACACATCTTTTAACATTATTCTCAAGCTGTGCGTCATAACAGTTTATGAAATCCTTTTTTCATTTGAATGGAGATACCATCAAAAATGCTGTTTGTATGGATAATTTTTTTATTTTTTTTCGAAAATGGAAAGATTAAAGCTACATTTTAAAAAATATTCATATTCGCATGCACGGGACATTCGTTATTTCTGCAATACATGATTCAGGAGGAAATTAAGAATGAAATATAAGTCGGTTCTGTCCCAGTAAGTGCTGATGAACGCTGACTTTGATAAGTAGCCATTATTAGGCTCGTAAAATATATCCGTGAATCATTATTGCAGTTTTGTCCTTTGCGATACTCGTATCACAGATGGGACGCAAGATAAAAATGAGTCTTCTGTTTAATCACAAACTAGTTTAATGGGTCCTCTGAGCATCCTGATACTCCAGATGAGTGTCTCTGAAATTTCTGATGATGAATAACATCATTTACACACTAAAATAAAGGTAAATTACTTTGAGACAAATCAGACAGGTCGATCTTTTATTCGTGTACATCAGAAATTCACCAGTGATGTTTTAATATAATGAAAGTCATATGGTGATGGCAGTGTGTACCACTCTAACTGAAATATAGCGTTTTCCTATATCATGCTGCCGAGTGTACTGGATCCCTGAGCCTCGTGAGATGGCCTGGCATCCAGGAACTAATGATTTACTTGATTAAGTTATAGTATTAGGAGAGGTTTGTTTACAATCGTATTTTTTCTCAAAAGCATGGCAGCTACACATCGACGGGCGGGGTGTGCCGACGCTGCATGTTTAATATTTTCCCAAACGCGATTTGAGGATTGAAATAACGTCTTTCATTTGCAGAGCATGTGCAAAGCTTGCTTCAGGTTCTTGACTCATAAATGCAAAGTTCAATATTTCCTTGCATCCTCCCACTGAGTGTTAATTAGATGTGGGGAATGAGAAATAATTAAAGCTAAAATATACATGGAACAGGTTTAATGAGCCAGTTTTTTTTTTTTTTTTTCCAAGCGAGTAATCATTTTAATTGGATTTTGAGCACGTTGGTCACACAAAGCAGGTCTAACATCAAAAATGGTACATGCTGTTCTGACTTCTTTACTGATGCCTGCCAGCTGATTCTTTTTTCTCTCTCTCTCTCTCTTTTTTTTTTAAATTTTGGATGTCAGTAGACATTTCATTTGTTCACCAAGAAATCATCAGGAACAGGGTACAGGGTTGGCATGACAAAACCAGGCCAAAAACCAATCCAATCCAAATAGCCCAATAGCAAAATCCAATCCAAATCTGGCCAAATATCATAAAGGATGTTGCGAAATATATGATAATATTAGACTTTAAATTAAGGGTGTTTTCGGACCTGTAGATCCAGCATGACAGTTCTCCTGTGCACAAAACGAGCTCCATGAGGACCTGGTTTGCCAAGGTTGGAGTAGAAGAACTTGAGTGTCCTGCACAGAGCTCTGACCTCAACCTCACTGAACACCTTTGGGATGAACTGGAACACCGACTGCACCCTAGACCTCCTCACCTAACATCATTGCCTGATCTCACTAATGCTCATGTAGCTGAATGAACACAAATCCCCACAGCCATGTTCCAAAATCTAGTGGAAAGCCTTCCCAGAAGATTGGAAGTTATTATAACAGCAAAGGGGGTGGAGCAACTTCATATTAATGCCATGCCTTTGGAAGGGGATGTTCAACAAGCACACAAATGTCATGGTCAGGTGTCCATATACTTTTGGTCATATTACCCCTTTGATGCTGGATGTATGGGACATCCTGTATAATAAGTAACAGATATAGTATATTATAATATGTGTGCACAATATTTTTTTTAAAGTATTAACGCCGCAATAATCTAGTTTTCAACTATCTTGTTTTCTTCTCGGGTTTCCTCCCACCTCCCACAACCCTGCCAGATGGACTTGCAAGGCTAAATTGCCCCTAGGTATGAATTCCTGCCTCAGGCCCATTGATAGGCTCCAGATCCACCTCCACCCTGACCAGGATAAAGCTGTAGATAAATGAATAAATATCTTTAGGTTAACTTCTCGAGCAAACTAATTAACATTAAATTAAAACCAACTTCATGTTGTGGACATTCTGTTTTAAATGTAATATTTCTGAATTCAAATCCTCTTGGTACGTTTGTCTTCCTCCCTGAAATTCCTCGGGCTGTAGCGTAGTCGTATGAAGGGCTACTGTGCATCTTGTTAAGATGTCGATTGGAGCATTGCAGGAGAAACTCCGGTTTTATAGATTTAATCAGTGCTTGTTTGGTCCGATTGAATTCCAGCTGCTCAGCCAGTCTCGTATTTGACTCAGGCACCAGTGGGCAATTTATTTTGCGTAAATGTGAACCTTATCAACTCGTGGCTTATAGGTGTTCTGGAAAACAGTTTCTTGAGTGTAGTCAAGTTCCCTTACACAACCTTCTACTTTCGAGAGATCAAGCTTTGAAATACATTTCAGAGACATATTTCAACATTTTATTTGATTTATTTATTTATTTTAAATTCCAGGTGGAATTCTATATATTTTTTCACCATAATATTGTATTTGTAAATGGTTTAATGGTTGTAATTTTTGTATAGTTAATGAATCTTACACTTGCTTTATAATGAAACCTTTCCTAAATAGCCTTGTGTTGAATTACATTTTGCACCTATGTGTGTAATAACACATTTATAAGCACCGAATAGCATTTTAATAGTAAACACATGAGTATATTTCTGAAATCTTAAGAGGTCACAAAACATTTAGTATACAAATAACCTTGTATTGAATATTACTTTTCATAGCAATAGGCATGCAATAACACATTTATCAGCTCATTCATGTGAGTACATTTGTTTGTTAATATTGTTTACAAATTGCAGTGGTAAAAGAGGAATAAAACACTTCAGGATGTAAGAGTAAGTCACTTCATCACATTACCTCGTCATTAGCAACCATAAGTAATGTTTACAAAGTAAGTTAACATATTGACATTTGTTAAAATGTTAAGAAAACACATGTTTATTCAATCCATGATTAAAAATTCACATTTAGCAAAAAAAAAAAGGAAAAGATTACAGCATTTAAAAAAAAAATAGAATTTAAAAAATTTCAACATTAACTTTATGTTAATGTTACTGATACTGTATTATACTAAGATATATATATATATATATATATATATAAAAGCTTTTTATTTTTTGTGTTAAATAAAGTCAACCTTAATGCAACCATAGTTATTAGTTTTCAACTTTCAGACTGAGCTCAAGCTGAGATGTCAAAATGCACTGCTTTCACTCAAATCTTCACTCACATCAAGTCATCGAGTGAGTCATGTTCCAAAAATGAGTTTTCAAACACCTAAGAGGAGAACATAACAGTTAAGAGGAGAAAATCTCCCAGCTCTTTTCTGGCTCATATTCTGTTGTGTGTTCATGTCTATAGTAGAATTTTATGCCACAGAACTGCTTTGACCTGGAGGGTTTTCTACAGCGAAATCCTTGACCACTATATTCTCTTTATTTCTATATATATATAAAAACACAAGAAAAAGAATTCAATGTCCATCTCGACATAAACAGGATCAGACGGTGCTTCTGTATAAGAAGAAAAAAATACCTCAGAGGTGTTTTATTATCAGTGAAACTGGACTTTTGTGGGGAAAAAAAAGAGCAACGGACAGATAGAGACCACTGAAGCAGAACATATACAAGATTTATTAAATCTACACAGCTTGGGAATATAGAGAAGCCTCTTCACTTAACATCAATTTTATATGTGTGTATGAATGAATGAATGAGGATTGAGGATACACAGGTCCTTTCTATATGGAAGACTTCTTCTTGTTTTAGTGCATGATGTAAACCTATCGTAAACACGCTTCTATTAATTGATACAAAAAGAAGACCCACAAATACAAAATGGATCACTTTAATTACATAAACAATGGGTAAAAATAAAACACATGGAAAAAAAAAAAATCAATTAAAATATGCCTTGCTTTAAAAAAAAAAAAAAAAAAAAAAAGACATGAGAAGTCAGGTGAACCTCTTCACAAAAATGTTTACTGACCACAAAATCAAAGTCCTGCAATGACCATCCCAGTCCCCTGATCTGAACCTCATAGAAAACCTGTAGGGTGAACTGAAGAGGAGAGTCCACCGGAGTGGACCTCGAAATGTGAAGGATCTGGAGAGATTCTGTAACGGTCTCAGATCCCTCGCCTTGTATTCTCCAACCTCATCAGGCATTATAGGAGAAGACTCAGAGCTATTATCTTGGCAAAGGGAGCTAGCACAAAGTATTGACTAAAAAGTTGCTAATAATTGTTGCATACCTATATTTAATATTTATACCCATAAACAGAGCACTTCTAATAGGATGTTATGTCTGCAGCAGCATCCAGGAGGTTTTCCACCATGTTAACGTCCACAGTATCATCCAAAAATGAGTCATGGAAGTAAATGAGACCACAAAAGAATTAATTATAAACTAAATTTCGCTTTAGATGACAACATACCATAGCTAACTACAGGAGGCATGCCTGCTGGGGTGGGATTAGAAAATGTCCCACACACACACACACACACACACACACACACACACACACACACACTTCAACACTTCATTAAAGTGTAAAGAATAACAAGCTTCAAAGAAAAAAATAATCCATAAATAAATTAGCATTCTTATCAGATTGCGTCTTTTTCCTTTTTAGGAAGTCTTCATATACTTTGAAAGTCATCTATTAAACCTGAGTGCACCTCACAGAATTAAAATGGCACCAATGAAGTGGAACAAAATTAAAAGAGAGAAGAGGGCAGAACATTGAACTGTCCCTTTAATGGTGGCAAATTGCTCTTTATCTATTATAAAAGCTTATCTCGGCGTTACCAGATTCCCTGTCCAATAGACTAGCAGTTATAAGACTGATGAGGTGTTTTAATACAGTGCACATGCAGACAACCCCCTCCTGACCTGTGGGTTAATTATCCAGGGAAGCTCTAATAAACTAACTCATTACAGCAATTAGCTGCCACTGTACAGGCCACTTCCCATAAATGATGGAGGCTCCATCATCGATTTCCTCCTGCTTGGTCCCCATTTTGTGATAAGGTCAGATAGAAAGTGCAGCGAGGTCAGGATGGTTTTGTGGGAATAAAAATGAGGTCTTAATTTGCATAACACCATGGTTAGACACTGTGTTTTGCTGTTATTACAATTATTTGGATAAAGTTTGCTACAAAATAGAATTCCATCTTTATTTAATGGTCATTCCGAAACACTACAATGTAACAAGGTTATAGCCTAAAAATAACAGCAGTTGAGATACCGTTAATTTTAGGAAATTATTTGGATTTAGTGTAGGTTTTACTTTAAAATTCTGTAAAGAACCTTGATGAAAAAGTTGATGAAAGACTACAGCAATTTTCGCCAGCTAAAACCGAACAGTTTTAATCAATGAAAACTAAACTTTCTAAAGAACAAATGCAAAACATCTGGGTTTCGCATGTAACCCTGTTCCCTGAGAAGGGAACTCAATGTTGCATGAGCTCCATGCTTCCCACAGCGTGGAGCTCACGCAATGTTAAGTTTCCTTTGAAAGGGAATATCTAATTCAGTCTCAGTGGATCTGGAGCCTATTCTGAGAACAGTGGGCATGGGGTGGGAATGCACTCTGGATGGAATGCCAGTCCCTTAAAGGACAGTATGCACACTCATTCACAGCTAGGGGCAATTTAGAGTTGTTAATGTGCCTAATAGCATGCATTGGGATGTGTGAGGAAACTGAAGAACTCAGACGAAATACGACATAATATACAGTATAACTTATAATATATAATGTTTTTATTTATTTATTTAAATATATTGTCTAAAGGCAGTCTAATGTCTTTAACCAGTGAAAATGTTTAGTCTGTTAACTCTAAATTATGGCTTGAAAATTTCAAACAGCTCAAACTCTCAAGTTTGCTGTGAGACATCAAGGCCAGAAAGCAGGAAAAACAGCCATCACAAGACCTAAGAACAGAAAATGTTGACCTTTTAAGGCATTGCTCCACTGTTGGAAAGTTGGATTAAAGACTTTCTCTTATACCTGTCTCATACTAACACCTTTTTTGTCAGAGTATAATTGTAGTAGTCTTCAATCTGCATTACATTCACATAATTTATACATTCATTGATTGCGTTCAACAACAGACCCTAGACATACATCCATTATAACTAAGGGTAGTGGTTAAAACGTGTTGAAATTGTTGTCTGTAATCAGACATACCTTACAGATACAGTAGATGCTAGTGTATTACTTTAACTGGATGTTTGTGTAACTGTTACAGAGGACAGAAAGCAAACTATAACTTATTGGATGTTACTATTTCTTATGACATAATCAGGGCATGTACTTTCACTCTATTTATGAACGTCAAGGTTTTCTCACTTTCAGCTCCTATATATATGTGCCATCGATGACAGTTACATTTTTTTAAGCTAAAAATAATTCCCCCTTGTGGTATTTAGAGCCACATTGTAATATAGCAGCGGTGAAATACGCAATGTCAGTTCTTTAAAGCAGTGGTTCTCAAACTTTAGCCAGGGACTGTAAACTAAATCCCACTGATTCTTTCAATGCACATTTATTCAACGAACGTAGCTTAAATGTGTACGATAATATTTTGTGTATTCGTAAGAGCCATAAAACAAGTTGATTTAAAGGATTTATTTAAAGGATACTTATTGAGGTTGGATTGAACCTGTTCAATTCAAGTGACCAGTTAAACCAACTAATAACTATCAGTGATAGCACATGGCAGAACAAAAGGACATTTATTCCTATTTTGAGATTCCTTTGTCTTCCTGAATACCATTTGCTCGCATTCCTATGACTTCCTGAATACCATATATGGAGTTGTTCCTCTTTTACATTGATATGCTTCCTGTTTTATGCAAATATGCCCTTCTGCCTAGCCAATCAATAGTTAACCCACTGTCTCTGTTGTGTGTCAAGCACGATACATATACTCTGCCTTTATTTGAATAAATCAGAGATCTTGCCATTTGAATTTTGTGTGTCGGTGTGTCATTTGGCAACTCTACCAAGCTCTTGGTGCGGGAAGTGTGTGGCGGGGCGAGGGCGCCATCTTCTTGTGTTCTTTGGCTTTCGCTCTTCTTAAGAAGCATAACGCGAAGATCACAAATCCTAACAGCAACATACTGTACATAATACAGCCCTATAAACAAGGTAGTAGATCATTCAGTCAGTCTGTCTATCCATCTGTATCTCTCTCTCTCGCCCTCTTTCTTTCAGTCTCATTCGATGAAGTTTTTCATAACCTAATATATTCAGTGAGGATGGTCCAAAAAAGTCGTCTGAGACTGGATGTGGCCTTGATGTGCCTATATTCAGACGCCATGACCTGGATATCCACTCAGCCCAGATCCTCATCATTTAAATTCCTGCCCTATCTCGCCGAGGCTGATTTAAGAAACAAGGAGCTAAGGAAGGTTGATTGCTGCTTCAATAGAATATGTAATCATAGACCAGAGCATTATATCAAGGATATAGTGTATCTACTGAAAAGGATTACACAGGATGAGATGGACATGACATACAATAAGCAACTGACGTGTTTTTTTGGCTAAAGCCGGATTCACACTATACAATTTTGGTTTCACAAAAGAAAAAAAAATCTTTGATCATTAAAACATAATGTCCTCATTGGTGGCTGATTTAGTCCCTTTGCAACCAAAGAGCGGTGATGACAAAGTTCTGAAAGTGTCTGGGTGGATCTATAATCCACCACTGGCATGATGGCATAGGATGATGCACAACTCAGGGGACAAATACAAATACAGCAGTGGCAATGACAAAATGAAACATCATAAATCATGCTAAATATCAGGGGAAAAAACCCCAACTCTTATTACCTCAAGCTCACTTTGAAAAGTGTTTCTGTTTATGTTAACCCATTTTCCAGATTGTGTTGTTTGATGGCCAGACTAGTTCAAACTGACAGGGGGTCTAGAGTAACTCTTTACAACAGCGGTGAGCCGAAAAACCATCTCAGAACATGTTGAACCTTGAGATGGATGTGTGTACAGGTATTCCTATTAAAGTGGCCAGAAACTGTATATAAGATATTTACATCTGTATTGCCATTAGGTCATATATTGTAATAGTGTGTATTTTGTGTATGTGTGTGTGTGTGTGTGTGTGTGTGTGTGTGTGTGTTTTATCAGAATATGCAAAACAGAGAAAAAAAAATAAAAAAGATAATATACACGTTTCTTTCCTGGCAGTCACTGCAATTTAATAATTCCCACCCTGATATCCTTCCTAGGCTTGGTGCTTTGGGACTGAGATGAAAATATAATGTAATATCACCTCGATCAAAGTTCCCCAAGTCTTTTCTTCAGGCGTAATACTCCTTAAATTATTCGTGGGTCAAATTCATAACGCGTTTTAAGGCAGCAGCGGCCTCATTTCCATCCCATTGCTGGTATTGATGCATTTGTTCTTTGCTGTGTCATTTCTGCCATGCTGGTGTTTGTGGCAGGTCAGGAGGGGAAGGAAAACGAGTAGAAGAAATAAGAGCTGAGGTGGAGCAGAACGTTGCGGTGCCGTATTCTGTGAACCGTTTCGAAATGTACGAAGCGATTAAGAGAACTATGTCAACGTTATACAGTACCAGAGATCTGAGATTTTTTTTTTGTTTTTTGAGATGTTACGCTACGCTTAAGCGAAGTCTAATTTGGCAGTTTAATGACGTTTTTATCTCTTCGATGAGCAGAAGCAAATGGACATGATGTATTTTTAAAGATTTGAAACAGCACGAGATGACAAGATAATGTGGCTTAATCATAAATCTTTAACTCTTAATCTTTAACTCTGAATCTTTAACTCTCTAACTTTGAAGTTTATTGCCTCCACCTGCTTAGTCCAGCCAAGTTAAGTCATGGATAAAAGAGTCAGTGTTGTGGAAAAGATGTGCTGGTGACAGATTTTCTCCTTTGGCCTCGCTTCTAGCTCACGAGCCAACATGTATGAACGAAATACACATTTTGGAGATTTTCTGCTCAAAGCACATAACATATGTCCCATTTGCTACAAATGAAATGTCATTTTCCATCTACATAACGGCCACAATGTCCACAATGGTATTTGTGTAAATTGCTATACTGGCTGCAACACAGCATTTTATCCTGTTGTGATATTATGATATTAGGGATATTTAGTCAATACTTTTGTCAAACAGGTACAGAATTAGAAGGAAATCTAGGAATGCAGTTTGTTATTCTAAAAAGAAATACAACGACACGTGACATTCCAGATACAGATGTGCAGGACGGTTTAATATGGAGCAGACCGATAAATGCTAGATAAAGTGATAAGAAAAAACGTAGTGGGTTTGCTATGCAATTATCCAGCAGATACTCTCCTACATACGTAGCGATACAGAATTGATGGCCATGGGTGATAGTGACATTCAGTCACACATTTCCCTTCTCCTCTACAGTGTTGAATTATATAATAATATAGGAGAAAAATATAATACTCGATCTTCTCTATGCCAATGTTAAATCTCCATGGCCTTGAAAATCATTTGCCTGATGACCTGCTGTGATATTAGGGGAAAATAATGACAAGAATGCGTTTTATACCATGCCAATTTCCCACTTAATAACGACAATACATTTATTTAATTTTATATTGTGGAATATTTGTTCCTTCTCTTCTAAGTTAATAAATAAAATGCAGCTTGTCGTGTTATGCCCTCCATCCTGTAGACATAATCACGTCGGAAAATATCACAGTACTGACACTGGAGACTCCTTACAGAAAATTTCATCATATCAAGTCAAAGTCAAGTGGCTTTATTGTCATTTCAACCATATACAGCTGGTACAACACACAGAGAGATGAAACAACGTTCCTCGAGGATCATGGTGCTACATAAAATATAATGTTTACGCACATTATTTATCTGTTTATGTGGAGCAAGTCCCTGTGTAAGTTCTTTCTATATAAATGCTAACATATGAAAAGAAGTGTATTAATATAAACCTGTGATTTCCAGCTGCACTATTGTCAGAACTGCTGTTCTAGAAGATGAACGAACACCTTCTGACCATTCAACATCGCTGTAGTATAAAATCCCGTTATAGCTACCATGTTTAAGACTGCTACAGACGAGACATTTTGTGCTGGCATGCTTTGAGTTTATCTGTACTGTATATCAGACTAAATCAACTGATATTGATTGTCCAAGCATGGCCTCACCCTGTTGAGATGACTCGATTTAACTCAACTCCTAGTTTAGGAGTTTAGGTTAGGGTTTAGCAGGTGTAATTTTTCTGACAAGTTCATTCTTATGAAATCCAATGAAACCCAACTTTGCCCTGGCTTAACTTGGATATCTGGTTCAGACATTCAAGTTCTTCCTCAACCACAACCATGCATAACTAAAGACATTAAGTCTGTTCTCTATAGATAATGACTCTCGTTACGCTGAAAATAGATCAATCATATCCAGAAGGAACTCGACTACAGAAGTAAAGGCTAAAGGCTAAATCACTCCCAACACCTTGCTGGCAGCCTCAGACCTCGTTCCATGTCCTCAACCCACCAGACGCCACAGTTCATGGTATCTGCTAACGTAAGCTTTTCATTAAAAAGATTTCACTTGCTCTATCATGGACCTGGCAATGACCCCATCCAGACACACACACCCACTCTACCTCTCACAACGTCACAGGTGAGAAGTAAGTTGAAGAAACTTCTGGTGGTATCAAGGTCACAGCACTTGAATTTCAGCGATTGACGATTACCGCAGTGGACAAATGATAAATTGTTTAGCTAGTCCACCAGGCAAATGCGTGCTGCCCAGTCCCATGTTGTCATTACCAAGAAACCTAACTGATGAGGCTAAAAATTGTAGCTTATATAATAAGGTATGGCCATGTAGTTAACTAGCATTAATGCAGACTAAGTGAAATGAATGAGCATTTGAATTCCCAGGCCATAGTCCTTATCCTCTCCTCATGAGGTTTTTGATGTAGTACATGAGGTTCTTGACCTCACTGATGAGTGTAGTGCAGCAGGTAGTAGAATTTGGTAGTAAACTAATAACCTGAACACCAAATTGTCTTGTCCTGGTTGGGTGGACTATTGATTTGTCCTCTACACTATGGATGTACAGTGGAATAAAGTCTGAATAAAGACTTCAGGCTTTTCTGGTATAGACTGCTGCAGGTGAGTAATAGCCTTGCGAACTTGCTGTTGAATTGTCTTACCACAATGCTCTGGTTTATTCAGCATTCCAACTGGACCACCAAAATAAAAGAGCATGCCCGTGCAGACTAATGTAGATGGTGTAGTCCTACAGGAGGGAATCAGCTGGTGCAAATCAATGATAAGTTGGACTACAAGGACAACCTGGAGGCATACAATTGCAGGATATTTCTTTACAAAAAGTCTGCCTTCATTTAATACATGAAGTGAACTTTTGCACTTTTTGGACCAGTCCATGGTGGTGAGTGTGTTTATGCTTGCTTGTTTATTTTGGGCCAAGAACTTAAAAAAGTGCAATCAATATAGTTACTCCAATGGCTTTGACAGAAATGAGAACGGAGGATAAAAAGGAGTCAATACTTAACAATGCCATGCGTACACTATGGAATGATATCTTTTTTTTCCCACTTTTTGTTGGGAGGGGGGACACGGGGACGGACGGACTAGATTTTAAAATGCTAGAATTTTCTGGGTGGTTGGGATACATGAAGAAGGTGGAATTATTTCATTTCAGGAACGCCTGTAGTTCCAGAACAAAAACAGTTGACAGAAATGCCAAAATTTCACCATGTGAAGGGTTTTTCAAGGATTCCAACAAATATATGTTTCTCGTTATTACAAAAAGTTTGCCCAGTAGAGGTTATCAGTATCTGCAGCAACTCCTGACTGTTCTATTAATCAAACTGTACAGCAAAATGTCATCAATTGAGTCACCAGAGGCTGTGAGTCTTATTGTCCTTAATTTGGTATGCAGAAACACAGAGATATTTCCGTACATACCCATATGTCCTAGATATTTGTGGCTGGGATGTTCAATGGGATGTTAATTCCAAATATACTGCGAATTGCACATATATCTATATTTGAGATATGTATATGAGATATGGCTGCATTGTGTCACACATACCTTTAATGAAACATTGAAAAAGGTCTAATCTGTGGTGTTAAACTCTGGTTTTACTTTTAAAACTGAGCTTTAAAACATATTATCTGTACTACTAACTCACTACTACTTTTTTTAAAGCCTGCCTAATTTAAATATTTATACTACAAATCACAGGTTTATGTTAACATGTGCATTCTATGTCATTGTTTCTATAGTAACAGTTCATTTACAGGGACTTGTATGGTAGACACGCCACAATCTAAGATTAACAATGAACGGATTAGAAAACATGCTGTAATTTAACAAAGAAAAATGGCTACATGTTGATATGGTGAAATCATCTATAAGGAGACGTTTGTTTAACATCTATGGAAGGAGTCTCCAGTGTCAAAGTTTTGTAATATTCTGTCACAGGTCTCAAGTCTTCAGGACAGAGAGGTTTGTGCTAATAACTTTCTCGCTAACATGACAAGCTTTATTAACTTGGTGGTCATATTAAAAATTATGATGTGTTCTTTAATTAATAACAAAAAAAAGCAGTAATTATTGAAATAAAACCACTTTGGA
>JANDJT010000124.1:3194290-3204519 GCA_024331685.1 Stegophilus panzeri
TATTCTATTTTAGTGTCAGTAGAAAAGTACAAATTTTACATTTCCAAACTTTAACTTTCTAAAAAGTTTAATATTAAAGTGGAAAAAGGAAAAAAAATAAAAATAAAAAAAAAATATATATATATATCTGTATGTAGGTAAAGAAAGTAATAGACCTCTAGTTCAGATAAAAAAAAAACATTATGGAGGCTGTCTGGGACCTGCAGAGATAAACTTCCCACAGTTGATTCTTTTAGCATGCTGACAACATATTTGCTGAATTCTTTACAAAACAGCACGCCAGTTTCCTGAGAGAACAGAACCTGCTTTAAAAGTGAACGCTGGTCACACCAAATGTTGATTTGATTTTGCGTAGTGTTTGTTTTTTGTACTGTAGAGGCATTGTGTGCTCGTTATGGTTATTTTCCGTACTTAATTTCATTACTTTTGTAAGCATCTTTGCTTTAAAGAATTTCTTTCCCATTGCCTATGATTTTGCACGGTACTGTGCTGGATGGAAAGGTCATTTTACAGAGTGACGAAGTTCAGGGGAAAAAAAAAACAAAAAACACTAACAGGAAGGAGGCTGAGTGAGAAAGAAGCTGTGAAAAGAGGAGTTTTAAGCTGGGCTTTGAAGGAGGAGATGGAGGCGTTATCTCAGAGAGATTGAGGCAGACAGTTCCAAAGTTTGGGGACATGACTCTCGACAAACCCCTCTTAAAAGTGGACAGTTTGAATCTTAGAAGTCCGATAAGGAGTCCAGTGCCAGAGGAGCTCAGTGTACATACTGTGTATGTGACAATGTAAAAGCTCTGATAGGTTAGAGGAAGCAAGCCATAAGCAGGTCTGTACCAGTTATAGCAAGTAGATGTCATAGCAAGTGTCAGTCTGACACCTCATAGTTTTTTTTTTACCCATTTCTAGCTACATTTAATGTCACAACACAAGTTAATAGGACAAAAAAAAAAAAAATGCTGCTTGTTACTGAGAAATCGAAAGTTCTCTGTCCTGAAGATTTTCCAGTAGCGCAAAACTTACTGACTTACTTACAAAGCGCTGACACTAGAGACACCTTCCATAAATGTTGAAAATAAAAGTCTCCATACGGAAAGCTTCATCATATCAATGTTATTTTATAAAAAATTTTATAATCCATTTATTATTAAACTTGCGGATTATGTAGAGAGTCCACCATACAAGTTCCTGTAAATTTGCTGTAACTATAGAAACAATAACAAGCGCATTAATATAAACATTGTGATTTGCCTTTTAGCCGGAACTACTGTCAGAACTACTCTTACAAAAAAACCCACCATTTAACCAATCAGATTTGAGAATTTAACAGTGATGTGATATAAATGTGAGATTATTAAACAGTCAAATATACTGCGCATATATACAGTATATATAGTAGTGGTGTTGGAAGTGGTAATATGATGCACCTACTGTATGTGTAAAATATGTAATGTGTGAAATGGTGTTTGTTGAAGCCTTAATTGGTGTTAGTGCATCGATTTTCCTTTGAATATTTTCCAGGCTTAGCGTTCTCTGTACAAATCATCATTTGCCCTTTTGATATGAAGATAGTGAGAGAGATTCCTCCTAGCTGTGTGTCTTTTCAACTCGTGAGGTTCACTCTAAAAGAGGCCAGTAATCCAATATCACGTTATAGGTAATGTGTGATAACTATAATAACTGGATAGAGCGTGTACAAACCTACATTTTGAGACTTTTGCCATATTTAAAGCACCGATTATGAAGTATGCTTGAAGGATTGAATGGTATGAAAAGTATAATTGCTCTTTGCCTGCTTCTAATTTTGAACCCTGCTTTGATCTTTGTGTTTGCTTCGCTGTCTGTTAAGCGATGATCATGTTTATTAGGTCTGCTCCGAGTCAACCCACTCAGAGTAGGAGTGAACACATGATTATGTATGAAAATTGGAGACTGTGGCCTTCAGGAACAGCATTTCATTTAGCATATCCAAATTCGAATCTGCCATCATGCTACAGCGTTCACAGCCTCGTCGGCAGAATATCATGCTGAACCTGTGGGGAAAATAAAAGCATCAAGAAAAGAAAAAAAAAAAAAAGAAGCCCTGTGGCTGCTTTGAGCGAACTCTGTATGAGCTTGCCTTACTGTAATTGAAGACATGCCTTGATTGAGTTAAAATTTCATATGATGGAAGCCTAACAAAATGACAAGCGTGTACTTGCAAACAAATTGTCAGCATTCTATTGGATAATTTATCTGTAATCGTTACGTCGTAATCCGCAGTCCAGTAAAATAATTATGTTTGAATGAAGTCTAGTATAATAAAAACAACAACAACAACAAAAAAAAAAACAAATGAAAACATTTACATCAACTCTGATCAAAGCTCATCAGTTTCACTAGTGCGCAAATTTACTTTTCTATCGAACTTGTGCATTTTATATGCATCGAAAACTTTAGGGAAAAGAATCTAATAATAGCAGAACTCCATTTACTTGTGATCTAATATTTATATTAGATTTACATCCCCATTGTTTTGACAGAAAAAAAACACTTCTTTTATTTATTTATTTATTTATTTATTTTTTTCAACTGGTAAACTTCTGTAAGTTTGTTGTCACGTATTTGTTTCTTTGTTATTGGCCTCAGATATATTACTGATGGAGTTAGTTCAGGTTTAGAGTTTAATCCCCTTGTTTTTCCAGTGACTGCAATTTCTTCCCTTGGCACTGCACAAGATAGCAGGGTAAATAATTCATTTTTCATGGCTCCAGCTCCTATTGCACACCAAGAGACATTTTGCATTTTGCTACTCACAAAGTGTTTGAGGTACAGAAAAATAGAAGCAATAACTTCTTTAACTTTAAAGTTTTCTGACTCTAAGTGCCAGCTACAGAGAACAGCTGTCTCTACTAGACTGCTGGGCTGACAATAATGAAATGGGACAGGATACCACATGGTTACTGAGGACAAGAGTTGGACAAGAACACAAGTGCAGACCTGTTTACATGCACATGTGCAGGGGTTGTATGCCTACTCGTTTTTTTTTTTACTAGTCGACCATTTATTAAAAATACTGATATTTTCCATAGTTAAAGCAAAAACTGTTTTTAGGCTGTGTTGAATCACACTTCAAGTAACAACACAGAGGCTACAATTTCATTTCTAGCGTCAATGGTTTGTTGGCAATAAATGTCCAAAATAATAAATCTGTGCATCATATTACACTATTTAAGAATGCACCGATTCTTAAAATGCACCCATTTTGGAGGAGCCGGCAGATAACATTCTGAAACTGAGAGCGCACAGCTCATTGTAGCTTAATGATAGATGGATGATGTCACATCTACAGCAGTGTTTGATGGTTTTTCTACTCTGAACATTGACCTCTTTGTGCTGGCATGTGCAGTTTATCTGACCCTAAACCTGATGAATAGGATTGAATAGTGATGTGCAACCCGTGGCTCTGAGAGCTCCTCTTCACACGTCGCTGACCACAATAATATTCACATTTTATTTAGCTTTAAAAGCGACAACAAAAAATATCCGAGGGAGAAATTTGTTCCGTAGGGTGATATCGAAGTGTTAACCATTAAAACTAAAGAAAATAATAATAAAAAATACGACTTTCCCATGTGCGAAATCATGTGCCGTTGATTATAGAATTGACTCCATCTAGTCTGAGATATTATCATAATGTTATTCAGACTAATAAAATTCATTTATCTTGCTCTTTTTCATTCGCCTCACTTTTTTTTTTTCCACCAGCCTGACTAGTATACAGCTTCTGTATTAATCTATTACTCTATGCAACCCTTACACACATCACAACTTCTAGAAAGATGTTTTTGTTCTTGTTATTATAAAACCATGAATGCAACCAGAAGCATTGCTTAGCATTGAGGATATCTTCGCTTTGAAATGTGCCTCTTGTGACTAGGGGTTATACATTAAACAGCTCAGTGGTAGGAAATGACTGTATGGTAGAGTCAAGCACTTAGCATTGTTCCTGTGAGAGCACTGAGGCATTCAAAAGTGCCTTATAGTTGACCCATGAAATAACTGAGGATTATCTGGGGGGGAAAAGTCCAACAGAACCTTGCAAACTGACCAGAGTTAGGCTTATTACTTCAGAAATTGTCCTCTTAAGGAAATTCCTTGTAGGTCTCTATGGTTATTATGGCACTTTATGGAAAAATGATTACCAAGCTGCAGGATACTGCCATTGTCTTATTTCATATTGTATTTTAATCACGGTCCCATTTCACCATTCCTATCCACCAGGGGCAGTGAAAAAAACCTGGATACCTCCTTGCGCGTGTATGTATCATACGCATGCCGAGACCTTCGTAGTCACGTAGTGGTCTGTGGTACAGTATTTGCAATATGGCCATCTATGCGAATAACACCAACTGATTAAAATATCTTTTGGAAGAACGGTGTTCATCGCACTAGTACAGTTCCAGAGACTTGTACAATTAAGGGGCCCAACACCTTACTAAGGCATTTCCCCTGCATTCGAAATCATCTACTGTGGACAGTACGTACTGCACTCGATTCGATACCTACTACATTGATACAGTACGTACGCATCAGTTTAAGTGTGTAGCATGAATACAATCCAGATGTACTACGTCCACCATGTTGGCACTGTCATCTCACTCACAACTTAAAAAGAGCCGACGTGCTGCCTTCCGCCATTTTGGATTCTGACAGGTCTACCACACTAGTCCTGTTGCCTCATGTTGCCTCATGTTGCCTCATGCAGTGTCCAATGCTTCCATACTGCAGAAGAAGCAGTAGGTCATCCAGGTATTTCTCGACAACTGTTTCATGAATACTGAGAATTCAGACATATTACTCCTTTAAGCGTAATGCCTTCCACCTAATGTATAGTTTAGGTTTAGACCACTTCTTACAAAAGTGTGAGAGGCTCATGAATGAAAAAAACAATTGTCTCAACTGTGAAATTGTGGTAAATCTTTACTTTATAGGAAACAAACTGTGTGGTGTTGGACAAAGGCAGTGGACCTGTCAAATGTTCCTGCATATCTGTAATAATAAGAACAGGAACATAGGTATAACCTTTAGTGTCAAAAATAAAAGGATGTGTCAACTAATTATAGCATGTCTTCAAAAGGTCCTCACCTGGGAAAATGTTTTTTTTTTCTTTTTTTTTTGACAAAAGTTATTAAAAGGTAAAGAAATCTGACAGACAGGTATCACAGGGAGATCATGGATTTATATACAGATGACTACTACATGTGAATAGGCTGGTACTCAGTGTTCGTATTGATTCCCATTACATTCTGAAGCCTGTAGTGATGTTACTATTGAATATAAAGCGATGCAGTTCCAACAGTTACATAATTGATGCGACTAATATTGATTTGCAGGAGTTGGTCCTTTGGGATGCTTCATGTAACTGAACATATGAATGATGGTATGAGTGCACATCCTTTTGCCTGCACATGTTTTTTTTTTAAGTGCCTCTTCTGGTGAGAATTGGTTGAGTAAAATAGCTTCAGGATTTTTGCAGATAGATCCTTAAAGGGTGTTTTTTTTCCCCTGATTTTTCTCATGGAAGTGTATCTTCTGAGAACTAAAAGTGAGCCTGACGGCAGTGAAGACGGTTCTTTAAATCTTCAAAAAAGGCAAGCTCGGTAATATGTAGAAGCTACAACTTGTAGAAATTCTACTTAGCAAGTGATTTTTTTATGTTGTTTATTATTTCATGAGTTGTCAAAAACCTATGCTAACCATGCATACATGGTAACCTGAGGATTCTTACTGTACAGATTCTTACAAAATGCCACAAATGATATATATATATATATATATATAGTGGGGTTTTCCTTCTACACAATGTTATTTTAAAATAATTCCATTTGTTCCTATGCCTGGTGTTAGCATCTGACACGTTTCATGCATTATAATCCATTCAATGGGACACAAAATGATCAAATTAAATATATGTTTTGCTGACTAGCTGCATTGGGACCCTGTTATTTCACTTCACTTTTTTTTGAAGAGACAATCCTCTCATTTTTTAAATAATGAAACGTCTAAAATAATGTCATGTCTCACATTGTAAAAACATTCCAATAAATATGAAAGCTCAAGATTTTTGTTGCTGTCTTTTTCTAAGACAAGATGCAATTGTATGATTATTATTAATCCATATTTATTTATTTATTTATTTATTTATTATTATTTGTTTTAACCATAGATACAGGAAAGCTAGCTGCTACATTAGCTTCTGTTTGCTAGCGACCTTGATACTGTACTTCAACACCTGTGTGACATCAACAGGGGTGAGGTTCATTCATAAGCCATCAATAAAACTCAAAAGTACTCGATCACAAATCCAAATGCAAAAGAAATCTTTTACTGATTTCTTACGCTCCTAGGTTCTACTCTGAGCTGTAAGTATTGTAATATAATTTTTTTTTATCATGTTTTACTAATAATTCTGTAAATCCTAATGGTTCAGTGCAGCAGGGATGAAGACACAATGAGTCAATAAGTATGGCACCAAGTAGTAGCGCTTATGGGGGTGCTTAGACAGTGATTGCATTTCAGCGTACCACGACTGCAACGTTGCGCATTGAGGAAAGTGAAATGCAGGGAATTACATTAACATCTGACGTGAAATCAGCCTTCAATTCAAATTTTAATTAAAAAGCAAAATTGTTTTTCACGTTAGAGATCACGCGAATCAAGATTTTGCTTTTCAGTGTGATACATTTTCTGCATGTCACCAAGGAAAAGCTATAGAGTTTATGTATTATATTAGATTTTGAATTTTTCTCCCAACAAATTTCCCACAAATTTTCTATTTTAAACAGAATCGCACAGTGAAATACAATTCGGAAGTGTGGGTTGTGTTTAAAAATAAAATAAATGGAAGGCTTCGATGATGTTTTCTGTATATCACTAATGAAAAGTGATTTATACAGTTTATGTATTGTATTTCATGTTTTTGTTTTCTTTTTTCTTTCTTCAGCAACGTGATCGTATTTCACTCTGGCAGTGAATCATCTCCATTACAGTACGGCAATACTTTAGCGATTATATGCAATAAAACATGCATGAAGCTGTTGATTCAGATTGCGTTACGCTAAAAGCTCTAAAACCCTGATTTAAAGTGATAAGCTTAAAATGATACATTTACTTAAACGACATGACATGACTAATATGGATTTATATGAGTTGATCCCTTGGGACTATCTGAAATCACTAAACATCTGGATGGATTTGGATGGAAGTCTGCATACTGAATATATATGGTATACAGTAGTGTTTCTTTTCTCTCTCTCTTTGAAAGACAACATGCTAAATTGATTTATTTTCATTCCAAGTGTCAGACTCTTGTTATGCATTCAGTTTCTTTGCCTGCTCCAAAGATGGCGTCAAATAAGATGAGGCCCAGACGCTTCTTCTTTACCAGTTATTAATTATTGATCAGAAAAAAATGAACTACAAAGGAGACTGTGAGCCAATATTTTAACCAAGAGCACGTATTTAGATATGCGTACGAGTAAGTGGATTTCTTTGTCAACTTTTATGATGGGAAATCAACTTTTAGATGCAATCATGGAAAGTGCATGGATTGGAGTAGATTTATTGTTGAAGTTAGGTTTACACAACACTCGCATCATAGATAAATAGAGAGACGGGTGATTTTATTGAATCCCACAGGTACAGTTGGGAAATAATTTATCACTAAAAGTAAATTTAACAAATTTGAATTATTTCAGAACGGTGGTAATTTACGATTTACAATTTATTCAAACCTGTTAACACGATGTATATTTCACATACCATCTATATTCATGCTACCTATGTTTATTATTATTATTATTATTATTATTATTATTATTATTATTATTATTATTATTGTTATTCTAATTAGCTTTTATAATTAATTTTTTTTATGTGTACTGCTTATTTTGTGTACAGAGCTTTGAGTAGCTGCTTTTAAAGGCGCTTTATAAAATAAAGTTTATTATTATTATTATTATTATTATTATTATTATTATTATTATTACCTTTAAAAAATACAGTAAGCCAGTTGAAATTAGTCTTGGATGTAATTTAGAAAATCGCTATTTAGGTTTTCAGTAATATCCAGTTGTATAAACACAGCAAAATGTCAGCTTGGCTAAAAAAAAGTGAAATGGCCACAGTTTGCATAGTGTTAATGTTAGTGTTAACCAGTTAGCTAGCTAACTACACCTAACTGAAACACTAATCAGTAGACATATCTCTCTAGGCTAGATAAAACAGTGAAGCATACTGTAAAGATGAACTGGAAGCTATTTTAAGTAATTTATGCAGAGCGCACTGATTGGGAACAGCTGGTTATGATTAGAAGTCTGTGGAACTAGTACTGAGGCAGATCATGTGATGTGTCATTGTCATGTCGTTGTTTGGCTGAGGATTCTGGGGAAAAAAGTGACAATTCCTTATTTCACATTAAGTAAGTCAGGACACAAGCAAGGTCTTTAGTAATGAAAAAACAACAGAGATAAACGAATCAGGGTTGCAAAGATTTCCAGCCCATCTGCGTCTCAAAACCTCCCTGAAACTAGCCCTTTGGTTAAAGTCTTTGCACGGGGAACAATTTAACCATGGTGTGCATGCATTTCTGATCTGCAATATCTGCAATACACCCTCTCATCATCACCTGGTACAATCATTATCCACTCCATACTTCCATTTACCCAGTCTTTGCAATATTTTCCATATTTAGACCATTCACCTGGCATTCTGATGGTACTGATTGCTATTGAATTCAAAAACACTCAAGATGCGACAATGTAGCTAGCCTACTTACGCCCTTAAAACCTTTCCAACATGAATCACTGTAATATCTGTATAGTTCCCACTACAGCTTAGTTTCCAGGTAGTAATTACAAAAAAAAAAGTTCTTTAATTACTGTAATTGCGATACACACACTTCTGTATATTTGTGTAGCTCGTGTACGTATTGTGTTGTATGCTGCACTCTGATCCTGTAGACTCGATATTTCATTTTTCTGCAGCTGTGCATATGGAAGGGGTGGCAATAAAATCGACTTTAATTTGCAGTATGATTTGCATGTCACTGTGACAACACTTAATTGGCGCTAAACCAGAAAGTGAGCTGATCTTGGTATTTATGGAGATTATAGCTTCTGTGAGAGATGTGACTAAACCCAGATTTCGTTCTGGCTTATTTCGTTGCTCCAAGGAGCAATGAAGCATCCGCTCATTTTTAATGTCCTATTCACATATGAGAGGTTCAGATGAACGATATCTGCTACACTGAATGTTTAATACACCTTTTTGGCCAGATCTGAACCCAAGAAACAACAACCATAGCCTTGGAAACAAACACTGTAGTTATGCTTACCGGATTCTGTCTCGTAAGAGCTGGGTGGGATTACAAACTAATGAGAATGATCTGAAATCGTCTTGTTAGCTGTTTTGATTTTCATGAAGCAACGAGCAAATTAAATGCGTCTCTCATTCGAGATCTTTGGGGAACAACATTTGAATTAGTGACCTCAGAGTAGATAGCATTAAAAGCTGATGGGACCCTGTGGTGCGCTTTGTCTCTCATTTTTGCAGAGATTAGATTGAATAACTGTTATTCAGGGCCACAAAACAGGACATTAAATTAGTTCTGTTGTGCCTCATTCATACCAATGTGAACTGGTGATTTAAGCCAAAGGTTTCAAATGATATGGTTAACAATAATAATAATAATAATAATAATAATAATAATAATAATAATAAATGCATTTATTTATTTACTAATTTAACTGGCCAGGCTATGGATTGAATCTGAACTCCTTTAACAACTTATTTATCCTGATGCATATTATTATGAATTATTCTGTAACTACAGTGAAACTAATCATCGTTTGAGAAGAAATGAGTGAATTTGGATCTCATATAATCTTGCTGCTCCTCTTCAGAATATTCCCATAACACACTGTAAAACCGGATAGTTCATTTAACTCAAACAATTTCAGGTAACTAATTTTTAAGTTAGGAAACTAATTACCTCAAAATTTTTAAGTTAGGAAACTAATTACCTCAAAATTTTTAAGTTAGGAAACTAATTACCTCAATTTTTAAGTTAGGAAACTAATTACCTCAATTTTTTTAAATTAGGAAGCTAATTACCTCAATTTTTAAGTTAGGAAACTAATTACCTCAAAATTTTTAAGTTAGGAAACTAATTACCTCAAAATTTTTAAGTTAGG
>JANDJT010000124.1:3206573-3247630 GCA_024331685.1 Stegophilus panzeri
TTCATACACTACGGACACTTTGGACATGCCAATCAGCCTACCATGCATGTCTTTGGACTGGGAGAGAAAACCAGAGTGCCCGGAGGAAACCCCCGCAACACGGGGAGAACATGCAAACTCCGCACACACAGGGCCACAGTGGGAATCGAATCCCCAACCCTGGAGGCATGAGGCGAACGTTCTAACCACTAAGTCACCATACGCCCTGGGTCTTAAATCAGCTTACGTATATATATGGTTTCTTCTTTCATGAGAGATGATGAGAGAACATGTTTTCAAGACAGAATCAGCATTGCAAATCTCACTCTAGATGTTTTCTACATTGTATGAACGGTGTACTCTACTATATAAAATGTTGTTCCTATTATTTAGTACTAACAACATTTGTATTGTTTGCCCTTACAAATACTTGCCTAAATTAGGCAAGAAAGTATGATATTGTAAATTCTAGTATGTTCTAATGACTACAAAAGATTGCTAAATATGACAAGATGTCTACTAGCATACTACTATAAAAGTGTTCATTTGGAAAAACCACTTAGAGGAATTAATCAACTATCTTTTTATGATTAGAATAATGTTTGGTGTTGTTTAGCATAAAATGCTATACTTTTTTTTTGACACAGATTCTGGGTTCCGGTACTGGCAGGTTCCTGCTTAGGCCCATGCTGCTCTTGACAATTTGATTTAGAAGTATGGGTTTGTGTGCAGCGCATACACTGTTACATAACATTTGGACAATGCACTTATCCACATTGACTTACTGAACTGGTCTCATTGGAAAACATGTCCATATGCTAGTGTGGACAACTCCTTCATGGATAGAGGTCTTGTCGTAGTGAAGGGTCTTGTGTATGATGGTGTATCTCAGGGTCTTTATATTTTAGTGTAATGTCACTGAGATTATAATGATGCCAGTAGGGCCATCCTTGGTAAACAGATCTGAGGGAAAAGGTCGGATAAATCCTAAAACAAAACAAAACATGAAAGGTAGAAAAAAACCCTAAGTGTATACTGGCTACCCAGCTGACCTGGTCGGGCTTAGCCTGAAATGGCAATAGCAATGTGGAGCCATCTTGTAGGGTCAAAACGAGCAAAATGAACAGTGAGAGTCAGATGCAAAGCCAGCCAGTTTGCAATGAAGACTGGTTACTGCAGACAAGCCAGATATCTCAAGATATCAACAACATAACGGACTGTCAGAAACAGACTCCAAGTGGAAGGTCATTCCACCAACTTGGCATCAGTGTATTGAAAGCTGTGATGCTTGTTACACATCCAAACTTTTGTCTCGAAAGGCCCAAAAATTGGTAACGGATTTGATGATTGCCATCGGGAAGTGGGTCTGGTCCATATTTGACTCGTTTACATGTAATTCTTGCAGCTAGAGTAAACCAGTGGAAGGATTGTAGCAGTGTAGAGATATGGGTAAAACTGCAGAAGGCTGCATACTGGATCAATTGCAAAGACCTAATGGTGGGTACAGAAAGACCAGCCAGGAGTGGGTTGCAGAAGCCAGGTTTTAAGACAACAAGGAACTGAAGACCGCATGAGGGGGTAAATTTCACAACATCCTGACAGAGGTGGAGTGATTAGGGAGTTCTCATAGGAGACAAGATCAAGGCATAGGAAAGCATAGTGACTCATCACCTAGAGCTTATGTCTTGAAAGGATGAAAGTATGGTACAGGATTAGTCAATTGCCGTCAGGTAGTGGGTCTGTTCCAAGCTCTAGTTGATGATATATCAAGGCATAGGAAGACATAAGCAGCTCAGTCATGTTGGAATGAGATGTCTCCAGCTCTAGGAGATGAGATGTCTGCCAAGCATGCTGAGAAACGAGTATGCGATGGTGGGAACGACAGACCGAAATGAGAGTCATCAGCGAAACTGTTGTAGGAGAGGCGACGTAAAGAGATTACCAAGCAAGTGGGTATCAAGAGAAAAGAGAAGATACGGAAAGATATTCTGAAAGTGATCAAATTAATGGCACCATTATTGAAAAATAAAGTGGTTTGTTGACTTTCATTGGTAAGGGTTAAGCCTGACATCATGCAACATTGATGCATGCTTTAACATATTTGGAGTAAAACCAAATGCCTGATCTGATGGTTAGTGCTTAACAACGGGAGAGAAATTGAACCTGGCATCTTTCACTGCTGTGGCTGTATTTATAACGTCAAGTACAACAATTGGAATTTGAACCCAGGGGTGTTATCGGAATTTGTCCTCTCCTCCTTGCACACCATATCTCTTCAAAAGATCAAGTGTAATACACCAAAGTCTAATCTATCAAAAAGGGTAAAAGGCTTGTAGTGTCAAAGTGTGTGAAAGAGCCCACTTTTTCCAGTCCCCCCTTTTTTGAAACATTTATCAAAAGCCCCCACTAGAACTTTTTCTCCAAGAACTTTCCCAGAAGTTCAACAACTAATGATGAAAATCGGCTTTGAAAACAAACAAAAAGCCACTGGAAAAACAAACAGCACATTTCATGCTGTGCTTTGGACAGTGTCGGCCCCTTGGGGCGCCTTCAAACGCGTGTGTGTACACACAGATGCGTCTCTGCTGCTGTCCTCTAGACAGAACACCTCCAAACAGAATTTTTGACATGTTCGAAAGTCTTGAGAGCAGTATTATACACCGCACAGGCCACCAAGATGCCTCTCCTGCGGTTAGCGTGTTCGATTTCTTTCACAGTGTTTCAATACCCTTTTCATCCTCTGCTCTTTTTCTGTCTTGGTGGGAGGCAAGAACATCTCTCCTTATAGGCTTTGAGCACACATATTTAACATCATTAATTTTGGCCTAGTAGGCTGTCTCCTTTGGGAGTCCTGTTATGCTATTGCCATATAACCTACTTGTCAATGTGATTCCCTCCACTGAGGAAATTGTATCCTTCACATTTGCCATGACTTTGCCCCTGATTGATAGCCAAGTGCTTTTCTTGACAGCTTTGCTTGTGCCTATTTAAATGTCAGATGCTCCCAAATGAGCATCAGCACCTATTTTTTAGAGCATTAATAAGTATTAGTTTTTATTAAGCTAGGTTGAGTAAGGAATAGAACATGACGGGGTGTGCTGTTATAAGAAAATAATCAACAACGGTGTGATGGAATGTGGTCTGAAATAAACAGTGGAGTTACTGTTATTGAAGTTTATTATTTTCCAATAACTGTAAGTCCTGAAGTGTTTCATTTCTCTTTTTTAAAAATTGATTCATATAGTTACTCAAGGGCGCACGGTGGCTTAGTGGTTAGCACGTTCGCCTCACACCTCTAGGGGCGGGGGTTTGATTCCCAACCGTGGCCCTGTGTGTGTGGAGTTTGCATGTTCTCCCCGTGCTGCGGGGGTTTCCTCCGGGTACTCCAGTTTCCTCCCCCAGTCCAAAGATATGCATGGTAGGCTGATTGTCGTGTCCAAAGTGTCCAAAGTGTATGAATGGGTGTGTGACTGTGTGTGTGAATGTGTGCCCTGAGATGGATTGGCACCCTGTCCAGGGTGTACCCTGCATTGTGCCTGATGCTTCCTGGGACAGGCTCCAGGTTTCCCCGTGACCCTGATAAGGATTAAGCGGTATAGAAGACGGATGGATGGGTGTTTATTCAAATGTATTTATTATCAATTGGATTTTTATTTAATAAAATGTTGTCTAACATCTGGAAGTGTGACTCAAACAAATTAGTTCCTATTATTACATGTCACAACAGCTAGAAACACTCATACCCTCACCAGCTTCTCTTTTTTCTCTCATTGTGAGGCCTCGGTCGGACACTAGTCCATGGCAGGGCACCATGCACCATGCATGTTTTGGAGGAGGTGGGAAGAAACCGGAGAACCGCAAGGAGACCTGCAAGGATTCGGCAAAGCAAAAATGTGTCTTAGGGGCTACATTTAATCAGGAGATGTGTGGCAAGATGCATGGCAGCTTCCTGATCGTAAACCACTCGGATCTAATGCTCTAACACTTCTACAGTTTGTAACACTGTACAGAATGACCATTTGAAAGATTTTACCCATACAGGTCCAAAAAGAACTGACTAGACGTTAATCAGATACATATGAAATGTGCTTTTTTTTTTTTTTTTAAAAAAGGGAAAAAAATAAAAAAAGGGTGAACCCCCCCCCCCCCCAAAAAAAAAAAACAAAACAAAAAAAAACCAATAAATGTGTCCGTTACAGAATAAGAATTTAAAAATTTACAAACAAAAAAACACAATCTCCTGCATTTCCATTTTTGAGCAGTAGGGGCCAGAAATACCGAGGCATCCTGCTTTCCTCCCGCTTCAGTACAACGGTGTGCATTCATCACACCGTACCTCTGGAGATTCATGCTCAGACTCGGTGTGAGTGGGAGGACCCATCCCTGCATCGTTCCTACTTTCATTTGCATCCTCTCCCTCCGCAACTCTGCATCTCTTCACACGGCTGCGTACGGTAATGAGCTCTATGTTGTGAGAGGGATCCCAGGGAAACTCCGGAGAAGTTAAGCTACATTTAATTGCTCTGAGACAATGTTTAATGACTAAAAGCACAAACGTACAGTTAGGTTGCACAGACTGGTCTCCGGTGCCTGTTTTACTTTAGTCTTCTGAAAAAAAAAAGGAAAAAAAAAAAAAAAAGCTGACTCATCATATTTGTGTGTCTGGCTTAAAGAACATAATAATATATTGCTATGTATAAAGTATGTCATGCGCATTGTGGATTCAGGATCGCATTAGTTTGGCATAACATTTGGGTGAGAAGGATCAATATGTAAGGAATAAAGCATGATAGGGTGTGTTTTTAGAATTAAAGATGACGTGATGTGATGTAGCCCAACAAAAAGTGGTGGTATTTTTATCACCCCCAAGTGTTTATTTCTTGGTCAAAGATTACAATTATTTATTTATCCATTTAATGTTACATTTAAGGGTGGCAAGCTCTAGGGTCCCTGGTTTGATCCTGAGCTTGGGTTGCTGTCAGGGTTTCTCATGATCTCCCGGCATCCATGATGGTTTTTCCCTAGGTGAAGTGATGTAGTGAGTACCAATTGTTAGTGAAAGACCCTTCTTTTTATCCAGATTGTGAAATATTTATCGATTGCAATTAGAACTCCTGAATGACCCAGTGATACTTGCCATGCTGATATGTACTTACTTACTGCACCCATATAGAACAGTAACAGTGTGTTTGCAGCAAAAGTGACCAAGAAACTTTTCGGCTTGTGCCTTATGGAACAGATTCCATGCCAGAATGAAATGCAATCTCACTAATAAAAAAATTTAAATACAATACAACGTTTTATTCATAACATGCTGAACACGTACCACACTGAAAAGCCAAACCTCCATTAAGCTGCTCCTAAGTTGGTCGATCTCTTTGATGTATAGATATTGCCACACCGAAATGCAATCTTTCCAACTAATCATCAAGAATCATCAAGACTTTCAAAGTTTCTCAATTTTTTGTGATCAGATATGCTACCAGGGAAACCATGGAAAAAAGCCATGATGCTAGGACCACCCACTAGCAACCAACAAAGAGTTCTTTGAGTGACATGAGACAAATAATTGCTCCTGGTGTGCACACCAGAGGGCTCAGAGATTTGCTCACTTCCTTTTGGTCAGCAGCACAGAAGTTTCAACCTTGAGACACCACAGGTTACACAGGGTTCTTCAAAAACTATAACTGAATCGCGACCACTTAAAATGCCACCTGGGAGCTGGATTAATAAGAGAATATAAAACAGTACAAAATCTTAACTCTGACATTTTATTTCCAGATCTATCTAAGCGTTAATCCTCATTATTCATGCTTCGAAAAGAAGAAAAGACGAACCGTCAGAAGGCTCTTTCTCTCTTATTTGTCAGAGCAGTGAACAGTCCCTGTGTGAACAGAGCTCCTGATTAAGCACAGCATGGTGCCTGCTTTGGACCCTGGCACTAACCTGAGGGCGCGTTGCACAGTGGGTCGGTGTCCTCTATTTACTCATCCTGTCACTGCCTCTCCACCTGCCTTGGCAGCATTAATTAAAGTCGAATGTGGCTGAACTTCTACGGTAAACACTCACGGAACGCTGTGTTCCCAGAGCTCCGTCATGAATGAAATTTTTTGCTGTTGATATTTGGGATTAATCTACTCCTGATAGCGCCTGACCCTTGTAAAATGTTCAGAAGATTTGTCAACAGCAGGCTTATAAGATTTTTCTTTATTTGTCTTGTTGGCTTGAGTATTTGTTTGGTTTGGACCGATTTTTTTTTTTTTCTAGCTTTAGCTGTCAGGGATTTAATTAAAAAGTTAAATTGTTTCAGGAGAAAAAAAAAAAAAAGATGTTTATCGAGGATGAATGAGAAATTCAGAATTAATTGAGGATAAACTGTACTACACAAGAAAGTCTGACTAAAAACATGTGTCTTCAAAAATAAATAAATAAACAAACAAACAAACAAACAAACAAATAAATAAATAAATCTTGCTGTAATCTCCAAGCTGATTTTAATAAAAAATTATGGCTTTTCGGTTTAAAGATGTACTTTAAATGCTGGTTGTTGGCTGCGCACGGGAATGTATAGGCGTTTAAGCTGTAAGCTCTGTGTTCTACAGAAACTAGGCCTGGGAGTGTACCTGAGGCCAGGTGCCTGGGGTATTCTTCCGTCTTCTAGTGGTCCAGGTTTGCACACTTTCTATTTTAGTCACACCATTCAGTCCCCTTCTCTCTCTCTCTCTCTCTCTCTCGCCCCCACCTTCTCTCTCAGTTTGAGCCATATGACATGGCCAAGAAGCAATACAACTAAACTCAAGCACACTCGAATATAACGGCATTAAGTGACCTGCATAAGTTTTTATGCTCCTTTGAGCTTTTCAACATTTTGTAATGTTTAAGCCTGGAACTTAATTGTGATTATTATGCGCCATGAATCTGTATAGAAGTGGGTTGAAACCCCTAAACTCGTCTGTGAAACCCCTAAATTAGTTCTCATGCAACCAGTCACCATTAGAATTCACATAATAAGTTGAATGGAGTCGATCTGTGTGTCACATGATCTCAATATAACTACACTTGTTCCTGAAAGAACCCAGAGTTGAAGACCAACAAGCTATCAAAACAAGTCCGAGACAGAGACATGGAAAACTATCAGTCAGGGTTTGGTTATAAAAATATATCATTCCTTGAGGAACACCATGACAACCTAATCTAAAAATGGAAAATACATGCCTAGAGGTGGCTATCCACCACAATTTAGTGACTGGGCAACTCGGGCATTACTCAGAAACAAGTAACCAAGGTGCCACGTGTAACTCTGAACATGATGCTACCACCATTATGTTTTACTGTTTAGATGGTGTCATCAGAGTGATAAGCAGTGTTGGGTTTCTTGGTAATGGAAGTAATCAGTGCAGGAGATTTTTCTAATATGCTGGAGAGATGCTTTAGATCAAGAATAGATAGAGGGTCATACACAGTCGATAATCAGTGGGCGACATACTGTAAGGACAGTGGACTGCATAGATACTGTATGTAGTATGGTGAGTCATTATATCTGAGAGCCTTACTCCAGCCAGTGGAAGACCAAGGGTGGAAGCAGGGCAGGTACAGTAGAAGTGGAACAAAGCATTTGACAAGGGACTGGACATAAAAGACAAAACACATCCATGCCCTACACCAACACTTTTTGGTGGAAAAGTGCTTCTAAACATCTGAAAAAATGTCAAATCTAAGTGAGATTTGTGAGTCCAGGACTGAAAGAGTGAAAACAAAGACATTTTGAAGTAGTGTGAATAGCCTGAATACCTCACTGTCAAAGTCTAATAGCTACAGTGACTCCCCTTAGTGTGAGCCTGCCTCTCCCTTTTTATCACAGTTGACTTTTTCCACTGCCACCGGGATCCAAACGAATCAAAATGTCATCATTCTGAAGGGGAGATGGTCAACGAAGCCTAGCAAACCTATACAGAGGCAATGTAGCGTTTCACTAAAGTCTGATCTACTACAAAGTATGAAGACGGCTGCGGGGTATCAGACGACAGAAAACCCCTACAGACAGCCTCATTTTCTGACTTCCAGACCATGGCCAAGAGATGAATGTAGCCTTTTCATCTCTGCCTGTTTGTCCAGTGCAGTATGAAGACTGAACAACTTGCTCAAAGGTGACAAGATGAGAACCATCACGCTCTTGCCATCATCAAGGAAAGGTTTTATATATTTTTTTTTAATTTTCCATCCCTACATGCCACAGATGTCTGATTTTCCATTGTTCAGACTTCATACAGTTGGCGACAAGTATATAATCTTGACAATTACCTTTCGATAAAGAGTGCCTGTGAGATAAATCAGAGCTAGTTCTCCATGTATGGCTGAATACATTTCCTTAAAGCGAGGCCTGGAATGTTTTCTGAGCACTTAAAGAGTCGCTCTAAGTGCTTATGTGTGTTTATACATTTATGCTGTCGATTTGCAGAGAAAGAAACGTTCGGGGGCGTGAAAGAATGACACCGACCCCAGCCTCATGGCTTGAAGGCTCTAAGAGCATGGCACTAAATATAGGACCAAGTAAAGACAGAGGGAATAAACATGAAGGTGAAAAACATGATATTGGAGAAAAACGACTATGAAAAAAAGCAGTACTGGAAATCGTCTGTAAGAATGAAAAGTTAGGATTACATGTCTTGCTATGTCCAGTGGAGTTCAAAATGTCTTTAATCCCGACTTTGCATCATACACATGGTTGATTCATTTTCCTTGTTTTCTCAGTATTATATATCACAGATTTGGAATTTCCTAGTATAGTGTTGTATAATATATATTGATTTAACAGTAAAATAATCGACAACATGGTGGTGTGATGTGGCCTGATGTGAACGAGGGTCACTCTTACCACCAGCAAGAGCTTTAAATTTCTTATACCATGGTCTGTCTGAATACTCGATTCTGATTGGCTGGACGGTGTGCGTTCAAACCGTATAATGCGCAGGGAATTCTAGTCAGTTTAAATACTGTTCTAAATGAATACGCTGCCTATAAACATCTGTAAGCATAGTAACATACAGCTTCATTATTAGTAGAGACGCTAAACATCTCTCTCTCATAACTATTTATTATAATCAATTCAAATAAATGTAATCTTATCACACTACTATCTGTGTATGATTTAGAGCAGGCAGAATTCTAGATCTAACGACCCGTATATAAACTAACTAACGAAAAATTAACCGTTATTTTTATCCTTTCAGCCAAATTTTGCACTGCAAACATCAGTGACAGCTTAAACTTGTCAGTGCTGGCAAGTGACCACGGTATAAGCAGGATACGGTGTGTGTTACACGATTTTAACACACTCCGCTTCGTATCTGGTGGCTGTTTGTCTCCACATTGTGGGTTAAAATCATGCAATGCACACCTAGCCATGGATGATCCTTTACTTATACCACAGCAATGTCCCAGTGATTACATTCAACTTTTTTTTTTTTAGCAATTCAAAGTGACATTGAGCATTGTGTTAAACGTCCATTATTACAGCTTTGACAGCCTCACTCTCTCGAAAGCAATACGAAATTAAAAAAAACTAAAAAAAACTAATCCAAAATATCCGGCTTGTTATGTTACCAAGAAACAACACAGCGCAAAGTCCTCCTTCTTTCACGTCACCTCTGAGACTCCTTCCAGAAATGTTAAATAAATGTCTCCTCACAGAAAAGCTCACCATATCAACAATTACACATTTTTCTCTGTTACATCCATTTCATATTAGTCCTAGATTATGTAAAGTGTCCACCATACTAGTCCTTGTATATGTAACTATAAAAATGATAACATGTTAGAATGAGGTCATTAATATAAACCGATTATATGTCATTAATATACACCCAGAACTACATGGTGTCCCAAAAGTCTCCATACATAGGGGAAATTAACACTTGTTAGCATAATGTCAGTTTAATAATTTGTTATATATATATATATATATACATATACAATTTCAAATAGCCTTTAAGGATGACTTTGACAAAAGAAAACATGTTGAAATCATTCTCAGCTGGATCGGGAAACCGTCGCAAGGTTGTGATGGACATGCAATTACATCACATGCATAACAAATGTGTTAACACGAGTTAACGACGTGGGAGAGACGACTCTGTGAGTGTTTACAAAGAAACGGCTGTACATTCTGTAGAGGATGTTCTGCAAATAAAGTCACATTTTGCTAAACAGTGTTACTTTCCTCGACGTATGGAGACGTTTGGGACACCCTGTACTATCAGAGCTGCTGTTCTAGAAAACGAATCAACACCTTCTGCCCAGTCAGAATCGAGAATTGTGGCACAAAACACCACACAAACTATTTTATTTCGTTTGCATTATAAAAATGTTTTTGTCATTCACAAGAAGAGGTGTAGAGCTGTGTATAGAGCAGACAGAACTTTTATAGATAGATAGACAGAGAGATAGATCGATAGATATACAGAGTTTGTTCTTTTTTCTTCATAACTATTCACTTAAATATTGCATTTAAGAAGAAACGCAGTGTTAACTTTATGACAGTTTAAAGTTTCAGAAGCCAATAACTTGGAGAACTAAAGTTGAAACTATTTCAGTAATAGCAGGGATGCTAATTATAGTGGTTTTGACAGTAATGACACATGCAGTTTCACCATGACAGAAGACTGACATGAATAATACTTAAAGCTCCTGGCAACACAGGTTTAAATGTTAATAACTCTTTGCGATACTAAAGATCTGTGACTGGCTAAGAATTTACCAATGTTCAATTCAAGAAACGTATATCCCTAGAGACGATATAATTATAACCGAAAGCTACAAAATGTCCCATTTTCTGCCAGTGTAGGTGTGTCATATCTCATAATGATTGGCAGCGGCGTCTCCCTGGCAACATAAACAACTCGTCACACTGCTCCTGCTTGAAAAGCATGCAGGAACGTGTCTGATGGCACAGCGCTCATAGAAAGCATAGTAATAAGGGAAGATTGTACTCTGTGTGCACTCCAATGCACCTTCCTGTCTTGCAGCTAGTTTAAAAGAAAAAACAAAAAAAAACCCAACAACAACACTGATCAGCAGAGCACAGGGGAAATAAAGCAGATGACGATTTAGAAATGAAATGAAAAGGCTGTCAATATAAAACAAGAGAGAGAGAGAGAAAAAAAAAAAAGGCTGAACATCCAAACGTATGCAACTTCAAATAATTTAACAACACCGCGCTCGAATTCATGAATCGTTTCCATAGTAACAGCTCATTCGTAGAGACTCGTATGGTCGATGGTCTACGTAATTCAAAGCTAATAATAAACTTATTAAAATGTGTCACTGTTGAGCAAAAACACTATGAATATGGTGAAGCGTTCTGTAAGATGTTTATTTAGCATTTATGGAAGGAGTCTCCAGTGCCAATGCTTCGTAACAGTCAATAGGTTTTTCCTCCTGCCCAATCAGAATCGAGAATTGTGGGACAAAACACCACACAAACTATTATATTTCTCTTGCATTATAAAAATGTTTGTCACTCACAACAAGACATGTAGAGCTGTGTATACAGCAGACAGAACTCTGTTTATTTATTTTATTGAGATCATATTAGATCAAGTTTTGTTGTCTTGATAGACAGACAGACAGATAGATAGATAGATAGATAGAGGTATAGTATATACACAGAGGTTTTTTTTTTTTTCCTTTTAAATATTGTATTTAAAAGAAGAAACACAGGGTTACCTTTAAGACAGTTTAAAGAAGCCAATAAGTTGTAGAACAAAAGTTAAAACTATTTCAGTAATAGCAGGGATGCTAATTATAGTGGTTGTGACAGTAATGACACATGCAGTTTCACCATGACAGAAGACTGACACGAATAATACTTAAAGCTCCTGGCAACACAGGTTTAAATGTTAATAACTCTTTGCGATACTAAAGATCTGTGACTGGCTAAGAATTTACCGATGTTCAATTCAAGAAACGTATATCCCTAGAGACGATATAATTCTAAATTAAACGATATAATTATAAACTCTAAAAGATAAAAAGCACGTGTCGGTCATTAATAAGTGTATGATTGTAATCATTGGCAAATAGCTGTGGTAAAAGATCACAGGATGTTCTGGTACAGGAAAATAATCCAAGTTGTCATCGATTATGTCATTATAACATCGTTTTATTGCGCATGCTAGCTAAACATTTTCAAATCTACTTGCAAAACGTACACTTTCACATACGGTGAAAAACGCTTCATTAACTTGGTTCAAAGTGATCATATATCACCATTTTGTTTACATCAAATCTGCATTGAGGCACGGAACAAAATGTATTCACATCTCAACACGTAATCTCGACTGAAACAAAGCCAAATCAAAATCCAGACACAAAATCACCTTCAGCTATACCCTGATGCTTGTCCTAATGGCTGAATTACTGCTAGGTTGATACCAGCATTAGCCTGATGTGCCACTGATCTACCTCAGGAGGAGAAGTCAGTCACAATTTGCACTCCTCCAGCAACCCACTGTTAAAATAATAGCTAGCGGTTCCTCATAAATAACTTTGATTAGCCCATAGTAGGAAAGGCAGGGTGACTCCTCGGGTATGGAGGTAAGCGCTACTGGAGCAAGAGCTAGCTGAGCAAATCCGCAAAATTAAAACATGATTAGGTTTTAGAAAGGAGAGCGAGGCTGAGAATGATAAAATGGTGATAAAATGCCTCTGTTTGCTCCTTTGGGAAAAATTAGCACTAAGGGAAGATGGATAAGGGATGAGCAAGAAATTATTACAGCATGCTGTGAAAGAGTTCGGTTAAAAATATTACAGAGATGCACGAGGTGAACAAATCAGATGTTCCACAAAAGTCAGTGCTAACTTGGAACGAAACTTACTTCCATCCTCACATGCCATATCATTTGATTTTATAGCAATACAAATGTAAAATGCACTTCAAAAATACTTGCTAACTTACCTTCATGTCTCTTAGTAGAATTATAAACAGTGCTGAATTTGGACATGAGGTCCCAAAAGCCTTCCCCATGCTTTTAGGGATCCTCTTGGCACCAGGTGTGCATGCACAGGTGGAGCTATAAATAAGAGATGGACTAAATTTGACAGTAGAATCACGAGCCACTAATCCCCCATTGGCTCCTCCATTGGATACTGAGGTTTGGAGTGATGGCTCAATTTCGCTGGTGTAGAAGCTGTAACAGTCCGTCATCTTTAGCACCGGTTTTCCTTAAGCATTTGAGTAATGAAGAAGCCTGTTTAACATTCCAAAATGCATTAGTTTGGTTTTATACTATTAAATCCTGGGCGATAGAATGTCCGTGTTATTTAAAGATTGAAACACATAGGACGTGCTGCTATAGGAAAATCATTATAGACGTGGTGGTGTGATCCAGCCTCATGAAAAGCAGAATTATTTTCCTATAATGGCAGGCAGGATGTAAGTGCATAAACTCAGCATGACACTTATATTGGGCAATCCAGAAATCACAGTCAATGTCTGTAACATTCATCAAGACAAACGTAGACAACATTACAGAAGGATAATCCATATTCGGAAACAACACCACAAGTCGGAAACCTAGAAACTATACACAGAGAAATAACGCTCAGAACTACATAACACACTCAGAAAGACTTTGCAAAAAAAAAAAAAAAAGGAAGGGAGAATACAGGGTATAAATAACAGCAATACTTAAGGGATTAACACGGAACAGGTGCACACATTAGGGAAACGAACCAATGATAAGACAGACACAGGGACAGGAATGAAATCAAAACAATGGAACATGGCTGAAGCAAAAACTCACACTAAGATGGGGGAAGTAATAACAGGAACATCCGTGAATGTCAAATCATGACAAATTATATTCATTTGGACAAATGATGCTGATGTGGTCAGATTTCATAAATACAAAGTCACGAGGAACCCTAACCTTAACCATAACCACTGTATCTGATGCACAAATGTAATTACATATATATTTTTTCTTAACAACTTTTAATTTAACATTTTTTAGTCGATACAAAATGTTCTCAGCATAATGTTCATAATATTAATGCCATTTTTAATAATAATAATAATAATGAAAAATAAATAAATAAAACCAAGCACATTACTCCATAGTTACCACAAACTCTATAGTGCATTTTGGGTATTTTATTTGAACAGTCCTGCAGTGCACTGTGGGATTTCATAAGCCTTCATGATATTCTCTGCTACTCATTTAAACATGACTTTTAAACGCCAAACCTCTCAAAGTAGTGCACTATATCCTAAATTATAAATAGGGTGTGATATTCTACTTAAACGTTCATTTTCTTTGAAAAAAAAAATCATTTAAGCAGATCTTTAAATGCAGAGAAATTCCGTTTGAAGTGTTTTTAGACCTGCGATATTCATAATTAAAGGTATCCTTGAAACCATGGTTGACAACATTGCGACATTATGGACTGGAGCTAGTTTCTTCATTTCTGTATTATTCCTGCTTCGGTATTCATTTTAAGGCCCTGAAATTAGCTCCGCCCCCTCAGTATACATAGTTACACACTGACCCTTTAAATTGCAAAACTCTAAAAACAATCCATTATATAGTCATTAAAGTGTTACTGCACATACATTATACGGCCAAAATTTGTGAATACCTGACCATCACACCCATATGTGCTTGTTGAACATCCCATTCCTTTTCAGTAGGGATGAGGTCAGGGCTCATGTCATGCTGGAACAGGTTTGGGCCTCTGAGTTCTAGTGAAGGGTGCTTTTAACTTTGTGGCCTGGTGTCCATAAAATTTTGTCCATATACGGTTAAATTCATTCTTGAAAAAAATATGTTGCACCAAAAAAAAAAAAAAAGTTCACACACACACACACACACACGAGAGAACTTGTGACCGTTTTTTTTTTTCTACTTGTGAATGAAAAATCTTTCAGCTCATGCCTTCTGTTGGACATTTCAAAGGCCAATGCAGCCAAGCCTGGCATTCCCTGATGTACTTCTATTCATGATAGAGGGATGAAACTAGGGGAATAGAGAGAGCGTCTCTTCTTTCAGGGTTTGTCACGAGTAATAGCGAGGGGGTGCCAACTGTCGCGCTCAGGCCGAGTGGTATTTGAGGAGCACTCGGCAATGCATCATAGTGATGGATAGAGGATTATTTACAACAACAAAAGGAGAGGCTACAAAGAAGAGGGAATGAGTTTATTCTCCACAGCCCACAGATCATTCTGGAAGATCTGCCAAGAATTTGTACCCTCCATCATCGGCGAGGGACGGACCGTGTAGCACAGATGGTGGAGAAAAGCTACCATATGCCCCTGCCATGTTACCCACCTGCCTCACCATTCTGTGACACCACGGCTTTAGATTTCCTTTAAAATATGGACTGGCACTGAAGGGATACAAATGACTTTCGGTTGTGTGGTGTGATTAAACTGGCACGAAGGCAAATAATTGCCTACATTTGAGAAGTAACTGGATCTCATAACGTCATTATCTCAAATCACAATGGGTTGTCATGTTGTTTTAAGGTTATAAGGCATTAGAAATGCAGTTCTATCGCTCCCTTATGTTTCATGCTTTCAGGACAGTGTGTCTGATGAGACAAAACAGTGGAAGAGCAATGTCCACGCTATGAACAGATCCTTGACAGCATTTCAGAAAATTGAGTTTATTTCAACTTTTCCCATGATCACAAGCTGTGAAGAGAAAACCCTGCAGCATCAATAATACACTTACCCATTTTAGCTTGTGACAGGAATACCAAAAGAACACCACACAACTGTCGCAAAAACATGACCTAACATGGCATAACATGTAATTAAGGCTCAGTTATTTGTTTAAGCTCAAATTAACCACTATTTAAAATGTGTATTCGCTGTGCATTAATATCTATTCATTAATACATGTATTGCTACATCACTGGAGATTTGTTATATGAACATGATTAATAATTTCATTATTATTTGTGACGATGAGCAAATAAACACTCTATTAAAACCATTAAGCATGAAATAATAACCTGATAATATAACACCCTTTTGACCAATCAGATTCGCTGACCTTTTTGCATTTTGCATAGGAGCTACGCATGTTAAAACAGCAGATGAGCCAATCGACATACAGTATAAACCTGGAATGATTGACAGCTGCATAGGTGTTACTAACTGAAACTCCCTGGAAGCCCCGCCCTACAGAAATTAACACAAAATCCAAGGAAACTCCGCAATATTTGGAGGAGCTTGCAATTTTACAAAATTAGCGCATATTTCCGACAGATTTGGGCCGAGACGCGTCAAAGCCTTTCATTCAGCCAAAGCCGTCTTCGATTCATGTGCGTCGAACATGAGTACAGCTAAAAGGTCTCATTTACCGGCAAACTTCACTGTGTGGACACTCTTATATAGTTAATATACACATTGTCTTATTAATTACTGTATATAGCACCTTTTTCCTGGAATAGGAAGAAAGGGACTTTCACTACGTAACAGTGTTATAAAGTTGATTTTCATGTCAGTGTTCAGGAGAGCATCTTTCAGAAGTGCTCACTTTTACAATTAACCTTTCTTGGCAAGCTATAATCATTACCACAGTGTGACTGATGTACCAAACACGCACAGAGCTACCGAACATTTATCATAATGTTCTAACATAAGCCAGCCGGAAAAGTGTCATAACACAAGCTTGTATCAAGACACATCTGTGTCATGACTCAGGTGTCATTCAGGGTTCATGTAGGTGTCATGTGTATAATATAATACTATTCAAGTAAAGTGTTACCAATCCGTTTGACATTATCTGCTGTAGAGTTACTAGATGATAAACTTCAGAGATTGGATTTCTTGGCTGTCTTAATTATTTCAATTCTCTCTGATTCTATGTATTTAAAAAAAAAAAAACAACAACAACAAAAAAACATCTTTCACTCCTCATTCATGCACCGTGGTTCCTTTGTAATAGTAATAAAAACACTAATAATGCATTTACATTTATCCAATTGGCAGAAGCTTTTATCCAAAGCGGATTACAAGTGAGCCAGAATCCAATCCCAACACAGAGCTGTTAAAGGAACTGACAAGTCACACACACACACACACACACACACACACACACACACACACACACACACACACTTTTTCACATAAAGACAGGGACACAACTATTGTATACATGAACATTTTATTTACTTGTACTTAGAATTGCTAGGAAAAAAAAAAATAGAGTTAATTTATCAATAATGGTAATGAAAGATGAAACTGTCTATATTCAATATGTAACAAATAAAACACTCACATGCATGCTGTTATAGGAAAATAATCAGTGATGGGGTCGTGCGCTGTGGCCAGATACGAAGCACAGTTACAGCCACCACCCCCAAAGTTGATCTTCCAATAACAGCACATCCCAAAGTCTTTTATTCTTCTTATAACACAAAAATCTTTCAGTGAACACTACACATAGAGCAATTAGAAGTCCTGCCCAACATCTCGTACTGGTTCAACATACCGAATTCAGCAGGATCCATGTGCAGAGTTTATATAAAACATACAATCAAAGGTCAAACAACTAAAATAAAACTAAGCGTGAATCTAAAGAGGAGTCGAGGAAACATTCGAGTGGCAGTACTTCGCAATGATTAACTGGAGAACATGTACATATGCTGCCTTCAAGTCCTCCTTGGAAGTCCGTGCATATGAGTTCAGAGGTGATAATTACAATGTAGTGTGTGTTCAAGTGGTTTTGGTCGAAAAAAAAAAAATAGCTGGTGTGAGAAAAGTTCTTGTTTTTTTATTTATTTATTTTTTTTTAATATCATCAACCATAAGAAGTCCTAAAATATATATTTTTTCCCTTACTGAAAGAAAACAAAGAACCGAACGGGCTCGTAGAAAAATACTCAAGTGAAGTGAACCATCAAGAAAAGTGACGATTACGTCATTGTGGTAGCGTAATTACGATATTTCCACCAGGACTTGAAAGTAGCATTAAATAGTGCAAAAGCAGGAAGTAAATAGGAAGTGAACCGCTGAGAGGAATTCTGGATATTCTGACCTCTGCTGGTGGGGAGGAGTCCTGCGATGTTGTAACAATTGGTAGTTCCCTGAATGTGGGATCAAATCATCGTCTATCTCCCCAATACTATCCAATCTCCACTCTATGATTAAAAAACAAACAAAAAACAGTATAATATTATCAGTTGTATTTAGAAATAGTCATGTTGTAATTATGTATACTGTTATATAATTAATTACTGAAATTACATCCAGTTTATTGTTTTTTTCAACAGTATTAAATGGGGCCTTTAAGCATCCTAAGAGATGCTTTGGTTGGTTTCTGCCTCATTTGTATGCAACTTTGGATAAAATCATCTGCAACTGTAGCATAAAAAGTGCAACCTTACAGTATATACACGGTTTATAGCAGTCCAGTCACTATTCAGCCTAGTATTGAAGTAAACTCTATCATCGCTGAAAATTCTGCATTTACACTCAATTAATCATTGTTGGTAAAATATTACATAATGGTATGCAGCAGCGGGTATAATTAATGCCAACTAATCTTACCACCAAAGCCATATCACTGTGAAGTATCATTTCTGCGAGTAATTAACTGGGCAGAATTCTGAAACTTCTACACTACCTCTCAGCTGTATGACACAGATTTATCACATTACTCTGTGAATTAATGCCTCATTTGTACAGAATATGTATTAGCGACTCATCAAGGGCGGTCTTGCCATAAATCAAAAAGTGCAGAGATGCCACAAAGTCACAAAGCCTGCGGCTGGCTTTGCGACAAAATCACGCTATGTTTAAAAGAAATATATAATAAAAGCTTCCTCTGATGTGTTGTGCTAAGACGATATTAATAAAATATATATATGTCAGAACACTATTACTGGAAGCTGACGAGACAAAATATATAAGCTAGAGCAGGAGGAGAGGGAAATAGTACAGACATCTGATTGGTTGAAAGTAATTAAACCCGAGTGTTGCTGAATTCTCGCATATGATTGGTCGGAAGGTGTATTGAAGCAGCCATAAGAGCAATGTCTCTATGAATCACAGGTTTATATTAATTCACTCTTTCTAATGTGTTTCTAATGTCATTTCTATAGTAAAAGGTCATTTGTATTTCATACATTTGACCAAAATAAACAAAACAAAAACGTGTTATTTATCAAAGAAAACGTGTAATTGTTGACATGATGATGTTTTCTGTAAAGAGAGATTTATTTTGCGCTTCTGGAAGGAGTCTCCAGTGTCCAGTGCTAAGTTCTTTTTCCTACTCTGTCCATTGGGCCATGTCCAAATAACACTGTGATAGAACAGTGGCTGAAGTCACACACACACACACACACACACACACACACACACACACACACACACACACACTCCAATCAATCACTGTGCTGAAATAAATGTAGGTTTTTGAACTCAATATGCCACACACTTCAAAAGTGAGCTATGGCACGATTACGCCATTTCATCATCCAGCACCTTCGTCCCCAAACCCTAATCTCTAACAGGTCAATCTGTTCACAACAGGTTTTCAGTTCAAAATCTCTAAAAATGACAATCGAGTGTGTATGAAGCATTGTTCATTTCTTTGGTGTAACCTGTTTTTTTAACACACACACAAAAAAAGTGATGGAAGAAGCATTACATTACACAAACACACAATCGTAACAATTGTTTGAGTGTTCTTGCTATTTCTTTTATTTATCTTGGCACAGATACATTTATTTTCTTCCCTCTCCTGTCAGTAAGCAATTCCACATCTCCTATGCATTACTCATCACATTTCCCCTCCTTCAATGTAGGGCCACTGTGAATTGTGCATTTGTCATCTCCTGGTTTTTTTTTTTTTTTTTTTTTTTTTTTTTTTGCAGTCAAATGCAACCAAAATGTATTCCTTGAAAGCATGTGTACTTGTGTTCCACCATTTTATTTATTTATTTATTTTTTTTTAACTTAATAAGCTTGATACATCTTAATAAATCTAACAAATTGTAAAACAGAGCTGTTTAATTCTTGATTCTGATTGGAGAAAAGGTCTGACAGTCTGCACAGACTTGTACAGTCCACATAAACAGATAAACAATGTGTGTACTCATAGATATGGTGAGGTTTTCAGTGAGGAGATGTTTATCTAGCAATTTTGGAAGGAGTCTACACTGTCAGCATTTGTAACGGTCAGATGTAAAATCTGTAACATGAAGTTTTTCCAAGATTTGAGGAAAAAAAAAAAAAAAAGAGCCTGGCAAGGCGACTATTGTCTGTATGTTTTGTTTCGTAGATGTTCCACTATATTAAATGTAACTATAAATCCATAAATAGTACAGCATATTGTTCTTTAATAGAGAGAAAAACGTAACTATTGTCACTTTGTTGTAGTATTTGAGGAATTAAACACTTCAAGACATGCTCTTATAGGAAAACAACCCACTTTAGGTGGTAACGTTGATTCCGCTTCATACTGAGTAGCATTATAAAGGGATTAAAAATTGCATAGTTGCCCCTAAGAACTGACTCTGAGGGACCATTATACAGTTTGTTCAATTAAAAACCGGCCCATTGCATCAGGTTAAAACGAGGACTAAAATAAAAGCTGGCAACAGGCCAACTTTGTGGTCTTGATGTGTAAATGCAATTGAGTTATGTAATGTTATTAAACACCCACCAGTATACACAGTGCATACTATTAAAGAAAAAAAGAAGGCACTGAGGTCATTTGCATTCTTTTCATAGAATCAAAACCATATTAATTACAATTAAGGTTTAAGCCTTCTTTCTTCTTCAGGTCAGTGTTAGTGAGAGTGAATCGTTAGCAGCTAGTAACTTTGACACCATCGTAATCCAACAAAATGCCAAGAAATTGTGGCGTAACAATATGACACTATCTGTAACTTTATCTGTTTAGTGGTCCAAACATACTGTACTGTATGTATCTGTATTAGAATGTATTTGAGGTAGAAATGGCATCACTGTCAGTATGGTATGCGATTTCTGGTTCTGACAGTTCCTCAACCTCAAGTACATCACTCCAGTTCATAATCATGAAATAATTAAAGGTGGCAACTGCATGCTAAGGTATAAAGTAAGGTAATGCCAGCCCAACACTTTGGCAAGCAAATAGCTACAGTGGCTAGGAGTTAGCGCACAGCATGTAATGTTAATCATTTAGGTATCTTTCTTAGTAGAAATGGTCCGTTTGCTCATATAGTCTTGATCGCTTGGTCTTTTAAAGTACATGCAGAGTATAGCCAATACTTCACCAAACATCTGCTGTAGGCCTAGATGGTGTATCGATGGTTCATTTAATTGGTGAGCTTGATCTAGGAATACATCTAACATTGAGAATATAACGCTAACACTTTCAGACAGTTATCTTATAGTTGGATGTTCTTGCTGATTGTTTATAAAGGCATCTGGGCAACCTGGTGATTTTTTTTTTTCTTGGTTACGTTCAGTTTTATATGGAGTTTTTTTTTTTTTTTTTTGGCCTCCTATCACAAACCCAATGCAGACACCTCTCTCCACTTTCTCTAAGAATCAAGGATTTGACAGTTTTTTTTTTATAATGAGGCCTCAACGGTAACTCTGTGGGCTTGCATTGCAAGATGGTGGTAGCTCAGTGGTTACGATGTTGGACTTCTGATCAGGTGGAGATGAGTTCAAATCCCATCACCAACAAGCTGCCACTGCTGGGCCCTTAACAAGGCTCTTAACCCTCAACTGCTTAGGTGTATAAATGAGATAAATGTAAGTTGCTCTGGATAAGGGTCTCTGCCAAATGCTGTAAAGTAAAAGCTGTTTGCAAATACACCTGGCATTTGGTTTGTCCTCATCTGGTCCTACTCCCCTATTAAACATCCTGTACATGTATAACACAATTAGTAGTCTCTCAATTCTTTGGCAAAACTTTAAATGGTACCCTTGAATTTATGCCTACTGCAGATTTGAGAATTGCATGCCATTTGCACACAAGTGTGCTTGTGGAGGTGGAGCATAGTGTGTAACGAGTGTAGTTGGGTGGGGGATGAAACAGACAGATTGTTGACAGGCTTCACTGTCAATACCTGCTAACACAGTCCGATTGTCATCTTCGAATCGGACCCTCTCATACCATGTATTGTGGTCCAAAATCATGAATATAATTTCCAAATATGTAACATTACAAAGATACATTTTAACAAAGCAGTATTAATGAAGTATACAGATAAATACAACCACTGAAAAGTTTTGGAACACTTATGCGTAGAGAGAAAGATCCAGTTTCATGAATTGGGACATACGTAAGATATTGCTAACTACAATTTTCAGCAGCACTCAGAGACTGTATGCTAATATATGCTATCTAGATCCAAAATTAGAACATGGCATAGGCTGCTGTGCCAGTAAATATCACTATAATTAAATTGTCATGAAAACTCATGATAGCATATAACGCAGGGTTCATATGTTTGCCTTAAGTCTTTGAATTTGGAGAAGACCATACGAAACTAAAAGTCTCATCATGAGCCTTTTGAGCACTGGTGTAGCTAGAGATGTTCAAAATAAATATGAGCTCACAGTAGAAGGATTGGCAAGTTAAATAAGGGTGAAATAACACATAATGCTCCTCAGGCCTATGAATCCAGTAGGAAAGCTCAGGAGAGGGAAATATTACAACTCTGTATTAATATAAATATTTTATGTATTTATTTATTTATTTATTTATTTATTTATTTATTTTTAATAATGCTAATAAGACGCAGTCCTTTAAGATAGCACCCTTAAAATATCTCTGCTGTGGTCCTTGGCACCCTTAACAAAGAATGTTCACACATTGTAAAATTTAATTGCTCCCATAAATGTCACCGTAATGAACGGTGAAATGCAGTTTCTCAGACCTGCTGAGATTATTTTTCCTCCCCAACAGGCCATAATCAAAATTCTACTCTGTAAATTATCCAAATGTACAGCATAGACAGGGATTTGACTCAGCACGAGGACATGCGACATACTGTATATTCAACAATATCTACACCATGCACATATTATTATATCCACGGGTGGAAAGTAATGAACTCTATGCACTTCTGTTACAGTACCTGAGTACATAGTTCACCATAATAGTACTTAATCATTGTACTTTTACTTGAATTTTTTTTAAAGAGTTAAACAATAATAATGCAATTTAACCCTGTAAGTGAAGTACAATACAGTATGTGCAAAATTTTAAATGATTCAATTTCGATACCCAATTAAAATAAAGTATTTCCCTGCCTAAAGCCATTGCTTTAAATGCTTACTCAGCAGCAGCAATGTCTGAGACGTTGGAGACAGACGAGCATCCCTGGGCCAATCGATCAACTCTCTTCAGTTTGAAATGCCACAAAGGAAACAGCCACATGTAGAAACATGTCCAAGTAAGCAATTAGCTATTTCACTGAGCTAGGCTAGCTAGCCAGATGTTTTGATGTTTTACAATATGAAAGCTCTGCATTAAACACATGTTTAAAACAAATTAAACAGATGTTTGGTAGCAATTGCTTGTTGTGTTAAATAGTGCTGCTGTAGTCTATGAGTAACACTCAGGATAATGTGTAAGCATTGCTAACTTTCTAACTATGTAGCTAGAAATATGTTTGATTAACATCAGATACTACAACCCTACCAGTTACCCAGCTAGCTAACAATACCTTTGTTTATACACTGTTGATAGTGGAGGTGGTGTTGAACATAACGGTTCAGAATTTTCTTAGATATAGAATACTTTCAGATTAGTTGTGTCAATTGTAGACATGTAAAAAAAAAGTAATTACTCAAGTAGTTGTTCACCAAACGACTTATTTACTCTTAGTTCAATCAATTTCCTTTATCACTACTTTCAGCTAAATGCTGGGGAAGTGGTAGCTCAGTGGTTAAGATGTTGGACTTGTGATTAGAAGGTTGTGAGTTAAAAACCCAGAACTGCCAAGCTGCCACTGCTGGACCCTTGAGCAAGAACCTTAACCCTCGTCTGCTCAGTTGTATAAATGAGATAATTTTCACTCTGGATAAGGGCATCTGCCAAATGCCATAAATGTAAATGTCTTAAATCAGATTATTTTGGACTTTTGTGTCACTGTGTGCAATAACACCACCAATGGTCCTAAAAAAAACATATGCAGAATAGTATGAAGATGTAAAGGATGGGGTTGAGATCTGGTGACTATGATGGCCTGTACATATTATTTACATCATATTCATTGTGATAAAAAACCATTCAGAGTGCCCTCGTGCCTTGTGGATGGGGACGAGGTCATCCTCAAAGAGACCTCCTCCTATCAGGATAGAAATATTACATTACAGGGCAAAGATGATCAATCAAAAAAAAATTAATTGATTTGCATTGATGATTGCATACCATTAAGTGGACCCACAACATGCAGGCAAAAATAAATAAATGCATAGCAGAGCTACCGGTTTTTCCTTTAATTTATCATTTATCTGTATGTGCTGAACATTAAATGACATGTACATAGCAGTATATGTAATTAAGCTTTAATGGATTATTGATCAGAGGCAACTTCAGTGAATTTATCCAAAAGGCCTAACACGGTAGCTTAGTTGCCCTCCTCATACACTTTCACACACCACTGCTTATCCATATTCCACTGAGGTGAGGTCATGTGGTTTCACCAGTTATTACTTTCACCAGGGGTTCAACTGCTTTAAAATACTGAGCAAATAGATCATTCCTTTGGGCTGAATTATAACTAGTGTGCTCTTCAGGACAAAGCAAACAGAATGTAAATTACTGCAAGTTGATTATAGAATACCATGATTCTGAGCCAGGGTCCTAAAGTAAACCTCTTTCTCTACAAAATAAAATAAGAAAAGACAGAAAATAAGTAAGAGACAGAGAGAGTGCTAGTGAAGTTCTTCAAGGTCACTGCAGATCAGAAAAAGTGCAAATTATCTTTTGTGTCAATGTCAATTTTGACATTTAGGTATGGAAAGGGGGAATAAAATATACAATTATACTGCAACAACAAGGAAACAAACATTTTAATTATTATTGCATGATTCATTATTATTCTAACCATTATTTCATGATGTCTTTAACTGCCGAAGAAGATTTGATCATGTAAATGTTTTAGTGACAAAATGGCATTTCTCACAAGAACTGGGCATCCTCTCAGCTGTCTCTGGTAGTATTATATTTCTCCAGAGAGCGCTTTCCAACTCATCACTAAAAGCCAAGCTAAAGCATAAAGCATTCCACTACTGTGATGGGGCAAGAAAAAGGCTGCAAGACATCTGACTCCCCAGTAAGGAGAATGCAAACAGCTTGTCAAGGGAAGCCATTTAGCCTTCAGCTCAAACATAATTCACACTCTGGAGAGCCTTCCATTGCAAGGAAGACTTTTTGTGAAGAACAAGCAGAAGAAGAAGAAGAAGAAGAAGAAGAGAGGGAAAGGATCGACATTCATCCAAACTTACTATAAAACGATTTAAGAGGAAAAAGAGTGTGAAGATGACTATATGAATACTTAAAGATGAAACAGCTAACATATCACATGCTCCAAGACAAAAAGAGCAAATTTAGAACCCTTGAGCCTTAGGTTGCTATTTAGAGCCCTACAACTGAGGGTTCAAACTAAATCTTAGCAAGACTGAGCTGGATACTGTATATCCCTGGAGATACATCTCCATGTCAAGAACATTCTGATATCCCTGGATAACTCTCAGATCACACCATCTGGAATTATACATAACCTTGTGGTAGATGGTTTCTGGACAAGAAACCATCCTTGTCACCTCACACATCTAACCTGATTTGGTCATTTACAGTTAGTTTTCCCTTTACAACAGGGGTCTTGAATCTTATCCAAAAATGGCTGGTGTTGCTGCAGGCTTTCATTCCATCCAAGCAAGAGTCACATCTGATTTCACTTGTTTAATCAGTTCACCTTAGTCTCCAATCAACTATCAAGTGTGCCTCCAATTTGTCTGTAATGAAAGCCTGCAGCCACACCAGCCCTTTGTGGATAAGATTGAAGACCCTTGCTTTACAACATCAAGGGGATCCTTACATTTTTATCCAAAGAGGCCACTCCGGTTCTTGTTCAGCCCCATGCCATCTCAAGATTGGACTACTGCAATTCATTCCTGGCTGACTTCCCCTACATGCAATCAAATCTCAATAACTGATCCAGAATTCTGATGTATAGCTTGTTTTTAACTTAGTTCACCGACATCACCACATTGCTGCAGTCCGTCTACTACCATCCTATAGCTCATGTCATATGGAGGTGGTAAGGGAGGGAGTGGGATTGTCCATGGTGTTAGGAGTTTTTTGTGGCTAATCAGCAGCCTGATGACCTAGGTGTGAAGAAGCTGTCCTGAAGGTTTCTGGTTATGGAACTACAAGACAGCAGGTACAACAACAAAAAACGGCTATGGCTTGAGGTCTTTGTGGCTGGAGTCTTTTGTCAGGCACTAGGTCTTCTTCAAACAGTGTTTTTGTATACTGTATATGAAAGAGGAAGGGAAGCTTATGTGGAAAGATATGCTGAGCTGAGAGACAGGACACAAGTGTATAAAACTGGAAGTATGTTTAATTTCAGCAAATAGAAGAATCATAAACCAAGCCCATAGCCAGGATCAAAATACAGACAGACAAAGAAACATGAACATGAAGAAACATGTAAGGGTCTAACATAGGAACAACTCAAAATATGGAAATCAAGGCTAGGACCTAACAATAACATTTCATGGCAAGACTGTGCGTTGAGATATTGATACATGTATAATACTAATAAAACTATTATAAACAACACACCAATAACAGGACAGTAAACTGTGTAATAGCTATAGTCCTGAAGTTCTTACAGGAACGCTTCTGAGCAGGGTTGGCTCCTTCTACAATTAGGTTCTACATGGCCACCATTTTAGCAAGCCACGCCCCTATTGATGGATCGTCTATGGGACAAAATCCTCTAACTTCGAGGTTTATGCATGATGTCAGATGGCTGAGGCCCATCTGCAGACCACACATACCTTCCTGGTCCCTGCTGTGGTTCGGGAAGGTCTGTAAGGTGCCCCAATTGAGCCCTTGGAGTCAACCCTAAAGGTAACTCTTTTGGTGGGCCCTGACATCTCTGTTGCCCCTTCCTGCCTTGACTTTGTCCCTGGATTAGTCAAGGCCTCAATATATCCTAGGCCGGATTATTCCTAAGTGCCTACATCTGCTGCCCAGCCAGTAATGTTGCAGGCTTTCTCCCCTCCTCCGTTCCTTACACCGGAACTCTTTGTACTTACGTCCACCGCTCCGGCCAGTGGTGCAAGTCGGAGCAGTTGCTGATCTGCTTGGCAGTGACAGTAGAGGTGATGCTTCAAAGCAGCGCATCTCTATTTGCATAGTGGAAGCAATCTCTATTGCTTATGAGGTGCACCGTCTCATTACGCCTCTGGGCATAAGGGCTCATTCCACTAGAGGGTCACCGTCTCGAAGGCTTTATCTAAAGGGGTACCCTTACAGGATGTGTGTGCTGCGTTGGAGTGGTCTACGCCGCACACATTCATTTGGTATTACAGTTTGGCCTTATTGGCCAGCTAATATATGGTTCTCGGAGACAATATCTCTGCTGGATGGCACTCCCTGGTAGATTCCCATTCGCATGGATCTATTGTCTCAAGCCAGAAGGTTGATTTATAACCCTTGGCCAGAACTATGGAAACTGTGATTCTGGCTCCTAAGGGGCACCAGCTCATAGTTTCTGATCTCTCAACCAAGGTTGTAGAGACCATGTTAAATGCTAGGACATTGCGTAGCTTTGATATACTGGGGTATACTTGTAAATTGCGTCGTCGCTTCAGACGCTGATGACATGGTTTACAGGTGTCGTTTTATAGTCATGCGATATGCCATGTCACTTGACCATGGCAGGCCTATAAATAGGCGTGAATTTAAACAGACTTCAGATACCGGTCATGCACGAGGGCGCTTCCTACAGCGTGAAGCTCATGCAATGAGCATAACCAGCGTAACCCTGACAGTTTTTACTTTCTGAAATCTGCTATTAACTCCTCGGTCCTGTCAAAGTTACGTGGACGGTTTTCTTTCAGTGTGTCAGGGAACTTGCTCTTGGTTTTTGTTGGAGATCAGACACACTAAATTTGCAGATGACACAATAATAATGATGACTTTGAAGTTTGTACTGAGGGTCAGTGGAGAGGAGATAATACTGCCAATTCTCACCACCTGACAATGTCCCATTTTGGACAGTTTATCAGACACTTTTATGCGTGAAAATATTTGCTGAAAAGGTTTATAGGAAAGGATCCACTTCTGAAGTCTCACAGGTGTTATTTATCAAACTATAAAATATAATTTCATTGACAGCAGGGATGAAAACAAAAATACCAACATAAATACTCATGTTCTTCACAAAAAGAAAATAGACTGAGCCACTGTGAAGATAAAACAACCCAAATTCTTGCTATATTCTGGCAAATGTCATTAAACTATCATTAAACTGTCAGTTTAAGGATGGTGGGATGGTGGCTCAAGTCAAGTCATACCAGAAGCTCAAGGAATTATAGCTTTATAGCCAATAATTGGTATTTTAAATCTGATTCAAGCAGCTACAGGATGCTGGAGGGATTGCAGTCATGTGGTGATGTGGGGGACCTTAGTTAAAAACAAGCCATACAGCTGCATTTTGGATCAGTTATAGATATTTGATTGCATGCAGGGGAAGTCTAGCTGTAGTCCAATCTTGAGATGATATGGAAATGGACAAGAGTGTGAGTGACCTCTGTGGATAGAAATGGGAGGATCCACAAGAAGTTCTGTTTGTCTTTACTCTTCTAGAGCTGTATACACTAAAAAATTTATCTCATTATCCCATTATCTGGTGTCACTCAGAAGAGGATGGGTTCCCATTTTAAGTCCGGTACCTCTCAAGGTTTCTCATTGAAAGTAATGGTTCCTGCTTCCTGAAGTCCACTATTAACTCCATGGTCTTGTTGAAGATGAATGAAAAGGTTTCCTACAGATCAGGTACACTATTATGGTGTCATCCGTGAATTTAATTGGGATTCATATTTAGGGGCAGTGGGGAGGAGATAATACTGCCCAGTCTCACAACCTGTCGATGATGGGAAGTTTAAAGAACTGTTTGTCTTTACTCTTTTACACCTGTTTTCCAGTGATTAAAATATTTATAATCCCAATATCCAGGGTTCAACCAGAAGAGTGTTCCCTTTTGAGTCTGGTTCTTCTCAAGGTTTCTTCCTCATGTCGTCTCAGGGAGTTTTTCCTTGCTATCGTCGCCTCGGGCTTGCTCATTAGGAATCTATATCTACATTTGGATTTCTGTAAAGCTACTTTTTGACAGTGTCTATTGGGTTCTGTATCCAGCTGTACAGAGAACTCATCAGGCCTAGAGCACTCTGGATGAATGTGTGTGAAAGACTTTGTAATTACAGCTTGACTAGTGGAAAATAAGCCAATTTAAAGGCAACATAACATTTGGATGAACACCCAAGCACCCATAAAATCCTTTCACATAAGTGTGACTGGATTTTTTTTAGTTTTTTTTAGCCATGGACTAATTTCTCCTAGCATGCGCGACTATACATGCGTGCATAGTAATATTTCTAATTAATCATCAGTTCATCATTGTTAATTTTACTGTTTACTTTTTTAATTATGCTTTTGTTTTGTTTTGTTTTGTTAGTTCATTATTCCTATCAAATCGCTAAAGTACTTTGGTCAACGTCTCCATTAAACATGCAATAAAAATCTAATTTGGCCATCTACTTGCTTGCATTATATTATTTTTGACAGTTTAACAGAGACACTTTTATGTAAAATATTTGCTAAATATGTTTATAAGAAAGGATCCACCCCTGGAGCCTCGCAGGTGTCATTTATCAAACTATAAAATATATATTCAGTGACAGCAGGGATGATAAAATAACAGCATGAATACTGATGTTCTTCACAACAACAACAGACTGAGCCATTGAGGGGATAGAAGGGTATATTTGATGGAGGTTAGATCTGTTTCATCTGGCCTCACTTTCCTACCAGTAAATCATGGATCCATCTATCACCTGAATGGCTCTAATGACAAAATGCTCTCTAATGACTTAATGGTTAATTTATATACATATATAAAAAACCTAAATCCTGTCTGTATTCAGACAAATGTCATCTCATTTCAAATTGTCTTAAACTGCCAGTAATTTTGGCATCTTCGGCGCGCCTTTAGATGATCACTTCCCGAAGGGAACATTTAGAAAAGTGTCATTTTCTCTACAGTGATCATTACCTAAACTGTGTGGTAATGTTTTTGTATTTAGCAGCCTTTATAGCTACATGTCATTAGAGAAAGTGAGAGATGGCCAAGATGCTTCAGACGGTTACAATCCCTCTAGCATTTTAGCATAGACGGGCACAGTGGGCTCAATTTGAGATGCATCTATTTTTGCATCCATTTACTGATGGATTCACTTATTTATCATTCTTTCAAATGTATTTTGAATGAATTGCACTTTCCACAAACTATTTCATGCAGTAAAGTCTGTTCAATTACAGAAGTTTAGGAGCATGGTACTCTGCTACCATATCTGCTGGGCTGGTTTTCAGAAATGCAATTCAACTACATCATGAGGCATACTTAATCAATCTACATATACACAGAGCTTTCTGGATTTGAAGCTTGTGTACAATCCAACTTGTTTCATGTGAGTTGGTTGCTAGCAAACTAGCTAACTCGCCAAGTATAAAGAGTAGGCAAAAAAAACAGCAAACACAATTTCACCATTCAATTAATCTAATACCTGACTACATACTGTGGCCTTTAAAAAAAACAATCAAAAAAAAAAAACTGTTTTGGTGTACTGCACTGCACTATGAAGGACTGAGCCCAGTCCTTCATAGTCGTGCTATTGGTTGACAATGGAAATTCCCTTATCAGTGTTCACTTGAGTTTAGCACATGAAGCCACAGATGAAACCATTGACTGTGGACAATTCCAGTTAAGTAGAACTTGAACTTGTTTTAGACTTGCCATTTACTGCCACTTATACTTGGTCTTGTCTTGTCACGGGTATTGGTCTTGGTAAATATGGTCTTAATCTTGACCAAAATACTGTTTCTGTTGTCTTTTCTTTTTGCATACACAAAGTTTGACAAGAGATAATTCCTTCTTCTAGAAAACAGCCTAATCACTGGCTTAATTCTCAGATGAAGACAGTTGACAGGCTTGGCCTCGAAAAAATATTTGATAGATTTTGGTCTTGATTTTACTGTAAGTCAGCCTTGCTTTTATTTGGACCCAATCTTCACCTTGACCTACTTAAAACTCAGGCTTGACTCAATCTTGGATAGTCATGGTCTTAGATTAATTTTGGTCTTTACTACCCTGAGGCAGTCAGATTACTCAACACCCTGCTGCATCCAAATGCTCACCTGAACTAGTCAAAAACCTAACCTAGTAAAACGCCGTACCAGTGCACATCGCATCGCAATGCACTTTACATAGCTGCATCAGTCACTTTTATATTATGGAACATGTTTTTGCTGCCAATATTGCTGCTATACTCATGCTTCTACATTACACAATAGTTTATAGTTTACACCCCATGTTCTGTGTATTTATTGTCTTGCACTCATCTCACACTGTTATATATTGTGCTTTATGTAGTCTTGTGCACGATTCTGTGTTGCACTATGGTCCTGAAAAAACGACATTTCATTTCAATGTATACAAGCTATATAGAGGAATGATAATAAAACCCACTTGACTTGACTTGACTACAGTCCTACACCATCAAGATTTGGGTTATATCTTTTATGACCAATTCATATACAATGTGAAGGAGTTCTTCATACACCCTTACAAAAAAGGGTACAGTCACATCCGTGAAGTGTTCTCCCTTGAAGGTTCTATGTAGAGCGTTACATAGCAGGTTTCCTTTTAATAATAGACTCCAGGTAGAACTGCTTTAAGAAAAAAACAAAAAACAATTAACCATATTTTTTCTTTATCAGCTATAATTTTTACCTGATATTTAACTTTTGTTTGTCCTCAATTTGTCTTAATTCATGGTACAGACTGCCATGCTAACTCTGATTCTTTCTAACTAGTTTCATAGACTACACTGTCGATTGGCTCCAGCCTGCCTCATCCTCTTTCATTCCCATGTATGCTCCAGCAGTCGGTGCTGGCAGACTAGCCTTAGGCCAAAACACAGCTTACTGGGCTTTCTCTCAGCGCTCAGGCCACCAATCAGATTCACTTATGGCCTCCACCCCAAGATTCCTGCACGTGCTAAAGGGAAAGAGTGTAGCTATTGTGTGTTTAGACTTAGAACCTTGCTCAGAAAATGTCCTTCCTTTCACAAGCATCTCAGAAGACGCTACAGCCCAGAGCTAATGAGCCTAGAGAAACTTGTGGCCTTAAGCAGATTTATCAAAGATCTGAAATTTCTTTTATGGCCTTTTCATTTCCCAGGAAAATGATTTTTTTTGTTTGGTCCTTGTAGGGTTCAAAGTCAGATTCCATTACAAAGATTTGTTTTCATTTTTGTCTTTTATTAAAAAAAATAATGCAAATATTTACTTGATACTCGTTATTAGCTTCACTGTATTTCGCACAGATTCTAGAAGTCTCTAGAATTGTACTGGAGTGATGAATGCCTTTATTCCAAAAGATCTTCCCTTGGTTGGTGTTTTAATGATGGTGGTTGAGAGTGCTGTTGCAGCAGACCACATCGGGTTCTCTGAGAAAAGGAATCTTTAAAAGATCATACTGATTATTTTGGAAGTGTCAAACCCCAAATTGTACTTTATAGCCACATACTTTATTTCATTATTCATTCAAGAGCCTGTCTCTTAGTCTCCCAATCTGTAAAGCATTAGGAGACTTAGTTCAGTAGTCAGAGGGTAGGAAGTGAGTGAGACCGAGCCACCCCGCTCTGTGGCATTACAGTTGTCTTCAGACAAAATAAAAAAATCCTTGGAAACAAACATTAAAATAAACGATTGTGCACTCCCATGCATCAATTTGACAAAATGAGCCCTTAATTAATTTCAACTGCTAAATTGGCTTATCGTGTTGGTGAGACAATTACAGCAAATGGAGCACATTTAGATAATCAGAGAAACTCCACAACTTGGGATCATAATGTGCCTGATTAATGACTTCATGCTCACAGATGCCTATTGGGTAAAAGACACATTAAAAGGAAATGCTTCACGAGATGATATGATAAAGTTAATGACAGAGCAAAGTGGCGAACGCACAGCACCGCGCATTTTCACGAAGATACGTTGTGATAAAACATGCGGCACCAGCACGATGCAATTACACACGGTCTTAATGAAGACTCACACACGAGACTCATCTCATGGCTTAGTGATCCTTGTACATCAGTGCACTTACACGCATCATGTGAGTGCACAGACTCCTTCGTAAAAACAAATCGGCAATCAGTTATTGTACTTGAGCAGCTTAATTCTACATACTGTATTATAATGGTGCGTATGTCAGCTCTGCAGTGCACATAGTAGTAGGTGTGTCTTGATAAAACACACAATAATATCTCACACTTGAATGATGCCTAGTGCAATGCAATTATACATTAATTATGCTGTATTTGTATTATAAGATGGCAAACCCAGTTGCTTTATGATTTTCCGGCAGCGCACCAGTGGAGTATTGGGTCATCACCAGTAGCATACCCTAAATCCCAGTGGGAATCATTCTATGAACGGTTCTATTTTTCTAACATTATTTCTTACATCATGAGAAAAGGCAGGACATAAGTGTGCAAACTCAGCATTGTTTTTATTAAGGGCAGTCTACAAATCATAGTCGTAGGGTCAAAGCACAAGCAGTCGACATCATGAAAGTGTAATCCATAATCATAAACAAGAATTCATCGAAGGTCCAAACATGGAAGAAACTAGACCACGGAAATGAGAAGTCAAAGGAAACCAAGGCTGATGGTTAAAAGTAACGTGCATGATAAGAGTTTGTGAAGACAAAAAGACGCAAGAGGATATAAACAAACAAACAAACAAATAATAATAATAATAATAATAATACTGTAAGTAGGTTTGTCCTTGGCGGACTAGATCTTCTGAAAAGGGTACAGTAGGAGGAACCCTTCACCTGGATATTATAGTCCTAAAGCTAAACCTCTACTAAGATCAACAGTGACCCTGATGCTTTAACTGAAGATCTTTCCAACACACTTAGCACTACTTGACATTATAGTGTATAATTGTAGAAGAGTAATGATTTATATTCTTACTATCCATTGTCACCCAATCTACTATCCAGTATCTGGTTTCTCTCAAGGTTATATCATCTCAGAGAGATTTTCCTGGCCACCGTCACATCTGGCTTGCTCGTTAGGTATATGTGATCACATCTAAATGTGTGTATCCTAAAGATGCTTTGTGACGACGTCCATTGTTAGAAGTGCTCTATAAATAAAACTGAATTGAATTTAATAAAAATAGTAAAAACTGTAAACAAAAAAATTTAATAATAAAACAATTTGGAACAACAGTTATATCACCTTCATGCAAATGACAGAATTTTTTTGTCCATGTGGATCATCATTACATGTCATAGAATTATCATTAAATATTGCTGTATAGCAAAATAAATAAATAAATAAATAAATACATAAATAAATAAATATTTATTAATTTAAATGATGGCAAAAATTCTTTAAATGTCAAACAATTTGTAAGCAGAACAAGAATTTATTTTAGACAAGGGAGGGGAAAAAAGGCAAGAGATTATGCATAACAAAAATTTGCATACCCCCGATTCACTTTGGAAAAGGAGCACTGTGGGAAATTTAAATGTAATCCAGCTTAATCAAAATGCCTAACTGGCACAAATAAAGCACACCTACTATAAACAGTCTGATCAGTGAGTAGGTTTTCATCAAATGCGGGGGGGAAAAATCCAGATAAATGGTTTGTTGCCAAATGGTAAGACTGTGCAAGAGGTTCAAACAAATAATTAATACCAACAAAGCTCTCCTTTGAAGATCATCCATGTTTGTAAACACCGCCATTAATTAATATGCATGTGTATTAATCAGTAACTCAGTATATATCCAAGGACGATATTAATACGCATACATACATTATATACGCACAGAATTCTATTCTTATTACATCTTATCATCTGCGACCGTCTGTATGTAGGTCAGTCTCTTGATTATCTCCAGAGTTCTGAGCCTCTAGTGTTAAAGATAAGAAGAGTGATGATTTATTTACCACACCCTCAACCTGTCAGGCTTCATTTCACTTTAACAATCTGCTCAGGACAGGACAGCTCGACTCCCGAGAACACGGCATTACAGCCAGGTGAGTGATGCTGTGAGAGAAGACAGCTTCTCAATCCCGACCGGAGTATAACTGATCGGTGATCTTAGTTCTTATCTGCACAGAACTCTGCTTAGATTGTGTTCTCCTAAATGGATAAATATATCCCGTTTTTTGTTGTAGGTTATATGTATAGAGGTAATGTGTATGGTTTACCTATATATTACCTGATAATGTGAGCAGGGCAGCCATGTTGATTTGACGTCACTTGCTGAACTCGGGGTTGAGGAAACCTGACCGAGTTTATGAGTAGGAATTCCTACTTGAGTTGAAGGGGTTCTTTGGTTTTTCCTAAGCGGACGTCAAATACAGCATAAATTCTTTGTAAGGAATTAAGGTTCCCTTAAGTAATGTACTACATTACTGTTCTTGATCACTGCATAATTCCATATTTGTTCTTTATTGTGTTAGAACCTTAATTATTATTCTAGAAGAAAAATTAAATAGGGGAAAAACCTTTTAAAAGTGGGTGTGTCCTAATGATAATAATTAATTAATACTAGCTCCAGCACCTTGTTATTTGTTTTTATCTAAAATAGGAGTGAATTAAGGGTCTTTAATGTTTGCTTGATAGAAAGCTTGTTTAATTTTTTCACTAACCAATCTGACATCTTTAGGACTTTGGCTGTTGATGTAAAAAATGAGCAAGTGAAGATATCTCGAATGCATTTACATTTACATTTATTCATTTAGCGGACGCTTTTATCCAAAGCGACTTACAAATGCGGAAATACAAGCAAAGCGATATATCAAGCGGAGAACAATACAAGTAGTGCTACCGTACAATATCTTTTAATTGAGTTCTAGAAAAGCAAAGTGTGCCGAGTAGAGGTGTAAGAGTAGTGTTTTTTTAATTAGTTAGTGGTTAATTAGGTGTTGACGGAAGAGGTGGGACTTTAGCTGTTTTTTGAAGATGGTGAGAGATTCTGTGGTCCGGATTGAGACCGGAAGTTCATTCCACCACTGAGGGACAGTTAGTGTGAAGGTTCTGGAAAGGGACCTTGAGCCACACTGAGTAGGCGCTACTTAGCGTCGGTCATTAATCGATTGCAGATTGCGTGAGGGAACGTAAGCCTTCAGGAGAGTGTTGAGGTAGGGGGGTGCTGTTCCAGACAAGGTCTTGTACGTGAACATCAAGGCCTTGAATTCCATACGGGCGGCTACAGGAAGCCAGTGGGGGGAGATGAAGAGGGGTGTGACATGGGTCCTTTTGGGCTGGGTGAAGACGAGACGTGCTGATGCATTCCGAATAAAGGAAAAGCTATCGAATATTTATCATTATGAAAATATAATACACCCATCAGCCATAACATTAAAACCACATGCCTAATATTATGCAAGTCCCCATCTGACCCGTCAACACATGGACTCCACAAGACCTCTAAAGGTGTGCTGTGGTGGCCAGGCATCACAATTTGGCTCTTGTCAAAGTCGTTCAGATCCTTACACAAGCCCATTTTTCCTGGTTCCAACACATCAACTTTGAGAACTGACTTCAGTTGTTGCCTAAAACATCCCACCTCTTCACAGGTGCCATTGTAACGCGATAATCAATGTTATTCACTTCACCTGTCAGTGGTTTTAATGTTATGGCTGATATATATTTGCAGTGCGTTTCCTATGTCACTTAGTTTCATTTAGTTCTGTCTTTCACCAGCCAGACATCATAAAGAATTGACGACTCCATTTTTTCCCCTCACAGAAACAGTGCTAATTAATAACTGCTTCAGCTCTGCAATGACAGCACGCTTTTGTTGCTGTAGAGTTGACAGTGATGCTTACCTTGCTGTTAGGGGTGAAATATGGGTCTCTCATGGTAAGCCACTTCATAATTTGTTGGACGTAGTTGTCAGACTGGGCAAACATTCTTTTCATTCTTTTCATCAACAAATGAACATTTTCGTCTCAGAAACTAAACTATACCAAATGCCAAGTGGCTTAACACACTTTAACTGCTGGAGTTTGATTGGTGTTTGTTGGGGTTTCAGGTTCAGGCAGCCACTGTTTGTGCTTACAGAACTTTTTCATAAAAGAGTTAAGAGTCGATTGTGTATGATTAATGATGTCCAATTACAAGAACCTGAGTATACAGGTTTTTTATATAAGGTTCATTAATCTTAAAGTCTTTCCTGAGTTATATTCTAGCCAGCTTGTATTTGAATGGCCTTTCCTTTTTAGTTTTATAATGACTGATGACGCCAAGGTTTTGTTTTTGGCTGCAGCTACACGCATTAAGCTATTTTATATTCGGTTCTGTTAGGTCAGAAGGTGTTGATTAATTTTCTATACCAGCAGCTGTGAGAGTAGTTCCAGCTGTTAGAAAAATCACAGTTTTACGGTATATTAATGCACTCGTTCTAATATGCAAGACGTATGAGGTGGACGCACCTCGTAATCAAAACACAATAATAAAAGGATTTTAAATATGTGTTGTTATATAACAAAGAAAAATGTTTAATCAAAATGGTGTAGTTTTGGTCAAGATGTTTATTTAACATTTGTGGAAGGAGTCTCCAGTGTCAGCACTTTGTGTTTTCTGGTTCGCGTTAACATGATAAGCTGCATTTTCATCTTATTAACTTCAAGAGATTGTAAAAAGAGATGTTTACAGCTGCTATAACATAAGTGACAACAGCAACTAGATTTGAAGCTGTCCCACAACATAATTGATAAAATATTGATAAAAAAACAAAGAAAAAAAAAAGTATGATGTGTAGTTCATTAATACAGGTAACAAATTGTAATCCTTGGCAATTTGCTGTGATGTAAGAGGAATACAATACGCTGTGTTACGTTATATGGCGAACTTGTAATTCCTGCACAGTGTGAACAGGATAAAGTATGCTTTCTATCATTTAAATTCTTTCATAACAGTATTGGCATTAGATTATTTAATATACAGTCACAGTACTTGGTTTAATTTAAAACACTGACCATAATAATAACTGTTTTGAGAAGGTAATCGTCAATATTATCAGTCATATAACTAACGTTAGCTGGCTAGCTTGATGCTAACGGTACTCGCTATTGTCCGCGGTTGTTGCTGTGCTGAAATTTCAGTCCGAAAAGTTGCAGAACCAATAGCCACTCAGATCCCGTAGCTGTTAAAGGAGCTTTTTATGAGCTGTACGTGCTCTGACAGAGCAAACAAAAGATACAATTTCATGGAGATGTCCAGGTTTTTTCTCCATTTTGCTCATTGAATGTTGAATGGGCACCCAAGGCTCACTGATGCGCGTGGGTTGTGAAGGCTAGCACGTCTGGTCTGATTCCACAGAAGAGCTACTGTAGCACTGAAAAAGTGAATGCTGGATATGATAGAAAGGTGCCAGAACACAGTGCATCACTGCTTGATGCGTATGGGGCTGCGTAGCCACAGACCAGTCAGAGTGCCCATGCTGACCGCTGTCCACCTCTGAAAGTACACCTACAATGAGCAGGTGAACATCAGAACTGGACCTTGAAACCTGGTCTGATGAATCAAGTTTTCTTTTACATCATGTGGAAGGTCGGGTGCGTGTGTGTCGTTTACCTGAGGAAAAGATGGCGCTAGGATGCACCAGGATAGGAAGAAGCCGAGCCAGTGGAGGCAGTGTGATGCTCTGGGCAATGTTCTGCTGGGAAACCTTGGGTCCTGGAATTCATGTAGATGTTCATTTGACACGTACCACCTACCTAAACATTGCTGCAGACCAAGTACACCCCTTCATGGCAACAGTATTCCCTAATCACAGTGGTCTCTTTCAGCAGGATAATGCACTCTGCTACACTGCAAAAATGGTTCAGGAACGGTTTGAGGAACATTCAAAGAGTGCAAGGTGTTGACTTGACCTCCAATTTTCAAGATCTCAATCAGATTAAGTCTGTGAGATGTTCTGGACAAACAAGCCCGATCAATGGAGGCCCCACCTCACAACTTACAGGACTTAAAGGATCTGCTGTTAACATCTCAGTGCCAGATACCACAAAACACCTTCAGAGGTCTTGTGGAGTCCATGCCTCGACGGGTCACAGCTGTTTTGGCAGCACAAGGGGGAACTACACAATATTAGGCAGGTGGTTTTAATGTAATGGCTGATCAGGTTTGATTCACTTATGTTAATATTTGTTTTGTCCCGGTTAGTGTTTCTTACATTTATATTAAATCACTTTCATTCCTACAGATTGCAATACTGTGATAGTACGGATAAGATTAACATGCAGTTACTAATTTCAGTAACAAGAGTTCAAGAAAGGGTTCTTTCTCCTTTTAAATATTATCTCAAATCAGTGATAAAGTATTGCACCGTTTTGCAATTTTTCTTCATTTTCTTCCACCTAACAGCCCTGTCTTCATTAAGTTAATTGAGCTTCAAAGGTTGTTTCATACTTAATTATTTTTCTCAGGATCAGATAACAGGTTTCACAGTTGCACCAATTACGCAATTTAATTTCCCAGTTCATAAATCAGTTAATTGCTGTTCTTAATAATGTGATCCTTTTTTTCTTTTCAGTGTGTGACCAAACTCTATTTTTTTCTTTACTCTATAATAAGTAGGTCAGAAATTCATTCTCAAGCAGCTAATACGTCATTTCAAAACATTTCTTGAAAGAGTGTGTTATTTGTAATACTAGTGCTCAATTAATTCTAACATAACCATGACACAAACAAATAAATGTTCTCCCCGTGCTGCAGGGGTTCCCTCTGGGTGCTCCGGTTTCCTCTCCCAGTCCAAAGACATGAATGGTACGCTGATTGGTGTGTCCAAAGTGTCCGTAGTGTATGAATGGGTGTTTGAACGTGTATGTAATTGTGCCCTGCAATAGATCAGCACCCTGTCAAGGGTGTACCCCACCTTGTGCACCATGCTCCCTGGGATAGTCTCCAGGTTCTCCGCGACCCTGAAGGATAAGAAATAGAAAATGGATGGATAGATGGTTTGATATTATTTCCAAATTAGTCCCATTTGTGCTGTTAGGAGATTCTTTTTTTTTCTGATTACCTTCATGCTTGACTTCATCATGAAACATTCCTCAGCTGGAGAAACAGAAATGCTAATGTTAATATCTAATTTTTCTAACTGGCAGGTGCCTCCATATGTCTTTGGAATTGCTGCAACCCAATTAAATCTCACATCTGTTCCATTAACAAATTAAGATCTCATCCATCAAACCTGTCACACTCATCTCTTCACGTTCCTCGTACTCCACATTCTTCATCCACAAGTTTCTTTAATATTATTACTCCACCGTGGACACAAAGGAAGCACAAAGTCATTTTAAAGTTATTCGGCAAGTCCGTGAGACATTTTAATATGCTTTTTCCATTATTTACATGATCATGAAACTTTTGAAACCTGTGAAGTGAGGTTATACCACAGTACTGACTGGTCAGAAGGAACAGCGGCTGCAAGGCAAGTTTCAGGTTTATGTTAATGGGCTTATTGAAATACTTTATCATTTCTATGGTAATAACTCATTCACAACACGCCTCAGCTATCATAAACATGGCTGCCTATTTTGATGTTGACATAGTACCCGTAACAAGTGACATAGATTAGTGATTGTTATGATGTATAGCTTAGAACATCATGATACCTCACTTGTAGCTTAGTGTATTGGTATGTGTAACTAACCTTATGGTAATAATTTGAGTAACACTGCACTTAACTTAGCTCTGAAGTGGGAAGTCGGAACTCATTAATTTGG
>JANDJT010000124.1:3253727-3266338 GCA_024331685.1 Stegophilus panzeri
TAGGGATAAATTCACACACTTAAAATCTGTATCCCGTGTTTATATGTTTCTGTAAAGCTGCTTTGAGACAATGTCCACTGTTAAAAGTGCTATACAAATAAAATTGAATTGAAAATAAAATTGAATTGAATGACCAAAGGTTTCTGCACACCTGACTATACCACCCATATGTGCTTTTTCCAGATTTAATCCCTGTTTCCTGTTATAATAACCTCCTCTCTTCCGGGAAGACTTTCCACTAGATTTTGGAACGTGGCTGTGGGGATTTGTGTTCATTCAGCCACAAGAGCATTAGTGAAATCAGGAACTGATGTCAAGTGAGGAGGCCTGGGGTACTGTCGGTGTTCCAGTTCATCCCAAAGGTGTTCAGTGCGGTTGAGGTCAATGCTCTGTGCAGGACCCTCGAGATCTTCCATTCCATCCTTGGAAAACCATGTCTTCATGGAGCTCGCTTTGTGCACTGGAACAGATTTGAGCCTCTTAGTTCCAGTGAAAGGAAATTGTAATGCTACAGCATACAAAGCCATTCTATACAATTGTTTGTTTCTAACTTTGTGGCCATATAATGTAATTGTTTTAGAATTTTGATCATGTAAATTTGAAGTCCTTGTTAAGCTCTTAAAGTAGATTATAGCATGTCATGGTTTTGTAAGCTGAAATCTCAAAACTTGCACCAAAACATGTACTCTATATCACGTAGAACTTTGAAATACTAAGGTCACGATTTGTGACTATAAGTGATAAAAATAACACAAATCCCCATAACAGCCATCAACTCATCAAATGAACAGACTAGCAGTGCAAGCCTTCAATGCAGAGATGATTTGCTCTGGTTATTAGCTGACAACTCATCTGTTCGTGATCAGATGGAGGAAAAAAGCAACAAAAAAAAGTGAAGCAAAGCCAGATTCACAGCTTTTGCTGCTGGAACATCTGTGCCTCTGTGCCAGAAAGAAGCCAGGAGGAAAAACGATAAACCACATGAAATCCAATCTGACTTTTCTTGTTGCAGTTGTATTGCTACGTGCAAATTTTAGAAAAGATTTCTCAAAGGTTCTTTAGATAGCTGATCTGTTTATAATTTGGAAACACATATGAAAGATGCTGAGTTCTTATTTATACCATGTTCAGGTGGCAAATTTGGACCTTGTAAGGTGAATGTAGACTTAATGCAGTCAAAGCTTGGCAGCTTAATAATCTGTTAATAACCAGTGAGAATATAGTGATGTAATCTTCCATCCATCCATCCATCCATCCATCCATTCATTTTCCACAATGCTTATTCTACACAGGGTCACGGGGTAACCTGGAGCCTATCCCAAGGAACTCGGGGCGCAAGGTGGGGGACACCATGGACGGGGTGCCAACCCATCATAAGGCACAATTGCACACCCATTCACACACACATTCAGGTACACTCATCCAATCAGCCTACAACGCATGTCTTTGGACTGCGGGAGAAAAGCAGAGTACCCAGAGGAAACCCCCGAAGTACGTGGAGAAAATCCAAACTCCATGCACACAGGGTTGAGGCGGGATTTGAGCCCAAACCCGGAGGTCCAAGGTTTAGTACTAACCACTAAGCCCGCTTCATGTAATCTTTTTAATAATTAATTAAAGAGAAGATGTTGAATTCTTGATTCTGATTGGTCAATTTGAGGTGTTTATCAATTTTCTACTACAGCAGCCCGGAGAGTAAATGGATTTAAAATGTGTGCGATTTTGGATATAGTGAACTTTTTTGTGATGTGATGATATGTTTATTTAGCATTTGTGGAAGGAGTCTCCAGTGTCAGCAACAATACAACTTGCACAAACAAGCACAAAGCAATCCACTTCCTGATTGGTCACCGCCAGTTAAAATGCTGTATTAGATTGACAACAGTCACAATTGTGTATTTAGGGGCTGGATTATGATGAAAAATGATGGCAAGCCCACAAACCATTTGGATTTGATTGTAATATATGGGCTGGACTAATATCGCACAGGGTTCGCCCGCTCAAAGCTAGAAAATTGCAAAGCAGAAAATAACAATTATTTGGCCAGCCAGCTGGCAGGTAGGGGTGTGACGGCTATTCGAACTCAAAACACCAGCTCTTTAAATTGCACTCTGTGAATCAGCACCAATAACCTCCACTCACAGACAACCAAATACAATCCTGTATAATGTCAGGGCCAGTAACACACCATCTTTACACAATCAGTGGGGTGAAGGAGACAGTGATATGTCTTGATGAGGCAGTTCTTCAAACTCTCTCTCACACACACACACACACACACACACACACAGAGAGAGAGAGAAACAAGCATAAAGAGTAAGAGACGAAACAACAACAAAACAAAAAACCCAGACATAACAGATATTTTAGTTCACTACTAAGTGATAATGACCTCGATGACTGAAAATCGTTCACGTCGCTATTTTCTCTTACATCGTGGACCGGAAATCAGGTGATTACATGCAGTCCTGATGTAATGTTCTTTCGGAAGGGAAACAGTTTGTTTCTCGCAACTTATCCTGAGTTGAAATTAAGACTGACGGGAAGCAAGTCCGGTCTTCTTTCAGAAGCGAGTACATCAAGTACGACGTCTCACTATCTCTTCAGCCAGGCGAACAGGTTTTATCCGTGTTCGATCTGACCGCTGTATTTAAGTGTAAAGACTCTCTCTAATCAACAGAACTCACCCAATTCAAAATATCAGGCTAATCAGGTAATTAATAACTGACTGGCTGGTGAAGTTATCATCACTCGCAGCAGGAGTATCGTACATGAAACATCTGCTTCCCGACAACATGCACGTGAGCTCTGAGCACGCTTTTAGCGGTGGAAATCTTTTGATTGATTAGCAGTAAAAAGCTTAAAAAAAAATAAACTAATGAAGGAGTTAATGATGCACTTCTCTGCCTGTTCTTTTTTTGGAAATCTCTTTGTCTAACTCTCTTTCTGACTGCCTCGCTTGTTCTCTCTCTCTCTCTCTCTCTCTCTCTCTCTCTCTCTCTCTAGCCCTCTTTTTCTTGTTCATACAGCACCTTGCATAAGTATTCCTCCCCTTAAACTTCTCCACGTCTCAGAACTGAAACGGACTTAAGAGGGATTTTAATGTCACGAATCGACACAAAATAGTCCACGACTCTGAAGTGAAGGGGAAAAATAAATCAAACATAAAAGTTGCAGTTGCATAAGTATTCATCTCCATTGCTGTGAAACCCTTACATTAGCAACATCATTTGTTGAACGGAGCCAAGGTGTGTAATTCAAGTATCACGTGCGCATTATAAATACACCTGCTGATGGAAGAACCCAGAGTTGGTTAGATAACATACCGAAACAAACAGCATCACGGAGACCGAGAAGCTATCGAAAACATGTCTGTGACCTGTTCTGGAGTAGTTCTGGAAAAGTATCAGTTAGGATTTGGTTATAAAACATCTCAAAAGTATGTATATTCTGCTGAGCATCATTCAATTCATTTCTTAAAAAATGATAAGAAAATGTCATAACCACAATTCTGTCTTGAGGAGGCCGTGCACATAAATTCAGTGACCAGGTAGTGTGCGTTATTCATAGAACTAACCAAGCAGCTAAGGATAACTGTCAATGTGATGCTTCCACCACCATGCTTCACTGTGGGGATGGTGTATTGGGTTTCTGCCAAATTTAAGGCTCTGTAACAAGGCAATTTATGATTTTTTGATTTCATACAGCTCAACACTCTTCCATAAAGCCAATCTTTGTAAGGTGTCCGAATTATGGCTGTCCTGCCAAGAGCTTCTCCCATCTGAGCTGTGGATTTCTCCGGCTCCTTCAGAGTTACCTTCGGCCTCTTCGTCGCTTCTCCATCTGTTTCTCTTTATGTCTCTCACTCTCTCACTGTATTTGTAAAAAACCTTCTCTCGCTCTTGCTTCTTGTCTCTCTCTCCTCCTCTCAGACCCACATACACACTCTGTGCCTTTTAGGTGGACTTTTTTTTTTCTGGTCCAATCACTGTGTCAGAATGATTCAGTCCACTGGGGGAAAGAATTAAAAGACATGACCCACTTCCTTATTGACCGCTTATCAACATCTGAGAAGTTGGAAACTTTGGATTGACACTAAAGCCGAAAGCGAGCTCGCCACAGGCCGGCTCATAAAAGAGAGCCGTATCAACTCGGTGACATTGCAATCGATCTCCGAGAAGTTTCAGGGCAGCGCTCTCGTTTGTTACGATCACACCCGGACTTTTCAGCGCCTCGCTGATGGATGAGTTCGAGAAAAGGAATTGAAGAGAGAGAGAGAAAAAAAAAAAAAGATTTAATGGCCTGATGACAATATTCAAAGAGAGAGTGAAAAACTGGAATTTCATGAAACATCTCTGCCTCTTTACTAACAAACAAATCGATGACTTGTGATGAAATGCATTTCCATGATCTGGGCTGAGCTTCAATCTGATATTGTTTGTATCACGTAGAGACAGATTTCTCGCAAAGAGATACTTGCGTTTCAGCAAACAGACAGTATCTGGATTGTTAAAAATTAAAGGCAAATATTGATCTGGTGCAGTTGATATTTGTTCCGCCTTGATGAGACATCCGGAATTGTTTAACAAGCATCCTGGTGTGGACAGTAGCTGGGGTTTTAGGGACTGACAGGCATCTGAACACTGATAATATGCAGTGTGAATATGAGAATGCGAAACAAGAGAGCAGAAAGCTGCAATGCAGTAGAAATCAATTCTGCTCTCTCTCTCTCTCTCTCTCTCTCTTTCTCTCTCTCTCTTTCTCTCTCTCTGTGTGAGCTTTGTCATGTATTATGTGAAGAATAAAATACTTGCAGGTGTGTTATTATAGTCAAATAATTAAGAATGGCATGGTGTGATGCGTCTCAACAGGAAGCATAGTTAACATTATAACCTTCAATCATAACCTTAGTATTACATGAAGAACGCTGGAGCACATGCTGTGGTAGAAAAATAATCTGTGATGGGGTGTTGTGATGAAGCAATTGTTTTATTTCTCACATATCACAGCAATTTGCCGAATTAATTTTTTTTAATTTACAGTTCATTATTCGAAGAACGACAGGTCGTTCTATTTTTTATCCGTTTAGAGTTACATTTAATGTTGCGGAACGTTCGCCAAACCAAACAAGTTAGATCCTGTTATCACTTAGCAGCTTTAAACAGTCGTTCCCTGACCAGCTTCTTTCCCCATCCCCCTCCCCGACTCTTTCTTGAAGTGAATAAGATTAAAAACACAGCGTATCATGTTGCTAAGAAACCGGAACGCGCAACGTCTTCTGACCTGAAAACGTTCCTGTGTTGGAAAAAAAGTTCAACTTCTGAGTGCTTACAAAGTGCTGACACTGGAGACTCCTTCTCCACAAAGAAAAACAAAATGCTTCTAATCTGGTCACGTGGCGAGCTTGCGATGCAAATCCCTGTGTATTAGTTGATAATGTATTAGACGAAGGACATTCGTATAAACCTGTGGTTTGTAGCCGCACTACTGTCTGTCAAAGTTCTAGAAGACTAATCGACACCTTCTGACCAATCACATTTGAGAGACGGACATCACTTCGGTAAGAGATTATAAGCTGCGACTCGAGACGTTATCAGAGCATACGTATATTAAAAGAGGAGAGATGAATTACCCAGGTGGATGAAATGAACTGAAAGGATTACATATCTCAGGCAGGAGGTTTAGTCTCTTCCACTGAGCAATTACATGCACTGAGTAGCATCGAGTTGTTGTGTTTTTAAAAAATTAAAAACCACATCACAGGTCGAGATAAACTGGAAGGACGCTTCTCTAAGAGCTCGGTGCGAGATAGGTCAGAGGAAATAAATCAAGGACATGGCTCATATCTGAACTTTGTATGTTCAGACACGGATAACGTTGACGCTCGGCAAGCCGTTCGCTTTTATCTCTGCAACTCTGCCAAATAGCGCAGACGATAATCCTCTTAACTCATGAATATGCAACGCTTTACTTTTATGTTTAACACTTGTTTGTGTTTCACATGCTATCAAGGCTAAGCTAATTTACATATTGTTCAGTGAGAAAATTGAAATCAGGACCGGTTGTCTAACAAATAAGTCGTCTAATAAATCTGCCTTCATGAGGATTTCTGTTAATGAAAAAGAAATGGACTGTTATCCCTCAGATAAGTGTTTGCCCCCCCCCCCCACTTCATAAGCCTTTACGCGTCTGATGGAAATCTTCATTTGTGTGACAATTTTTCTTCACACTATGCCAATTTACAATGAATAATGGGGAAAATAATGAATAATCAGGCTGGAATCCTGAATTGTGAATTTTCATACAGCTTTATGAACAGGTTTAGATACAGGTTTAGATCCATAGTTTTTGAATGGGAAAAAGAAAGCTGTGCTTCTATTGTATAAGTGATTTGCACAAAAGCAAAATTCCAAAATGTTAAAAAATGTAATGTGGATGCATTCTGCAACAAGACTAATAATTAAAAAATATACATCAATCAGCCATAACATTAAAACCCACTGACAGGTGAAGTGAATACCAAGGTCGAATGTCAAGGAGTCAGAGATATTAGGCAATAAGTGAACAGTCATTTCTCGAAGTTGATGAAAAATGTGCAAGCGTAAGGATCTGAACAACTTTGTGTGATGCTCTGGGCAATGTTCTTCTGGGAAACCTTGGGTCCTGACATTCATGTGGATGTTAATTAACACGTACCACCTACCTAAACAATGTTGCAGACTAAGTACACGCCTTCATGGCAACGGTATTCCTTAATCACAGTGGCCTCTTTCAGCAGGATGATTTGTCCTGACACACTGCAACAACTGTTCAGGAATGGTTTGAGGAACATGTCAAAGAGTTCAAGGTGTTGACTTGACCTCCAAATTTCCAAGGTCTCAATCAGATCGTGCGTCTGTGGGATAATCTGGATAAACAAGTCCAATCCATAGAGGCCCCACCTGACAATTTAGAGGAACTTAGAGGAAGGATCTGCTGCTAACGTCTTGGTGCCAGATACCACAGCACACCTTCAGAAGTGTTGTGGAGTCCATGCCTCGACGGGTCAGAGCTGTTTTAGTGGCACAAGTGGGACCTACACAATATTAGGCATGCGGTTTTAATATTATGGCTGAGTGGTGTGTATTTAAAAATCTTTTGGCATGCTCCGACAGTGAATGACATCTGGAAGAGCATAAAAGGTATGATGAGAAGAATTTGTGTAAATATTACAACTGAGGAATTAAAGAGGCGTTCAAAGAATACAAAAGAAAGGTTGTGTGATACGGCTGGATGCAAAATGGAGCTACTGTTACTACCTTGAAGTTGATTCTTTTCCTATTATAGCAGTTTCTGGAGTGTTTTATTCCTCTTATATCATAGTACTTTGCCAACAATGCCAAACAATTGACCTATCATATTTTTATCCATTTATAGGTACATTTAATGTCATGAAACATCCATGAAACAAGTCAGTTCCTTTTGTGACTCACATTTATACGTTTTATTTTTTCTTCTCTCTCTTGAAGGTAATAATAAGCATCTTTGAGAACTTTTCCCTGTTGTAATATATATATATATATAAATTAATACCTCTGACTGGTACAAAGTAACACTGACACTGGAGACTCCTTCCATAAATGTTAGTTAGTTAGTTAGTTACAGTGACATTTATATAGCACTTTTCTAGACAGTCAAAGTGCTTTACATAGTATGCGGGGATAGGGAGGATCTCCTCAACCACCACTAGTGTGTAGCATCCACCTGGATGATGCAATGAACACCCACCACACACCAGCTATTAGTGGAGAGGAGAGAGTGATGTAGCCAATTCAGAGATGGGGATTATTAGGGGGCCGTAATAGAGAAGGGCCAATGGGGGAATTTCACCAGGACCCCGGGGTTATACCCCTACTCTTTTACCATAAGTGTCCTGGGATTTTTAATGACCACAGAGAGTCAGGACCTCAGTTTAAGGTCTCATCTGAAAGACGGCGTTGTTTTTACAGTATAGTGTCCCCGTCACTATACTGGGGCATTAGACTCCACACAGACCACAGTGTGAGCGCCCCCTGCTGGCCTCACTAAATGTCACTTACATTATGTAAAGCATATGCCATACAAGTCTGTTCAAGTTGTAACTATAGAAACAATAATGTATTCAAATAGAACGAGCGCATTAATATAATCCCGGGCTTTTCTGCTTATCAGGAGCTGCTGTTATGGATAATGCACTCTCCATATTCCATAGCTGTCCTGCAGAAAATGCCAAGATAATAATTTATATAATGACAGTCATGCTGTAAGATCTTGAGATAACATTTCATTTAATCACTATTCAAAGAAAATCCTACTGGCTCAACTTCCTCTCTTCATCCAGAGCTAGTACACACACCAACACAAAATCATCCTCATATGGAATTTGATAGAGAAATATGACCTGATAAGACTCCTTTTTCGTTACGGGTCAATATATCTGTCAGGAAAGATGTTTAATTCAGACATCATCCTACTGTCTGCTTTCTAAGATCGTAGCTTTTCCGCTAGCAGGCCTTCGATAGCCGCGGAATAAATAACGTCCTCGGCGTCGTTCGTTGCCTCTGCCCGAGTAAACAACTGCACTCGGTGCAAAATGGAGTGGATCACATTATAGTGCTAATCTTTAAACTCTCGCCTCGGTTTGGGTCTCATTCACTACCTGTTAGCATCACGACCAGAGAGCAGGCGTTCACGATAACACTAAAGCCCATCGACGTGTTGCACTCTCCAATCCCCCGAGCACAAAATGCTAATGACGATGAAATCATTGAACCTCTACCTGGTAAACAAACTCTGCTAGACCAGCCAGATATTAGCATTTGTCTCTTCTATATGCTAGAATATAAAACAGATCATATTGTGAAATGTGAAGGGTTGTTGTTTGTTTGGGTTTTTTTTTTGTGTATGTTGATTTACACAGATGATTTGTAATGCAAATGATTATTATGAAACCTGGCTCTCCTTTTTAAAATATTGAACTGTGAAAGCTACAAGTCCCTACCTGCTGAATTCTGGAAGATTCTGACTGACTTGTGTTCACATTTGACCCTTTCCCTGTTTCTAAATGTGCATTGAGATCAGGCAGGACACAAGTGCGTCAAAAGAAAGTGTTGTTTATCGATGGAGATGCAATAATCATGATCAAAACAAAGGCTTTAGAAACACACGAAAACATCGACGCAACGAACGCGAAACAACTGGGTTTAAATACACACTAATTAGAGATAAACTTTTGAAATGAGAGATCTTTTTTGAAGTTGATTACAGCTTACCTGTGCTCTACGATGCCTCGAGAAAGAGTCAATGGGTTTGTCATGATCTCTGTTGAGCAGATCCCTGAACTTGGAGGGAGGGTGGTCGAGCATCAGAGCAGACAGAGAGGAGCCAGCAGGTAATGCGTGATGATAGTCACCTGGGTCTTATTACTGCCAATCTACTCATGTGTGTTTCTTTGAACTTGCAGTAACTGCAAATAAATAAATAAATAAATAAATAAACACAACAAAATTCCGCCTGCCTTCCGAGTCTTCCTCAGAACCTCACCTATGCACACCAGGTTCTACAGTGGTGCCAAAACCCAGGATCAAGGTAGACTCAGATGCTGCCTCTGACGTCTCCTTACTCAGCGACATCACAAAGTCCTTCTCCAGTTCAGTCACTCTCTCTCTCTCTCTCTCTCTCTCTCTCTCTCTCTCTCTGTGGTTACAGCAGATACTGAAGGCACAAAGAGACACATAAGTAAACTGGTGGTAAAAAAAAAAAAAAAAAAAAGACCTAGGTGAGAATCATAACACGTTAACCTGCCAGTTCAACCCGCCTCCTTTCTGTCCGCCGCTGACACTCGACCACGCCTCCACTGCCACAAACACATATGCGGAAGCCAAAAGCAGGATTACTGATTTCTGACAGCAGTGAAAACCCTATAAAGTGCTACAAGGCATATATTTAAATTGTCCTAAAGTGCCTTAAACAGTGTGCAAACATGTTTGGGTGCCAGGAATGACTTTGCTTTGGGCCCCAGAAATTGCACCCTTGAAATTTCTACCTACAGGAAGTGCGTGTGTTCCCGTCTAGACTATTTACTTCCCACTCAAATTAATTCCGCCTCTTTGCTCTTTATGTCCAGCAGGAACGTTTATTGCACTATTATTATACTACACCATGTGTAATGCCAGACCTCATAATGTGACCACTGACCATAAAAATCCTAAACACCAGAAATTGAGAAGCTCTCCAGCACCACGTACATCGCCTAGTGAGAAAACAACCCGCCTGGAGGGTTCGTCATCTCAATCAAACAGCACGGGTGGCTCATCAGAGGGAGAATGAAAAGACCCCCTTGCTGGAGGAGACGCCGGAGACGAAGGACTAAGTAATGCTTGTTAATGATTGCACCTAACCTCTTCTTGTTATCTGCTTCTTCCAGATTCCTCTGACGAGGCACTGCCTCCAGCTCGGCCATGCTGCCAGCCGACTCTATTTCTCTTCTCCTAACTTACCCTGCCCTATTAAAGCTATTAAATTAAACTTCCTAAAGGGCTTTTCAGAGTTAGAGTATGTTGTGTTCAGCCTGGCTATACTTTATTACTGACCTTAGCTTTTCTTATACAGATTATCTCTTGCAGTTATGGTTGATTGCTTACGTCGTTAAACTTATGTTTAACATCAGTATATTTGATACTGATTGAACAGACTTCATATAAAAACCATAATGAACTTCCTTTTACTTTCACACTATCCGTCGTTACCCAGATGAGGACGGGTTCCCTTCTGAGTCCGGTTCCTCTCAAGGTTTCTTCCTCATATCGTCTTAGAGAGTTTTTCATCACCACCGTCACCACCGGCTCGCTCAATAGGGATAAATTCACACACTTAAAATCTATATCCTGTGTTTATATGTTTCTGTGAAGCTGCTTTGAGACAATGTCCACTGTTAAAAGTGCTCTACAAATCAAATTGAATTGTATACTGAACACATAATGCAGTGTTCTTCTGGTTATGGAACATTCCATATTTACCATTATGTAAAAAAACAAACAAAAAAAAACCCCATGCATTTTACATTTATGATTTATTCAAGTAATATGTTTTCACCTGTGAAAAACATGTTTATGCCCTGAAATTACAGGTGATGATGTGAATCATATGTGATTACATGTAAAAAATAAAGCCATGTGTGCTACATGTGGAAACCCATATAGATGTAAAAAGTTAATAACGTGAGAAAATGACATTTGAAATGAAAAACGCATGTATTTTAAGTAGAACGTGACAATAAATGTGTGAAAAATGTCACATGGGAAAAGGGAAAAAAAAAAAAATGAGCATAATATTTAAAAGAAATCATGTGGATAATTAAAATGTAGTAATAAACGAATCATGTGAAAAGAAATCAATCGTGTGAGAAGATCGTGCGTATTTGTTTTTATTTTACACTACATGTGTAAAAAGAACGTGAAAAAAAAAAACACTTGTCCTGCACGTGACATATTAACATGTAAAAAATAAATGAAGAAAAAACATTCAAATTAAACCATATGCCTAAATACGGAAAAATTAACGCGTGGAAATACAATAATCATGTGAAAATAACCACAAGAAAATAAAACCATATGAAAAATTTAAGTGAAAATTTAAATAATTAAGATGTGAAAATATTGAATTATGTGAAAATAACAGCACATGCACTCCACTGAAAAAAACGTGTCCGGTTCCTGTGAAGTTCGTGTGACTTTTCAGTACCTTTCTTCTATTAAAAAAAACAAAAAAACAAACAAAAAAAAAAACAACTCCATCAGGCCAAACATCCATGCCATAACACACCGCAAATTTTGCTGAAATGATCTCTCATGTAATGAATCTCACTGAAGTAGCAGCTATCCAATGACTGTTCTGAGTCCGGGCCACGTACAAGGCTGCTACGTCTCGCTCGTTAGCAGCTAGCGTAAAATCTATGCAGATCTTCCCTGCGTCATGATTAGGCAGTGGGAGTTATATGATTTAATTTGAGAGTGCAGACTAAAAATTTAATTCAGTGGTAGGATTATACCCAATGCTCTTATTCGATGCTAAGCACACTTGTGTTAAGTCAGCGAGGGTTGATGAAGCTGGAGCAGAGAATTTGTAGCTAATTGATGTGGGCTTCTGGATATCCCCATGTAGATACTTTGAGGAATACCGAGGTGAACTTTATGTGTTGAAGTGCTGAGAAATGATAGCACAGAGCAGGTTGTGTGCAGTGTGTTCAGGCAAAGACGCCAACTTGACATTGCTATTATAGCGACTACTAAAATTTCCAAAGCACTTTATTTTTAAACCTGATATATTTCTAAGCCCTACCTTTTTTTTTTTGGTTTGATAAAAGACATGGTTAATTATCGTGATAGCCGCCATGTTTGCTATTATGACAGATTAGGCCACATGCTAGTTCTTGCTAAATATATATATACATTGACATGGACAACGATAATCCGATATGAACCCGATTAAGACGATACTCTGATTAAGAAACTAGCGTGTAAACAGAGATTATCGATGACCTTAATCCGATTAAAGTCATACTCGAAGTAAACACAAATGGAATTAAGACGTGT
>JANDJT010000124.1:3267362-3278789 GCA_024331685.1 Stegophilus panzeri
GGGAACGTCGGACGGCGTGGCGTGGGGACGTAATGACGTGTACCGTTAATCGATCTATGTTCTATAACACGTAAAACGGGAACATGAAAGGAGTATTCTAAAAGTGACTCATGTAAACACATTAATCAGAATATTGTCTTACTCAGAATAAGGTCAATAATTAGATTACTGCTGTCCGTGTAAACGTAATCAATGTTCATGAGGTCATAGAAGAGGTGAAAATGTATGTTATGTACATATTATGGCAGATAATGTGTTATGTCGATCGAAACATAATACATGAAAGAAAATGAAGTGTGAAATTAAACATTATTGCAGTTATTATAATAATTATTAGTAATGGTAACCTGGCATTGCTATACAACTGGACCTATGACATTTGCCACGGCACACTGAGGAGGCTTGCGAGAGCATGTGTAATATACCATCATGCCATTGTGTCCTCTAACTATCGCAGATTTAGGATAGTACCTGACTGAATAGAAGTGGGCGTGGCCAGACATGCGTGTTGTGTACGTTATGTATAAAACAAAATCTGATTACGATTCAGTCGTAGTTGATATCATGAGTAGTAGCATTTAGTCAGTTAAAAAAAATTACAATTAATTACACATTAACACATTCATGAATGTTTGCAGAACTGAAGTCGCGACTGTAAAAAAAAACAACAACCAAAAAACAAAAACGTAACAAGTTATTAGCTGTAACTAAGCTCATTATAAAATGTAAATAAAAGTCTATAAACTACACAGGCATGTCCTCCATGTTGAACAGCAGCAGAGATACCTATTAACTTCCTCTATAGCAAATCAGCCCTGTTAAATAACACAGTGTGTCTGAATTTACATCTCATGTTTTTGCAAGCGAAGACATTCACGTCTTCGACTGATTGGCAGCATGGACACAGGAAGCTAAGACGCATCAGAGAAAAAGGTTTTGTCGTTCCGCTCCGAAGTCAGACAGCAGGTGATTAAGGTACATACAGAACAAAATAGACAAAAAGGAAACACGTAATTACAAAATACAAGACAATTTATTTTTCTTGATCTTAAAGCTGCAGACACGTTTTCCAAGAGGATGCTCGATTTATGGCCGAATGTTCTGTTATTTAAAAAATAATTTAAAAAATTTCTTCTGCATGATGTGTAGTCATATCAGTATGCCATATTTTAGGACATCAGGGGAATGTCTGGAACAAATCATTTTTTTTTATGATTCCTTGCACTTATTTCCACTTCATCTTCAGTGCGTTCCATCATCAACTTGCCGCTGATTCATTTCTTAATATCCAGTCCAATCAACACTGTGTTTGCTCAATACTCCTTAAGGGTGACTCTCTTCCCCTTGAGTAGGAGTAGCTCGCTTTCAAAAGAATTGATACCTCGCTTCTATCACTCCATCGTCCTTGAACGGAAATGGCATTCTTCTCGTGATTCTCCTGTGCACCTGTGCGGTCATGGACGTGCTGTTCTTTTATGTTTATCGGGCTTCAGAGCCAATCTATGCCTCAGCGTGCCCACCAAGGTTGTGTTGTAGAATTTAACACACACAAACACACAAAAAGATGATGAATAGGATATCTCCTCTCTTTTTCTAAACTTGAGTTTGTTTGCTTCTTTGATGTGTAAGTCCACAAGCCTGAAAGGATGTTTAATAATCTGGTGTAGCGTGACGTAGGTCTTGATATAAAAGTGGATTGGTCAATCTATTACAGAAGCATGTATGTTTTCTCTGGGCGTAAATTAAGCATATTTAAGTTGATTATCTAGAAGATGAATCCTTATGGTGATATTATGAGTAGGAGAATCGTAGCAAACCAAGAATCATAGTCCATAGTAATGGTCAGATTTTAGGCAAAAAGGGTTAACATAGAGCAATCAATGGTCAACAATGATAGGACGAACAGGAGTCAAATCCAGAACACACAAGAAACCAAGATACTGTAAGTGTAAAGGATTGCTGTAATGCATACGGCTCAGAAATGCATGATACAGTTGGCAAGACTTCGCACTACAAAGGGTTTAAGTGCTCAAATGGTTTAAATGCAATGAGGAGACAGGAATAAAAAGTATTTTTTTATTTTTATTTAGCACAAATCGCTGCAAGCACACTCCAAAATTGAGCTAAAAACTTTCCCAGAACAGTGGAAAATGCCAGTTGTCTTGAAGGGCTTATGTAAATGTCATATAGTCGTATGAACACTAGCCTTAAGTAAAATGTTTCCAATAAATCTGAATGCATTTGAAACCTGATCCATCCAATTCCAAATGTGAACTTTAAAAACTGTCCATGCTATAACGGTGATGCTACACTAGTGTTTCCTTGAAGCAATCTGAAGAATTGGGAAACATGCATGCCAGAGGTTCTGTAAAATCATCCAGAGAGCCAGAGAACCCTCAGGCAGATCTGCAAGACCCTTTGGAGGGTCTTGGAATCTGTCAAATCTCTCTTGACAGTCAGGAACTCTGTGAGGCAGAAGGTCAGTGAAATTGCTCCAGAAGTTGTTTACAGTAGAATACTGGGGAGATTCCCACATCTCCAGGGCCCCTGGTTCAATCCTGAGCTTGGGATATTGTCTGTGTGGAGTTTCATCCGTTCTCTGTGTGACATCCAGGTTTCCACCTGGTCCTCCAGTTTCGTCCAACCTAAAAACTGGGAGGTTGATCAGCTATGATAAATTGCCCATAGCTGTGAACACGTGTGTACAGTATTCTGCAACAGACTGGTGTCCTATCCTATTCCTTGTTTGCGCGTAATATTCCAGGCATAGGCGCTGAATCAACTATAGAAATGTATGCAAATGCTAGCTAACTCCTGTTGCTAATACCATTGTTAATAGCTCATAAGTGCTCATTAAAGAAAAACAGGACAGTGAAGAGACTTGTGACAATTCTTATCAATCGATATGAGCTAAAACGTGTGTGTTTATAGTGCTATAAGTTAGTTTTCTTTGCTAATGCTAACTCTAGTTGAGCCACTGTAGGTGCTGGGGGTGGCGCTTTGTGTACATGGGTGGGAATAGGGGGCGGAGTCAAAGCCTTGACATACAAAATCTATCTGTATCTATATATCTATCTATCTATCCATCCATCCATCCAAGACCAGTGTTTACAAATGTAAATTCAATGTATAAAATTTTACGTTATAAAAGTAACGCATGAATATAAGGTATGTGAATTGAAGCATAACAGTATGCATTTCTCTAGATCGTTTCGTTTTCTGTCATAACCATTAATCGCCTAATTTTTCGCCCCACTTCCGCGATGTGCTTTCAAAACTCCCCTATTCTCTGCTGAAATGATTCATTCATTTGGAAAGGCTGAGGTGTGCAATAATTTACTATGATGGTCAAAGCTATCTCAACAGCCCGGAGGCTAGCCCGATGAAGCATGTGGCCCTCTAAATATTTATCACGCAACCCGAAAACACGAGGGTTTAATTACCCCATCAAAAAAATGACCTCTATGAATATGTAAATAATTGAAATAGGGAGCATTTCATGTGGAGTGTGTGGCTAACGTACCAAGCATTCGAATGAAAGTGACTAATGTTTGGGGAGGGGTAAAAGCCGGGGCAGCTCAGAGATTGAGTAGAATCTGATGGAGGAGGTGAGTGCTGAATTATTTACATGTGGATAATCAGTTAAATTTCACACGGAGCCACCATCTGGGCGCGAGAGAAACATGGAAGAGTATGAGAGGAAAACGAGGTATTGGCTGAGCGCAACTTAATGACAAACAGCATCGTTTTAAAACCTAAAAATCCATTTCCGTGTTGTAAATAAATGGGAAATGAAACAAGCAGGGAGACCAAGCCATGATATTGGTCTTGTTATGGGACTCCATGAAACATTAAATCTGCATCCTGTTCCTGAAGCACCTCCTTCATGCTTTTCATCTCCATCTAATAAAGTTCTTATGCTGGGTTTTTTTTTTTTTTTTTTTTTTTTCCCTCGCCATGGCCTTGGCCTAAAATGCAAAAAAATTCTAGCATGGAATTAGACCTACAGTTATTAAACATTTAAAAAGCAAATGGGATAAAAATGCAGACTTGGGCTTTTGCTTCCGTCATGCCTCAAGGCGATGAATCCTATTTTGCAAGTGAAGCGAAGGGTTATTGTTTTGAAGGTTTATGCTGGCTATAACAAATTCTGTCTGAAACAGTGCAGTTATTGTGATTGCATGGAGCACTTATTAGCTTCTTAGTAAAAGATTTATTATTTTTTTTCTTAAATTAGCCACGAGTCGTTCTCTCTAGTGCCTCGTGAGGCCAAATCGCCATTTCCAGTTATTTATGAAAGACCATTTGCAGAAGAGATTCATTCGTTCATTTATTGATTCATCCATGAATGAGGGAGTGTGGATAGTTGGATTTCTACTATCTATTTCTATTCAAATATACTGTTCAATATTTAAATGAATACTAGCTTGAAAGTAATCTTAAAGCTGGGATAATGTTCATTAGTAGTTAAAGTCAGTTCAATAATCGTTGCTGGCCAGCTTAATAACAGATTGGAAATTGTTTCGTTTGTCCTCTTCTTTACATCATCACTACTTATGTATACTGCATGTTATACACACTGTTGCGCATATATTATTTCTAAATATATTTAAGTGCTTTTTTTTTCAGTAAGTGCCTTAACCTGGTCAGGGTTATGGTGGATTTGGAGGTTATCCCGGGAAGCATGAGGCAGGAATACACTCGGGATGAGACATCGAAGGGCATCATACACACACATTCATACCTGAAGCAATTTAGTGAAGCCAGTCCACCTACTGGCATGTTTTTGGGCGGGGAATGAAACCTGGAGGAAACCTAATCTCTAGCAATGCTACCCACTGCACCACCAGTCCACCTGCAAGTACATATTCCATCCATCCATCCATTTTCTGTACCGCTTATCCTACACAGGGTCGCAGCGGAGCATGGAGTCTATCCCAGGGGACCCGGGGCATGAGGCTGGGGACACCCTAGACGCAGGGTACAATCACACACACTCTCACACACCACAGCCAATTTGTAAAAAAGCCAATCAGCCTACAACACATGTTTTTGGACTGGGGGAGAAAACCGGAGTACCCTGAAGAAACATGCGAACATGCAAGCTCCGTGCACACAGGGTGGAGGCGGAAATCAAACCCCCAACCCTGGAGGTGCAAGGCAAATATGTAAACCACTAAACTACCATGCCCCCTGCAAGTACATATTATTATTACGATAAAATGATCAGAAGTGTACTTAATTACATTTTCCAAAAATAGTGCGATGATAAAGGTTTGCAGACTTTGAGGAATCCCAGCTATATTTGTTATATTTCAAAACTTATTAATACACCCCCCACTTAGTCAACCTGGTTCTGCCTGTGCAGGAATATAGCTAACACATTTGTGTAACGGATGGTCAATGAAAATGGCTGACACACTTTGACAAACATATTAGTTTTGTTCCAACAAAGACATTATCAGTCCATCAAATTGGGCATTCAAGATGTCCAGTCCATCACATGGCACTACTGTATGTACACGTACAGTACATACCCTTTCACATTTAGGAGTGTGGTGCCTGTTTTTGGACCTTCAGAGGAAAGCAGAGAACCTGGAGGAAACCCATGCAAATACAAGGAGAACCTGCACACATTAACCCAAGCTCATGATCAAACCGTGGAGTTTGGAACTGTGTGGCAGCAACGCTACTCGTTGGAACACCATGCCACCCAACATGTCATGCTTAAAAGAGAAGTGGGCAAATTGAAGAACGTCTGTAGTAAATTTTAAGTTCCCATTATGAGTCGTAACGATGTTCCAATATAATCATGTCTCTGAAAGGTAAGAAAGATGTTCCCTTGAGGGTATCACTGCACTGACAACAGTTTGCACCGAAAAATCCCAATTTATAACATTTTTGCTTCAAAGTAGAAGACATTGGAGGAGATGCCACCAGTAGAAGAAAGCTTTACTGAGTAATGACTGAATCTTTTAGAACTTTGTTTGGTTTAGCAGCATGAAGGATGAACAGATAAAGAACACTGCAGGCTTCTACATAACACAAAAGTCATGGCCTGGTGGTAATCAATAATGAAGTGGATCTGGTCAAAGTCAACAAACTGATAATCATGCTCGAACTTAAAAATGAAAAATACCAAAAAAATCAATAATAAATATTCAAGAGAATGTCGCAGACCTGTTACCTTAATGCATCTTTTGCATAAGAACTCTATATATTAATATCGACGTACACTACAATGTACTCCAAAATACATTTAATGAGCACTCCCCCCCCCCCCCCCTCAAAAAAAAAAAAAAAATTAGCCAACTGACATTTGCGCATGTGGTACGAACACACTGGTATAAACACTGATATTAACTGACCCCGCCCCCTTCCCCCATCTCACACTAGTAATGTTTTCACTGACCTCGCAATGATTAAAACATGCACTGATGTAGCGTCATAGCTTTCTGACAAAGTAAACGGTGAAGGTTTCAAGTTCACTCAAATGTTTCAGCCAAAAAAGATTAAATAGGCCTGCAACAAAGTTAAATGTAACACTACAAAAATCGTCAATGCTAATGATAACTGTACAGAGATTAAAAATGCTGTTTGTTTGCTTTGGTCACCCCTCGGATGCATCCAAACAGTTTGAGCAGCAGTTAAAAAATGTTTTCTGGTAACATGCGATGCTCAGCAGGGACGGATTTGTTGCCACCGATGTGAGAAGCTCTTAAGATTTTTACACAGAGCCATATATGTCTCTTTCGCTCTCGTTTTCTTTCTCCGTCCCTGTAATCAGCTTGTTAAATTCATTAGCCTGTTTTCTTCATTTGCAAGTATGGATTTGCCTGCGATAACCCTGTCCACTTTTGTCATCGACCGCTCTGCCTGTTTTGATGGTGATTCTAGGAAGCGCCCTTAATAAGGCAACTATACACTTCCATTCAACTTTCTCCAAATCCGGAGTGTTAAACAAGCAAACTGACTAAACTGTTGTCTTGGGAAATTTGAACTTTTCCCAAACAGCTAAATTACCTCTACTTTAATAGGTGATGCCACAATTGAGGGGCCATTTTGTGTTAATTTACAATTTACAAATATATATGCAAAGTAGGTGGTTAGCATGTTAGCGGTTAGCACGTTTGTCTCACACCTCCAGGTTTGGGGGTTCGGTTCCTGCCTTTAGGATAGCTTGAACGTAAAAAAAAAAAAAAATAGAAAGTCCTTAATGTCTTCATGCCATAAGCATGGATGCTAGTTAATAACATTTTGTGTTTTTGCTCATTATATGCTAAAAATCATGGAATCAGTCTAATAACTTTGTATTTACTGTTTTTACTCTTCGTCTTCTAGTCCAGAATCAAATTGCTGATGTGTTGACAAGCGAAGGGTAATTTAGAAGAAGCAAGAAAATGTGAATGCCTGATATGTGCATTTTAAAGGGAAAAACTAAGCTCATCCCCTAGCATATGCTCATTGACGACATGCGTATTAGCATTACACATTAGCCAAACATGGCTTAAACTTCATCACGAACTCTTGACACAGTGACACGTCCCTAAGCCACTGATCATAACAGTAATTACGTTGACTTGTACACACTGAAAGGATGAGCCCCCGTTGAATCGTTGCCCAGAATGTGACATTGTTAGCAGTTGTCCAATTACTGCCGATGTCTTGCTCTGGAAGAGCGTTCAATCTTGCATTTGACAGGATGTTGTTCGCTGTTACGAGAACGCATAGTGGGTTGAGAGTAAATGAATGGTCGATAGCAACCTTCAGTTCTCCAACTCTGCCCTTCTAGTACAAAATGAAATTGCTGATGTGTTGACAAGCGAAAAGTAATTTCAAGAAAACGTGAATGCCTGATATATGAAAGGTCAGTGGTACAGTAGCTTATCAGCTAACAGAGAACATTAAATATTCGAGATGGTTCTGAGAAGGTTACAAAAATAATTCCTGCAGTGTTCCAAAAATGTATTATAATAATGGTTTGTTCTTTCTGTGGACTGTAACATTCAGAAAACGTTCTATTAACGTTCTATCCCCTGATTTTTTTTTTTTCAGGATTAAAGGCAACCTTGTGTTTAAATGCAATGGTTTAGACATTACTGAACCCTATTTTGGGCACGTCTTCTTAAAAAAAATCTCACACCACCAATACTTTGTATAATCTGATTGCTACACCCAGAAAACTGACTTAAGCCGGTGCCTAAACTAAGTAACTTTCCCTTTGTAAGTACTGATGTAGCTTTTTAACTTAAGCCGTGAACAGCCCTATATGCTAGCGCTAACATTTTCTTTATTGTTGTTGCTTTGATAAACTAGTTCCAGTAGTCTTGATATTTAGTGGCTGCAGACTGCCTCGGCAGATCAATCACAAGTACACTTAAATGTACTTTTCTCTCTGATAGGTGTTGCATTAGTGTGCAGAGTTGAGCAGCCATTCACCAATGTCCTGTTTAATCTCTTTTATGGGCTCAGGGTACAACCTCATCCGTCACCGCTGTTAGCTGTACATGTGGCAAAGACAGTTCATTATAGGACGGCCGCGCTGCTTCTGTTTCAGTCCTTTTCTCCTTGCATTCTGACTGAAACACACCATCAAAGAGGTAAAACCCTAAAGAGATGAACCCCTCGGTGAGTGTGTCACCTGGGAGAGTAAAGAGCATCGATTCTCCTTTTCTCTCGCTCTCTTTCCCATTTCTTTTCTTTCTTAGATTCTTTCAAAGAGGAAGCCATTACCGACTCAGCCAGGCAGGACAACATGAACCGGACGTGGCCTCCATTAGGGAGGCGAAGGCCGAGTAAACATGCGTTGTGCTTTTAACATGCTAAAATGGAAAAACTTTGGAGAAAAAAAAACCATACAGAGTTGTAGGGTGGAGAGTTTGTCCATGTTCGTGCTCACATTGCTGGAGGAATTCAAGCGGAATGAGAAAGGTGAAGGTGGTATATTTTTTATGGCTGCTTTGTGGATACTGCAAAGGGTTCGTCAAACCAAGAAAAAGATGTCTCTTACCTGTTCCCAATGAGTTTTATTTAGTTTATTCGTGAATTATTATATGACGAGTCAGAGGTGATTGCTTATCTAAAGCAGAAAGACAGAAAAAAAACCTTATATAGATATTTAGTACATTTTCATTCATAGCAACGTTACTGCATTTAGTGCGTTTGGTTTAACAAATGTTCATTGCTTGAATTTTCTAGTTGGGTTTGGTCATGCCTGCTGGGTTTTCCCTGTAATGAGCCAGTTATGTGGCTGACCACTATGCCTGTTGTTGTGCATTAAGTGTGAATTTCTGTAACAATGCTTCCTGGTCAAGTCTCTTCCTCGTTGATGCCACAACGCTTTCTGAATCTGATTAAAGGAGTTATGTAAATATATAACTTTTTTTTTTTTCCATTTACCTACACTCCTGGGCCAAAAAAAAAAAAAAAAAAGCCCAAAATGGCGAAATATTAAGCTTTTAATAGTCTTAACAACAAAATCATGGTCAAGAATTAAATAAAGAAATAAAGTAACTTTTTATGGGATAGCTTTTTTATTTGATTTAAAAAAAAAAAAATGTTTAAGCATTGTGGGTAAACTTTTTATTTATTTATTTATTTGTTTATTTATTTATTTTATTTTATTTTGTACACCCAGACATGTGTTAGTTTACATTATACATCAAACATTTGAATCATTTTCATGGTTTTACCATAAAGGAAGACTATATAAGTGAATTTCCCTGTTCCTAGCGTTTCCCCAAACAATTCAATTCAGCAAAAGTAAAGGGGCAAATGGTGATAAATTGGGCTTGGCCGATTTTTTTGCCCAGGATTGCCCAGGATTGCCCAGGATTGTACTTACTATGTCATGAGATATATTCCAGAATACATAATTTTTTTTTTCAGACTTACTATGAGTATGAGGCTGTCTGTCCTCGTGCTTTCTATTACACATACTGTTTAAATGCATTATTTGATCAGTTTAGTTGTATTGTAGGAATATGCTGTAGTTCCTCTTCTTGGTATCTTCTCAGAATACAGTCTACAGCCTGCGTTGGTTTGATTATCAGTCGTGAAATATGTCCATATCGCTGCCATTTTCGTTGGTGCAATAATGTACACTAGAGACAGTTTAGCATAGACAATAGACCTACTGGCATGCTCTTGTGAAGAAGGAGAAAATAAAAAAACCCAGAAGAAACCAATGGTTACATTTGGAGAACATGCAAAAGTTCAGATCACGAACCCTGGACCCTGGAAAAATGAATCCAAAAAAATTGTCCCAAAACAATTCCTATATTGTTACTCCTGACCTCTATATGATTTAAATGATTTAACAACAGATGTCCATTGAATTTAAGTGGGCATAATTTCCCACATGTACCCCACCTTGCGCCCCATGCGCCCTGGGATAGGCTCCAGGTTTCCCCGTGCCCCTGTAGAGGATAAGCGGTATAGGAGATGGATGGATGATGGATAATTTCCCACATATGGTGGATATTAAAGAGATTGTTCACCCATTAACTCTTCTACACCAAGAGCCTTGATAATATATGCTTTTCAAATGAATAATTCTCACCAGGGGGCCAAACATACAATCTATTTAACATGGCTCATCAGCTTTACCAGGACATAACAACAACTGAGCTAAAAAGATCCAGGCAGATTCCTAAGGAGCTGCGCCTCTGCTAAACGTATTGATCTGCATTCTGGGTGTCAGCGCTTGTTTCTCCCTCAGTGTGAAATGGACAACCACAATAAAGTAATTCATCTGAGAGCTAGTATTTACTATGCGCCCCACGGCTAGCCACTGCCACACAAATGCTCCTGAAAACACAAAAGAAATAATAGTGTCTGGGGGAACAGGAAAAAAACAAAAAACAGGCATGACTTCTGTATATCTGAGTTTTTTTTTTACTTTTCTGTAGAAAGATGGATTTAATTTCTCCCCCTTGCAGGTAACAAAGTCACTGTTAAAGGGGGGGATTTTTTTTTTTTGAGGACTTTAGATGAAAGTCGGATGAAGATGAGAGAGAGAGAGAGAGAGAGAGAGAGAGAGAGAGCGAGAGAGAGAGAGGAGAGGATAAAAACAGTTGTATAACATGAGATGACAGCATCTTACGACCACACTTCATTACAAATGATGGCCTTTTATCTCTATGTTGTTAATTAAAAAGGGCTTCAGTTTCCAGATCCTCTTTACATAGACATGCTCCATTCTTTTGATGACATGAAGCTGAAAAGCCTCATTCAGCAATTTCAATGTATTCATGTAGGTATGAAGGCGAGTCAAATGAAAATCTTTATTTCAATGGCTGCACATGTAACCGTGAGACACATCCAGACACATATTAAGTACTAGAAGACTTGCATTTTGCATTGTACAAAATAAAGATTATGTACAAAATGATACATTATTGTAACACCTACTTGCAATGCTATATA
>JANDJT010000124.1:3297312-3314055 GCA_024331685.1 Stegophilus panzeri
AGTATTCCCCGTATCTAAGGTGTCTTAATAGCAGTTCATGATATAAGAGAGTACATGATATAAGAGAATTCCCATCAGTTATCAAGGATAGTAACATGTATTATGTTCGGGGTCAGTGTACAATGTGAAATAAATATCACATGTAATGTTATGACCATTCAGTACTTCAGCCATGCTAAGTACCACTAGCACCATTTTTCCAGGCGCTTCCCCAGGGGATTTACCAGTATACACCTGCATTTTCCAGGCATAGGTGGACTGTGCATCACATACTGACCATATTTTGATCCTGTATTTGGCCGGTTTGCTTGGAATGTATTGTCTAAACGAACAGCACCCACGGAATGCAACCAGACATTCATCCGCAGTGATGTGGGGGCCTGGATTGTAAAGAAAAGGTAATCGCTGGACACACTTGTCCCATACATCCCAGATTGCTGCGAGTTTGTCATGCTCTTGTTGGCCCTGCCTTGTTTCTTTGTCATCAAAGCGTTTGACACGGGAGAAAGCATGGAATGTCTTTAGAGACATGGTGGCTGGAAATAGTGTCAGCATTCCAAAGGCTTGTTGTTGCTTCTCCTTTTGACTTGTACACTCCTGCCAGAATAAGGGCGGGTCACATCCAAGTCTTTCCAATTGTCCCCATACACATGCTTCACTTCTAAGATTGTCATCTCGAATATCTCATCAATTGAAGAGCTCATATTCTGATTGTATATCTTGGACGTGGCTGAAATTGTATTTGGTGGGGTCTGGAACCATTTTGATGATATTAGCAGCACTAAGTCTACCATGTCGACCAAGTGGGGAGAGTGACCATTAATAACTTTACATTTTTGGAAGGTAATGTGTCTGCTGGTGATTGAGAGACGACAGGAGGGTCAACACTAAGTCTCATTCTCATCAGACGAGCAAGCTTCATAATCAGGGTCCTTCTCAACATTATCCTCTTTCTCAGACATCGCTAGGCCTATTTTGGGGGAATATTTATTAGCCCCCCTCTAAGCAAAGAAATATATCAGCCAATATATTTTCTTTATGATTTATTTTTTCAGACTCCATTGCATCTTTTATATGTTTGCTCCTTCCCTATATTTGGTGAACTATCAATGTCCTCACGAGAATTATGCTTCCCCTCCCCCACAGTGCGGGAAATATCAAAGTTCTCGTAGGAATTATGTTTTCTCCTCCCTCATGTCCTGTGAACTCAGTGGTTCTTGCACTGCTACAGCTATGGTTATGTTCAGTTAGGACCCTAATGCAAAGGGAAGTTTTTTGAAGATTAATTGTATATTATAGTGACCTCAGTATCATCCAAAACAACCAAAACAAATGTGAGTCAAATTTTTATATTTCTTATATATGTTTTATACAGCTAAAACAGCCTGGGGTCAAATTGACTCCAAGGAACACTGATGATACAAAATGTATACAGGACATTGAAAACATATCATCATGTTAATTTTACATTTACCCAGTCATCCCCATGAAATTAGGAAAAGTCACTTTTGCATCAAGAAGCAAAAGACCTTAAACATTGGATTTGCCCCCAAGATAATAGGAGGGTTAAATCAGAATACGTACACTGATACGGTTATTTGGAACACTAAAACAGAATCAGATGTAGTTCTGGACTGCATGAGTATACACATTACATCTACACACCACAGCCTACTTCCTCTACAAGAGTATTACACCACTCATATTTAGAAATATCCTCTTTCCCCATGGGGTGCTGGATAGAACTGAACTGTTGCTTGTTCTCTCCTTCTATCTTCCCATTTCCGACAGCAGCTTGAAGAGTCCACAGGAATTCTCTCTGGTCTAATAATCACAGTAATAATGCGAGCATTCCTCCACAACAGGCACAAATACAAAATCATAAACCTCTTCATTAATTTGAAATGAACCTGGCAAGAATAGTGCTTCCATTTCTCTCTCTCTCTCTCTCCCTCTCTCTCTCGGTGCTCTTATGTGTTATTTTCCATCACAATTTTTGCCCTCAGCTCTGAAGAGAGGAACTGCATTAAGCACCAGGCTTCTGAATTATTCACAATGAAATGGCTTTTATGCTTGTAGGTATAACATGTTATTCTTCCCCGAAGTCATTAGCCTCGTCTCCAAAATGACTAGAGCTGCTGCTGGAAAAGGCCAACCGACATTACTTCCAGTCGAAAGGCATCTTGTGAGTCCATCTCAGGGGGGAAACCCACAATCATTGCGTGCTAACCCATTGACATTGTTCTACATGAATACACAGTTTTTAAATAGACAGAACACTCAATCAGCCCATGCAGTACTAATATGCTTATCGAGAACCTGCAGTCTGAATACTTTTATTTGATACACTATATGGCCAAAAGTGCGTTGACAGCCTCCACTCTTCTGGGAAGGCTTTCGACTAGATTTTGCAATGTGGCTGTTGAGATTTGTCCATTCAGCCACAAGCGCACAAGAGCTTGGACAATGATGTCCAGCGAGAAAGCCTAGCATGAATTTGGCATTCCAGTTCATCTCAGAGGTGTTCAGTGGGGTTCGAGGTCAGGCTCTGTGCAGGATACTCGAGTTCTTCTACTCCAACCTGTTTTCATGGAGCTCACTTTGTATACAGGGGCACTGTCATGCTGGGACAGGTTTGAGCATCTTAGTTCCAGTGACATAGACATAGACATTGACAAAGACTCCACATGACTCCACATGCCAAAGTGTCCTTGGGCGAGACATTGAACCCCGAGTTGCTCCCGATGGCAAGTTATTGCCTTGCATGGCAGCTCTGCTACCATTGGTGTGTGAGTGTGTGTGTGAATGGGTGAATGAGAACCAGTGTAAAGCGCTTTGGAACCGCTAAGGTTAAAAACGCTATATAAATTCAGCGCTATATAAATGCAGACCATTTACCAAAGACTTTTTCACATAGAAGTTGTGTCCATTTGGGTTTCCTCCAGGTTCTCTGGTTTCCTCCTCCTTCCCAAAAACCTGCTGGTAGATTGATTGTTTAAGATAAATTGGCCCTAGGTGTGAATGTGTGTGTATAGTAACTTGCAATGGAGTGGTGACCTATCCAGAGGGTGTATTCCTGTGATCCAGTAACCCTGACTGGGATAAAGTGCTTACTGAAGATGAATGAAGGAATGAATGCATATTATGAGAGGAACCAAGACACCTGCTGGTGTCTTTTCCATGACTGCATTGCTAGAAAATTGGCTTTGAAGTGGCATTGATCCTATCTGATAGAGGAACGAGGATATGAATCCATTCGGACAGGATAAAGTTTTCTCTCTCTCTCTCTCACTTACTTACTTTCTCCCCTCACTCTTTTCTATTCTATAATACAGTCATTCAGGATTTCTTGTCATGCAGGCTTGCTGTGTACTGTATGTGCAGTCTTATTATGCAAGTATATGCTTGCAAACAGAAAACAGCAAACAGACATGCTGAGTAACTCTTGTATTGCTTGAATGTACTACTTTGTTTGTTCACTCCGATTTTCTCTTTTCAACTCAACACACAATTTCCCTCCATCTTTCTGCTACACAGAAGGAAGTGGTGGTTTATTGGTAAAACAATCCATATATAAAATTTGTCAGATGGTTACTCCGGACAATAATACCACAGGCTCTCCAATATACAAACCAGGGGTTGGAAAGAAGGGCATCTAATGCCTTTGGAAATCTGTAGAAATCAATGATCAATTGTTTTATTCATGAGAGATAAAACTGAGTGTTGTGTATGTGTGGATGTGTGATACATATACTTATATAATAGTGTTCCATTTTCGAATCCATTTTGTCCTGATAACAAGAGAAAAATCCATAGAAATTCTAATGATTGTGGGTGGGTCTGTCAGATTTCATGGAAACAAGGTCATGAGAAAAACTCGGACCAGATGTCTTCCAGCAGCTTATTGGGTACAAGGAAACCCCATGATGCTTTCATTTAGGAGTTCCCATTTTACCCATCATGAGATGTTTCTTGTGTGAGACCTTGGTAACGAAAAGCCTTTTTATAGACCATCAATTTACTAACCCAGCTGATATTAATTTGCACAGATAGGGGGTATAATTACTTTCTATCTACTTATGGATTTCAGCTGGTTCCTTGCCTTACCTTGTCTTGGAGAACTGCTTTTTCTTAGCATGTTCAATATTTTTTTCCTGTCTCATTCCACTTTATTCCACATAACTATTTATGTTGTGAATTCTTTATATTTGCGGATTTCTTGAGTTAACACTGATGTCTGGTAAAAAATTTCATCTGAATAGCCTCATTGGAAATATATTTACTGAAAAAAATGTTGACGTGTTCAATACGTATTTCGTAGGAGGTGGTATTCCTTGGGGAGTGGTCTAAGGCAATGATAAAGGATTCGTAAAGTTTTACGAAGACAGTAGAGAGAGTTTAATGCATGAATAACTGAGAAGATCTTGAGAAACATCTATTTTCATGATCTTTTGCTAATACCACTGAGTATCCTGACAAGTTCAGACATGACACTATTGGAAGGAGATTTGGTGAGTCATCTGTGTTTGCATCCACCTTTTACACGCACCGGAGAGGAATTAAATCCTGCACCACAACAGAGAGTGAAACATCTCATCAATGACCGAACAAATGCCGTTAAAACACCATGCATCCTTCTACACACACATGCTCTACAAGCCCGTGTCATCTTTATCGATCCGGCTGCTGTGTCCTGATTTACGATGCCCATCTAATTGTGTAGAGGATTTTATAGTGCTTGCCGGAGAAAGCATCTATTACAGGCTGCTTGGGTGTGCAGTCACGTGGAAACCGAGACCTGTCTACAAAGCCTAGAGCCAAAATGGTGTTTGTCATAAAAATTAGCCATGCATTGATCAAGTACAAAACCTCAGCGTTATCATGTAAGTTTGAGATTGAGAATTTTTTTTTTAAATGCCATTGTGACTAGCAATAAAGATAACAATAAAGACACACGTCTTACCTTCTTACAGTCCAATACAGTACCAACCAACACATTAGCACCAGAATTCCAAAACATCACACATATTTCAGTATTTTAATGTGTTCCAGGGTAGTAAAGTTTTCCTTTAAGGTTCCTATTTTACACAAGAAAAGTACTTGTGTTACGTAATTCCACTGATGTGTTCATTTCAATAAAAAAGGAAAAAGTTTGAATGTGTAAATTTCCATAAAATGAAGATGGATAGCTTACACTTGTATTACTGATTCAATTAACACATAAGGTTTCTCTCATTATGTCCCTATGTAGGATTGTACTGCATACATGATTAATCAGCAGATCTGTGAAGAGGTCATCCGAGAACCAGAGAACCAATTAAGGAGATCAGGACAGATATATACGTGATGAATTAGTCCTGTTTTAGTGTTTTCTCTATTTACGACTGAAGATTGTGAGCTCAAATCACAGCCTGAGAAACAAGAATTCATTAGGTATGAGCTGAAAGGTGGTGATATTTTAAAAATGGGTCAAAATCCTACAAGAAGCCAGAATCCCAGATATGAATTAACACCAACAATGCTGCTTTAACTTCTAAAGTGCTGACTCAAAGCCTCATGTCAAGCTATTCAGTTAATTTTCATTGATGAATGACACGTCATACATTTTATTTGTTCAAACAAGAGCTTGTTCCTTCACCAGCTTCTCTTTTTTACTCACTCTTGAAGTTAATAAAACAACAACAAAAAAAACAGATTCTGATCAATCACTTAACACCCTTGTGCTGTCAGTAATTACTTTCAGCTTATTCAGATATTTAGATATAACCAACAGGACGACATTGCATTTCGGCGTAAACAATGAAATAGGGTCTTGTGTAAATTGTTTTGGATTGAATATGATTTGATATGATTTTGGATTTGGCACAAATAATAGCGGGCCGTATCTTTCGTCGATGTGAATCACATATAATACAGCTCTAATTGGCCCGGCTCCCGCATATCAATCAAATTCATTCCCAGATGCAGCCTGTTGGTCTTGAATGTTTTTTAAATGGGTAAAGCAGTATGGGATCCTGATACAAATGATGCCCTTCAGCTCTTTGTGTGAATGCTAGATATGAACAGAAATCAGATTGTATTATGTCCCCCTCTCTCCTCTCCAGGAGGCAGGACTCTGTGTTAAAGGAAAACAGTCACACAGTCAAGTAGACCTATGATCGACTGTTCAGTCAACTAAACAAATGTTACAGAACAAAAACATGACATTTTGCAGTTTTCGAAACTGAACTGTCCCTGGAATGGAGGGGTTATGGGTTTAAAATGGCATCCTGTATAGTGCGACAGTATATAATGAATAGTACATACTATGTATTCCTTTTAGTATTCACTATATAATAAAGTGTGCAGCAGTTATCATTTAGTACACTACCTGTTTAACAAATTCATTAGGGGATCAGGGATGATTGATACAGTTTTTACTTTTATTTAATAATAATAATAATAATAATAATAATATAATAATAACAACATTATAATAATAACATTTGTATATAGGAATAACTTAGGGTCATCCTATTGTAGGAAAATAATCAACAACAAAGTGATATAATGAAGCGGACAAACACAACCGATTTAATTTTATAACGATAATGTTTTATATCTCTTATTCAAGAGCAATTTGTCAACATTTTAGTTATTTCAAAACAACACGTCATACTTTTTTAATCAGTTTTAGCAATTACAATTACACACTTTTTTTTTTCCATGTGCAGCATCTGCAATACATTCCCTGTGTAAGCTGTTACAATACCTACAACACTTCAATGAAAACCTACCACAGCATGGTGTTTATACTGTTGCATTTGCTAAATTGCATTTTGGGATGGAATATACCATACATTGAGTAGTGCATCATTCATGTATCTTTTGGAGTACTGAAAATATTAATGTAATTCACATACTGGATAGTACTTGCTACTTTTTGGCAGATTTGAATATAAGTAGTATGCAGAGTATACCACTCTTTAGTGGTTATTTTCCCACTTTAACTAAAACATTGTGGAGGACTCTCATCTCCTGGAACTTAGGAGTGTAGCTTCAAGTTTGAGTTTTAAGTGAAATTAATTTACAAGTTCACAGAGTCAGTGTGAGTGCTCTTGACAAACCAAGCTCTACATCCCATACCCCTAAACTTCTTTAAGAGCGAAAAAGTGTTGATTTGCTAGTAACAGCTTGAAATATAATTAAAACTATGGCATTAGATGAGGTGAAAAGTACTTGAACAAGTTCACAACAAGCCAAATGATTGTAAGGAATTGAAAGTTACGAGCACATAATCGGAATTCAAAGAGCTTGATCTGATATCATCAGCAAAAACATTACCACCAATGAAAAGCTCAAGATCCCCTCCCATTGTTCTGTAAAGGTGGTGATACTATGATTAAAAGTATAAAGAATTGAGGATGGAGTAGGAGCTGGACTGGGAGATAGACTAGGGGATAGACTATGGGATGAACTGGAGGATGTATGGGAGGTTGGGCTAGGAGCAGGACTGGGGGATAGACTATGTCATGGAATAGTGGATAGAATAGAGGAATATGGATTATGAGCCATATCGGTGGGATAGTCTAGGTGGTGGACTAGTGATTGACTGAGGGATAGATTAAGGTATGGACTGGAGGGTGGATGGAAGGTTGGGCTAGGAGTTGGACTGGGGGATATACTGGTAGACTGACTGGGGGATAAACTAGAGAATGGGCTAGGAGCTGGACTGGGAGATAGACTAGGGGGTGGACTCAGAGCTGGACTTGGGAGATAGACTAGGGGGTGGACTCAAAGCTGAACTTAGGAGATAGGCTATGGTATGGACTAGGACACTGGTCATCAACCCTCCTCCTTGAGATCTACCTTCCTGCAGGTTTAATCTCCAACCAAATTCGAACACACCTGTTTTAATTGCCTTCTTAAGGCAATGATTAGATTATGGTTGGAGATAAAGTTTTCAGGAAGGTAGATCTCTAGGAACAGGGTTGGTGACCACTGGACTAGGAGAGGGACTGGAGGATAGGCTAGAGGATGGACTGGAAGATGGACTGGGGGATAGTCTAGGGGATGGAATAGGAGATGGATTGGGAGATAGACTAGGGGATGGACTGGAAGATGGACTGGGGGATAGACTAGGATATTGGACTTGGGGATAGACTGGGAGATGGACTAGGAGATGGACTGGGAGATAGACTAGGGGATGGACTGGGAGATGGACTGGAGGATAGAATAGGATATTGGACTTGGGGATAGACTGGGGGATGGACTAGGAGATGGACTGGAGGATGGTCTATCATAGGGACTGCTGGGTGGACCAGAGATCAACTAGTAGATGGACTACAGGACAGATGGATATAGATGGATATAGACATGTTTACACCATAGGTTATTTTTTTCAACTGTTTTCTCTAAAATGACCTTGTTCGTAAAAGAATTGAGTTTTCCTTTAAGTTCTGGTATGACAGTGCTTTCAGTGTTTAACAGTGCACTATTTAAAAGACCCAAATATGACTGTTTTCCTTCAAATGTTAAACTGAATAGTGTGTAGAAAAAGTGAAGGGGAGAAATAACATTTTCCCTTTAAAATGAGTTTGTCACATCTTATGTGTGAACTGCACATTATGTCTCTGAGAGGAGCTGTCTGAATGACACCAAGTTAGCAAGAGAAGAGAAAAAGACAGAAGGATTTTCCCCTCTGACTCAGAGCACATCAAGAGTGAAGGAGCTTTTGAAATGACGGTGTTAGGAGGCCGAGGAGCTCCCTGCATGCAGCAGATATCCAATCCCATCTGGGGAATTTTACTATTTGCAGAAACTGAATTCCTGCTGTCTAATAGTCAGTGACACACTGCACATCCCAAATGCTAGAATTCTTGATAGTCATTATTTACAAGGGTTCATTCTGTACCATCTCAGTGGCCAAGGGAGTGTGAGAATGGGTTTTACCCAGAATGCACTTTGAGTGTCTGCTAATGCTAAGAAATAGCAGCTAGTTGGTTTACAAATTAGTTGAAAACATACATAGTTGTATGTATGTACAAATAATGTTTTAATAAAGTTGACTGTTACAACAGCGCTGCTGAATTCTCGATTCTGATTGGTCAGAAGGTGTTGACTCATTTTCTATAACAACACTAGTGCTAATTCAAATAACAAGTTTATATTAATGTGCTGATTCATTTCCATAGTAACAGCTTACACAAGGACACAAGTCCCACAAGTCCCATGTCAGATGCGTCACATGATCTAATAATCATTTTTTTTAAATGTGCTTTTTAACAGAAATGTCTGATCATTGATATGGTGAAGTTTTTTTTTTATGGAAGGAGTCTCTAGTGTCAGTGCTTTGTAGCAGTCCATATATTTTACATGTGATGTCATTGGTTGTCCATCCATCCATTTTCTGTACTGCTTATCCTACACAAGGTCGCAGGGAGCCTATCTCAGGGGACTTGTGGCACAAGGAGGGGCATATCCTGGACGGAGTGCCAACCCATCGCAGGGCACAACCAAACAGACACACACACCTACATAAACACCAGATAATTTAGAGGTGCTAATCTGCCTACAACGCATGTCTTTCCCCTGAAGCACAGGAAGAACAGGAAGAACATGTAAACTCCGCACACGCAGGGCAGAGGCAGGAATCGAACCCCCAACCCCAGAGATGTGAAGAAAACATGCTAACCACTAAGCCACTGTGTTTTGCTTATCCGACATTGCTTATTTTAACTTAAATAAAAATCAAATCTGCTAGCTTGAATTATGTAGAGGGAGTGTGATCCACTGATCTAGTATTACACATCTAGTATTATCAAATTTTGCAAGGAGACACCATTAAGATGTTGGTGCTGACTGGAAGAGATGGCGAGTATTAAATTAACATGATCGAATCATTTGTGGCACAGTAGTGTAGTGGGAAGTGTTGCAGCTCCAGAGTTCAGTGTCAGGTTTGAGTAGTTGGAGATGGATGCAAGTGCCAAACAACATTTATGTAGGGGCAGTGGGGGCTTGATGGTTAAGGCTCTGGGTTACTGATCGGAAGGTCGAGGGTTCAAGCCCCAGCACTGCCAAGCTGCCACTGTTGGGCCGCTGAGCAAGGCCCTTAACCCTCTCTGCTCCAGGGGCGCTCTATCATGGATGACCCTGTGCTCTGACCCCAACTTCCTGACATGCTGGGGTATGCGAAGAAAAGAATTTCTCTGTGCATATGTATATGTACCAATAAAGACTCATTATCATTATCTACAGTGAAAGATGGATGAAATGACTAAGAAACAAGAATGGGAAATAACGAGCCTAGACAACATTACGGTGACTAAAGATTGACAAGTGTTTAATTTGTACAGAACTGATATACTTTTCAGTGTATAAGTTTACGTTGTTTTTGTTTTTTTTAACACTGTTTATTTATCTTTCCAATATAGGCTTGGTCTTGCGCTTGGATTTGGAATCCACTTGGTACAGTATGTTACAAAAACTGGCTGCAAAAACTAAATCGATCTTCTTTTGGTAGCCCGACTAAATCCAGTGACTCAGACCTCCATTTTTCAGAAGCTTGACCAATAGAGCAACAGAAAATATAGCTGTTGCTTTGGATCATTGCATTTTGTTGGACTTTTTTGAAATGAAGCCAAAGAAAGGCTATGATGATTACAAAGATCTCCCAAAACTCTAACAATAAACATAAACTATTCATTCCTATGAAATTTTCTGCTGTGAATTTGTCAGTTTGATCAAAAATGGTCTGTACTTATATAGCACTTTTTTTTTTTCTTTTTTTTATCCTTAGCAGTTTTACAATGCACTGTTTCTCATTCACACACACTCACACACCAGTGGCTGCAGACCTGCCATGCAAGGAACTAGCTTGCCATTGAGAGCAACTTGGGGTTCAGTGTCTTGCCCAAGGACACTTCAGCATGTGGAGACATGTGGGCCAGTAATTGAACCACCAATCCTACAATTAGGGGACACCCGCGCTACCACCTGAGCCACAGCTGCACCAAAAATAAAAATAAAATAAGTGATTCACTCTCAGGCTAAATTCTAAACTGATGAACTGTGTTATTCATGAGAGCTGGCTTCCCTTATAGACGGTACAGTCATAATCGGACATGTTTGTGTCGAGTCAATAAACTGTTCAATAAATTGCACCCAGAGCTTTGGAAATTGAACACAATAATAATAATAATAATAATAAGATTGATTAGGCTGCTGATTGAGTGTAGCACTGTGGGAAAACTGTTTTCTCAAAGGATCCATTAAAGGTGGCTCGAAAATGACTGGCCTGTGATTAACAGAAAGGCAGAGTTTGCAAGGTCGCTTGGGAAAATACGCTAGACATATACAATACAGCACCGTGATGGAGGAACTACAGCTATAACTAATTTACAAACAAAGTCATGTTGACAGAAAAGTCACCCAGAATAGCACGTGATCACATGAGTCAGATATGAAATGTACATGTGGTTTGATGATTCCTTTATTTTCACTTCTTCTTCTTTTTTTTTTTTTTTTTAACGGATGAGTCATTTATATTCAAATGTGATTTCTTTACACAACTTTATTTTCACGTGATTTGTTTCATGCTTCATTTATTTTCAAATGTCTTTTTTTTTTTGCAAACTGTATTTGTTATATTAATTTTTACATAATTTATTTATTTTCAAATGTGATTATATATGAATTTTCACATGTGATTTTTTAAATTGCATCTGTCTCCGCTTCCCTGCTGTGACAGAACGTGACAGATTACTTCGCCTACAACATGGATGCAGCAGGAAAGCAGAGTAGGAGTCACGCCAGAATAACCATGCCAGCACTGAATTGTCCTTTTTTTTTTCCCCCAGTGGACGTCTCTGATTCCCCTGGAACCATTTGATGGCTTTGAGGTATTTCCAGAATGTTATCTCCTGGACCCTAATCCCAAAGAAAAGCAGTGTCTGCGGTTCATGCTGTCCCAGCTCACTGGCCCAACCTGCTGGTGGATGGAGCTCCTGATTGCCACGAAATCCAGAACCCTAAGTTGTGTAGCCCAGTTCGTTAAACTTCTAGTCAAAGTGTTTTGGGCATCCAGAGTTTAAACCCGACCTGGAAATTTTTTGGGTAAGGCCAGCATGATGGATGAACCTTCGAGGCCATTCACAACATCACGAGGTGGTCTCCCCTGCCGAGCTCCGGCCGGAGGTCAACGTGGCGACCTCAACTCCAGAGCTCCAGCCAGTGACCTAAGAGGCAGGTTCTCCTGCAGAGCTCCAGCCTGAGACCCACAAGGTGGTCTCTCCTACTGGCGGTCAATGAGGCGACGTCTTGCACCAAGTTCCTGTCTGAAGCCGACGAGACAACCTCCCAAGCCCTGGTTTTTGTACTTTGGTTACTCTACAATATCCTGATCTCCTGACCCTTTGCCTGCCTTGACTTTGAATCTGCCTTACGTATCGAATTTGTTTGCTGGACTGTATACATTAAAACTACTTAAACCGCATTTGCATCCTCTCTGTTGTGACAGAATGCGACAATCATACATATTCACATGGAATTCCGCATTTAATCACGTTACGCAATCATCACATGAAAAACATGAAGTAATATATAAGAAAAAACATCAGAGTAATAACTATCTACTGAAAAATCACAGAGATCTCACGCTGTCAGTGAGATAACTATACATTCACTTCCCCAGACTTTACAGAACGTCTAATAATGCGCCACAACGTCAGAACAACCATCTTTTCTTTTCTCATAAATGCATGTTATCAGACCCAACTTTGGAAAAGCTGCAATTATTTTCATGCTAATTAATAAGTTGTCAACCTCTACTAACATTTTGTCACTCTAAACTTTCATTAGCTTAGCTGTCCTTTCACAACCTGTAATTATAATCATTTGTATTCTGTAAAACTATACAGAAAGGTTGTACTCTGCAATGTAACAATGTTTATTATGATGCTCACTGCCTGGAGCATTGTGGGAAAATATTGATTGGTTTCCATTAGTTTCATAGTTTCGTAATTTAGTTCAATATCTAAGAAAATAAGTTCTCTTGATAGAGTTAGGCTTATTTATGTTGATTATTTATGGTGGACCTAAATCTTGGTAGCAACAATACAAGTACGTTCTACAAGTGTCAGATGATTATCTGCTCACTACCTACAGGTTCAGCTTAAATTGTGTAGAAACTGGCTAGAAAATGTTGTTTTACCAAAGGCTGAACATGTAGAAAGCAAACTTCAAACTCTGCAAGAAAGAACTCAACATCTTGACCAATACCTACTTTTGACTGTCAGCTTAAAATGATCCAAAACTTGTTTTGAAGACCATATATATATTTTTAAATATATATATATTAAGACAAATAATTTGCTGTCTTTGGTGGTTCTATCAAAATGAAAAAAAGAAAAGAGAAAAAAAAAAGCACACACAGGAGCATCTACACGTTTATTCACATGAGATTTGCAGACTGGAACGTCTTACCTCAAGTTTCATAAAAGAATACGGCAAAACCACAACAGCTACAGTTTTCCCATTTTGACCAGTTTGTATACTAAAATGAATTCCTCAACAATGGAAAAAATTAATCAAGTAATAGAAAGGATATATTTTAGCACTTTTGCTTCACACCGCCAGGGTTGGGGGGTTTGATTCCCGCTGCTGTCCTGTGTGTGCGGAGTTTGCATGTTCTCCACATGCTGAGGGAGTTTCCTCCGGGTACTACGGTTTCCTCCCCCAGTTCAAAGACATGCACAGTAGGCTGATTGGCACATCCAAAGTGTCTGTAGTGTATGAATGGGTGTGTGAATGTGCCCTGCAATGGATTGGCACCCCATCCAGGGTGTACCCCGCCTTGTGCCCCATGCTCCCTGGGATAAGCTCCAGGTTCTCCGTGACCCTGAAGGATAAGCGGTATAGAAAACGGATGGATGGATATATTTTAGAACATTTAGCACGACCCATAAAACAGGACCTAAAGCTACAGATTTTCATACAAGTTCAATAAAACCTGCATGCGTATTGAGCTTTAAAGCTGATCTGATTATCTCCCTTGAAAGTACTGGAGATAATGCTTTAAAATTAATAAAAAACCAGCCCTCCCCCAGTTCTGTGTGCTTTAAAAGCAGTTAATAGTTAATCAATATTGCAGTATTATTAGCAGGCGTATACAATGTACACAACACCTACTAAATATGGCTAGGGGATCAGAGATAGAGCTGTGGTCTAAACTGTACAAGGGATTTGTCCAACAGAAGAAGCCTGGACTTTATCTTTGTGCAGAAACTGGAAATGTAAGCTCCAGAGATCTCACACTGTTAGTGAACTACAAATTATACCCTTTCCAAGACTTTCCAACTTGTGCAATAATCTCAGAATATGACTACCCGTTTTCTACTAACGTGCTGTAAAGCTTGTCACTGTGACTTGACCTTCAACATCCTGTATTTATTATTATGTAAATATACAAACTTTAATGGGCTAGCTTCTTCTGCATAAGATATTGATGTGTAACACACTGTGTGGCTTCATGTGCTGCCCACATGTCGTGTCTCAATACGCGTTCTTATGCGATCTTGCGTCCTTGCGAACTCCTACATCATCATCCACCACCAAGGTTTAACGTTCAATTCCAATGCTCCAAAACACAAGTACCGCGGACGCATGAAATCACCCGTATGTGTTCTTAATATCGAGGATGGATCGGATGCAGACCTGAGCGCACCGAACCCTCTCGAGGTCCCAGAAGTCACCGCGGCTAAAACAACAGCGGATGACCGTAACCTGACCCGTAATTGTAAGTTTTAACATTGTTTTTTTAATGACAATAATCGAAATATGCATCTAAAAAGAATGATTTTGATATATGATTTAGATCGAGATATATATGAGGTAACAGTAAACTCATTAGCTTAGTTCTTAAATTAAAAAAAAAAATAAAATAAAAAAAGACAAACAAATAATTTGATTAAAAATAAATCCTTTTAAATAAATATAAAGATTAATAAGCCGTTCAGGGTGGCGTTTTCCATTTTTCAAAACCCTCTAGCTTCCCTATTTGTCTGGGAAAACATTGCTGTAATTAATCTAATCGATGCTAAATATCCAAAAATAGCCTTTTTTTCCATGGGAAAGCTGCGGTCCTGCCAACACTAATCTGAAGAGATGGGGATTTTACTTCCTGTGTCTTGTAATTTGAACGAAACTGTACGTAATTAAATCGTCATAGCTTTTTAGCTTTCGGCCACAAAAAAAAAAATAAAAAAAAATGACTAAGCGACAGAGATTTTCAATGCTAAACAAGTTTCAAAATCATGTTTCTTTCAGTGTGTTCTTGTACTCACATTGATCTCTGCTTTCTAGCAATTATTAGCTCATATTTCTTACAAGTGACAAAGAATTATGTGATCTATTGATTCATTTTTTCCCCCCGACCATGTGGGTGGGGTTAATGTCTTGATAGCAGACAGGTATGTTTCATAAAGGTTTGTACACACACACACACACACACACACACACACACACACACACAAGGAAAATGCTTTGATTAATGCTTGCGACAACCTTGGCACATTTATGAGCTTGGGGATTCCCAGTGCATCATGGGTGATTCATCACAGCACATTGATCATTTCCTAATCACAAAGCACAAAGAATTCAGCCTCGGACAAATGGCAGATGCTTCTCTGGCCTGAAGACATCATTCTGTTGTTACATGCCGTAACTCCTGTAGGGTGTAAATCTTTTCGGATGTAAACTGCGCTCATGGTAATTATTCTTACATTCAGTAGGGACCATGAGATGAGTTATAATGATAGCAGATTTTTGATTATGACACTGATGTGTAGTGAAGTGTAGAACAGTGATTCTTCATACTTAATACTGGGATATGCTTGTAATTGTGTCTTCGCTCCAGACAAAGAGAAGCTGATGACTTTTTTTTGGTTTACAGGTACTGTAATATGCAGAGTTTACCCACATGTCCTACTTTTTATGGCACCTTAAATACAAGAAATGATTGTAATTTTGTAAAAATTGTAATTATGGATACAAAGTTATGCGTGTTAAACAAACTCAAACATAATCAGGGGGCCAAGCACTTGCTTTAGTTCATGAACAAACACATTTTTAAAGCTCTAATACAATTGTCAGTATTGTTTACTGCCATGAACGGAGTCATTCCTTATGCTCATCTGCCTCATATTCAGTGAGTTTTGCATGTTTTCTGTTTTTTTTTTTATTAACATCTGTGAGATTGTGTAAGTTTAATTGTGAGAACACTTAACCTATTTTTTGTCCCAGTCCTTAAAACTTTCATTTATGATCACAATATTATTCTCTTTATGTGTTTGAGTCACTTATGCTCATGAACAAGATAACCTCATGTAATGAGTTTCGCCTCAAAACAATAATGATGTAATGTTGTACCAAGGACAAAGACAATGCAGATATCCAGATAAAAAAAAAATAAATTTCTACATAAAGCTTGACAATGTAGATGGATATCACTGAAAACACTATAATTTAATAAGAATATGTAAGCAATGTTGTGCTCATAAATATTATTTTCCCCCTTTTTGTGTCTCTGTGTCTAAAAATACATGTGTTTACCTGTTAACTCCTGGCAGTACCATCTGCTTGCACACACACACACACACACACACACACACACACACACACACATGCATTAGTACTTTAGCGGAAAGATGAGCATTGGACAGAAATAGCACAAGCTTTTATATAGCACCAGCATTATAATATGTATAT
>JANDJT010000124.1:3315974-3327801 GCA_024331685.1 Stegophilus panzeri
ATACTATATATATTATATTATATATATTATATATAAATATTATATATAATATATATATATATATACACACACACTCACATTATATAATACAAAGGCGAAATAAAAGAGAGTATAGACCTCTCTTTTATCTCGCCTTTGTATTATATAATGTGTCTCATTGTCTTTAATCATGGTTAAACTTGAGCCATAGTTTCAGTTTTAAACTTTTGGGAACTTTTTGCCGAATTATTGAAAACAATTAGCACATAGTGTTAATTACGTAGCGCTTAAGATAAGATGAGATAATACTTTATTAATCCCCAGACGGAGAAATTTGGGGTTAATGCACTTAATGTAAATAAAAAAAAAAATCTTATTTACATATCTTCTTTTAAACAACATCAGTCATGCAATTATTCTTCATGAACGACTTGCAACACGACAACGAGCTGCACAAACAATGTATGAATGATATACACAAAGTAGTTTAAAATAGTAAATCAGGGTTCTAGTGTGCATATTTTTAAAAGTGTTGAAACTAGCACTGCAGGGTTTTTGGGACATTTAAACAAAATTATTTCATGTATAAGAGATCGTGTATGCTTAATATAATCAGGAAATGGACTTTATTTAATATAAAAATATATTTTTTTTAATTCTTCAAAACAGCATTCAGGTTTAGTTGTAGTTGTGTGGTTTAGTCTTCCCTTGCCCTTGAAGTCCTTTTTACCCCCAAGGTCTAATGCGCTCCCTTTTCGGATATTGTAGTGTAACCTGTGGTCAGGGACATGGTTGGAAAAAAAATAAATCGAGGAATGTTTTGGAGTAAAAGCTTACAACTGTGAGCACAATACAGTGGTTCAAACGCACAAGGATAAATATGGACGCTTTGTACTGAATAGCTTACTTACCATTGTAGAGTGATGTGTCTTGTGTGTTTCGGTGTGTGTCTGCTGTGCAGTTTACGTTTGTGTGTAAATTGAATCAAGGGCATTAATTTTATTACTTTCCTGTCCTGGGGCACAGCACTGTAATTCCACCGCGTAGGGAGACGACAGCTTTATCATTTACTTCAATTATAGCAGGGTTTTTTTGTAAACATGCTGTGAATCAAGACAACACACGAGCATAAATCAAAGCAGCGAGAAAAGATCGCCCTGAAGAGACTCGCTTTCCTCTTGGGGGGTGGGGGGTCGGGGGGGTTATAATTAACAATTAGAATTTTTAAATAATATTACATCAACTTTCCAACAGCAAAACAATCAGCAAACATTTATTTCTATTTTTCATTATTAAGCAAAAAGCAGCTTGTCACGTTACTATGAAACGACGGAGCACAAACGCTGAAGACTTTCTCGTATCGGAAAACGCATATTTTGCCTCTGACTGTTAAGACGCTGACACTGGAGACTCCTTCCATACATGTTGGAGTCTCTTTATAGAAAACGTCACCATATCAACAATTACACATTGGTTATATGGAGCGTCTGCCATTAGTCCCTGTGAATGAGCTGTTACTATAGAAAGGATAACATATTAGAACAAACAACTGGAACTACAGTCAGAGCTGCTGTTGTAGAAAATAAACCAACACCTTCTGACCAATTAGAATTGAATGCTGCGGTACAAGGAGAAATAACTCACAGGCATAACAACTTGTTAAATTTCTGGGAGATTTGCACTATCTGATAACACACAGTATCATCCATTAGCTCTCTAACCTCAATCTTCAGATCTAACATTTCAGCCTGTGGAGCTTTTACCCACTGGATCAGCCATGTCCTGTTGGGAGAGGATAAACTCAGCAGGCAGGTTTTAGCTGAAGGTGATGGACACACAGAGCATGCAGCATGCAATCACAATCCCATTCGTCTCCACGTTTGACTCCACTCTGCCCCAGCTGGTTAGACGTGTTTATTTCTGTATTGTGTCCAGAAGTCCTGGTGGGAATTGAGACAATCGGCTTATAACTGCAGCCCAGTCAATGGTAAACTGAGTAAAAACACATCAACCAGAGACATACTGTATGTTTATATATAATTCAGGCTGTATTTCCTAGATGATTACCTTTAATGTAAACATTGTTTAATGTAAACAGTCTTAAAATGTTCGATTTTATAGACTTACTTGTATACAAAACTGAATTTTATTGCATTCTGAGCACTGTATGATCTCCAGATCATAGTCTCAAGGTTAAACTGAAAAATCGCCTTCACGTCCAGGTGTTTATACCTATAAATAAGTAATCATCTAGGAAATACAGCCTGAATTATATATAAACATACAGTATGTCTGTAGCCTCTGCTTTTTGTTCTTGGCTGACAGGCATGGAACCTGACGTGGTCTTCTGCTATTGTAGCCCATCCGCCTCAAAATTTGATGTCTTGTGCATTCTGAGATGCTTTTCTGCTCACCACGGTTGTAAAGAGTGCCTATTTGAGTTACTATAGACTTCCTGTCAGCTCAGACCAGTCTGGTCGTTCTCCTCTGAGGTGTTTCAGCCTGCAGATTCTCCACTCACAGGAGGTTTTGTTTTTCACACCATTCTGTGTAAACTCTAGAGACTGTTGTGTATGAAAATTCCAGAAGATCAGCAGTTTCTGAAATATTCATCCAGCCCATCTGGCACGAAAAACCATGCCACGGTTAAAGTCACAGAGATCTTTCTTCATTCTGATGTCTGATGTGAACATTAACTGAAGCTCTTGAGCTGTATCTACATGATTTTATGCATTGTGCTGCTGCCACTTGATTGGCTGATTAGATAACTGCATGAATTTGCAGGTGTACAGGTGTTCCTAATAAAGTGGATGGTGATATATATATAATTTTCCTATAACAGCAACCCTGTCATGTTCTACTGCTTACATATTGTTCTAAGTGATAACAGTTGAGGCCTATTGCTTAATTCAGACACATTTCCCACTCACTCATATTGAGATGAGAGCGCTGTAATAAAGGTACACCGAGTTCACACAGAATAGCAGCCACAAAACAGCCTCTGTTTGCTTTAACACCCTTTGTTCATGATCCAATTGTGACCTGAACAAGTCTTTAGAGACCAAAAACGAGAGCGCATTTATGAATCCAAAAAAAACGAGACATGATACCACACGTGTCTGTCTCCTTTTCTCATTTGAAGCCGGAGTTCTGCTCGCTTGTCAGAAATGCTGGTCAGTATGAGAACGGCATATCAGTCCTGAAGTTCAGAACACCACTGGGACTCATCCTCCATCGCGGCTTCATGCTCCATGAGCTGAATACGTGTTTTGGAGTGTTTGGAGATCCGCCACGGGCGCTGCCTGAATTCCAAATGCTCTTACGCTCACTGCAGACTGTGAAACTTTTTTTTTTTTTTTTTTGCGCTTCCTGAAAACTGAAGAAGTAGAATGTGAGAATTAAGCAGGACTGATCTATTAGTATTCATGATGGGAGACTATTCCCCTGGTAAGCGCAAAACCTGGCAAGCTCCTGGCAGCTGTGTGAGTGTGTAAGAGTGTGTGATTGGGATTGTTTTTGAGACCGAAACAGCACGACAGTGATAAGCATGGAAACATATGCCCATAAAAACCCAATAGTAACCCAGGTGCAGATCTGCAAAAAGCACAAATAGCGAATAAACATAAAGTCCCCCAAGTGTGCCACTTTGCATAACAAAACAAAATGCACGGTACTCGTGAGTCGCTACATAGAGTTAGCCACATTGGCATCTGGGAGTCGTGTGGTGCGGGAATCGTTTGCATGCTTATTCATTGTCATTAGCTCAATGCATTCAGTGACAAGGATGGTGCACCGACGAGAGCGCAAAGGTCAACAAGAACAATATTTACAGAAAATGAACCATAAACAACTCGATATACATTTGAAAAATTCAATCTCTGTCAAGCATTTAGCCTGTGCATCTGACGGTAAAGCGCTAGCGAATCCAAATGAATGTGCTAATTATCTTATCAAGGCCAAACTGCCAAACTGCTTCAGCGTAAATGTTTTGTCATGAAAACACTCAGCTTTGGATCAGCTACCTCAATAGCTAAATTTTTTGAAGGCATTAGTTTCCAGACACATCATAACTTGTAGCATGCTATGCACAGAATTTGTTTATTCACACTTTATTAGTTGAGGATGGATCCCAAACTGGTGCTACTTTTTCTCTGGTATTTCACAACTATCCTACTCTAGTTCACTAGATAAGTTCCTTAGCTAGCTAAGACTAATCTTATTGGCTTGCAATTATTTGCAAAGCTAGCAAATAACCTAGCTAGCGGAGCTGTGACATTGTATGTTATCTAGTTAATTTTACCCAAAGAACAAATTCAAGAAACAATAATCAAACTTATAGCGAGCTACGAAACAAGTAATCACTATATATATATATATATATATATATATATATATATTTTAACATACAGCCAACATAACTGTTTAGGCAGTAAATGATACCGCAGAGGGAAACTGACTTCTGAATGAAGCACTATAATTTAGCGCTAGCTCAAAGGCAACATGGGTTAACATATTTGAAGAGCTGATTCAGTAAATGGACAAACATATACTACACAGTATTACAAAGTTTTTTATATACAAAAAGTTTCACATTTATAGTATTTATAGCGCATAACTGGCTAGAAATAAACTGTTCTTTTTAAGCAAAACTCTGATAACTACTTGGGCAGAATTCCCCAAGTTTGTAATTAACAGTTATTTCCCTTACTGTTACATTACAGTGCTGCTGAATTCTCGAATCTGATTGGTCAGAAGGTGCTGATTAATTTTCTAAAACAGGAGATCTGACACAAGATCCGAATACAAGGCAAATCACAGGGTTGTATTAATGTGCTTGTTTTACATGTTAGTTTTTCTATTGTAACAGCTGACACAGTCACTTGTATGGCTTACACTCTACATTAACGGATTAACGGCTTTCTGTGAGATGTTTATTTAATATTTTTGGAAGTAGTCTACAGTGTCAGAGGTAAAGCTGTAACTTTACTGTAATGTTTTCTGACATGGGGAAGGGCTTTGTGGTTTCTTAATAACATGACAAGCTGCATTTCTTTGTCTTATTAACTTCAGGAATGAACAGAAGAAAAGAGAGGTTGGTACGGTGAGGAAACAACAGTTTATAGCTGCTGTAATGTAAGTGATAACAGGAACTAACTTGTTTCACAGACTTTCTCCAACATTAAATGGAACTGTAAATGAAATTATGATGGGTCACTCAAAAAATTGTTAGTGTTGACTAATTTCTTTGGAGTAAGAGAAGTAAAACACTTCAGGATGTGCTGTTAATTAAATTTAGGGTGGTAATAGTAACTCGGACAGTATCGCACCACCGCGCTGTCCAGAAGTGTTTTATTCCTTACTTATTGCTTGGTTACAGCAAACCTTTTATGAAAACTAGGTTAATAATTAGAGATGCACCGATACTAAATTTCTCAGCTGATACCGATAACCGATACCGATCGTTCTGCCTTTTATGCCTTCTTATAAATGAATAATAATTAATTCCACAATTCTGAAAAGAAATGCAAATAAAAACTTTATTCTCTCCATTTCAACAAGTTGTTTCACAGTAACTGGTCTCATAAACAGAAAACACATGACTCTAATTAACATGAACACATGAACTAAATTCTGAAGATTAAAATAAGATTCCTTAACTTATTGAATGTTATTAATTCATATTAACACCGACTGAACTCTAAAAAAAAAAAACCTCCTGATAGGCATCACATTCACTCACCACAAACAAAAGCATTTCAACTTATAGTATATAGGTAATATATAGGCGTAATATAAACCTTTTTTTTTTATCATATTAATTCATTAACTACATATGAAATATACTACTCTACAAATATTTTTCTGTGCAATATATACCTTCTTACAACTCATCTTCATTTAAATATTTCAACGGTGCACTGGAGCTTAGTCGATAGCGAGAAAAATAGCCTTTATCGGCTGAAACCGATTATCGGCCGATACATCTGTGCATCTCTATTAATAATTATTCCATCACCTTTTTACAAAAGGCAATTTAAACTTTCCACCTCCATCCAACCTGGGTCCTTATCCAACTAGAGGATTTGCCCAGCAGGAGGCTTCATCTGCAGGGCTACAGCTGGATATGTCAAAAATGCATGTAAAAAAATGTCAAAAATACCAGAAAACCAAGCAAAACAAGAGATTTTATTCTAATGAATCTTTCAATAATATGTTGTATAGTTAACATTAAAGGTTGTCATGAGATTTTTAATGTGTATAGCACACGCAACATCCTAATAACCAGAAAATCCAAAAAGTTTTACTGTCTGGGACTTTCAGTAACCTGAGTCAGAGCAACTTTCTGTGGTTTCATCTCTCTGCACATTAAACCTGTCTCTTCAGTCCCAATTAAAAACTTCAGTCTGGCCAAACTGCTGGATTCACCACTTAATTCAAAGTTCACCGAAAGGAGGCTCTCTTTCTAAATTGATATCACTCTTAGTTAACAAATCAGAGCTTTGTTAGAAGACTTTGAGGCATAATGGCTGCAGGAACTCTTTGACAGTTCCTCGCTGGTGTAATGAATTAAGAGAAGTGAACAGTGAACAGCCCGTGTCTTGCTGAGAGGCAAATAATGGGATGACAGGTACCGTGTATATGCTTCGAGTGCCACTCCATCCTTGGTTTAGCCCTGTTTACTGAGGAACACGCTAAGGCATTAGCGATAGAAGCTAAAGTGCTGACCTTCCGTTATAGGCTGCGTATATTGAAAAGGTCACTTTTTATGAGTGTAATACAGGTGTGAGGATATGGAGGATATGGAAGTGAGTGTGTGTTAAATCTAAACCAGTGTGTGCTGGGTTTAATGTGCCTTTTAATGGCATGGATCTAATGGATGGGTATGTTGATATGGATATTTTGCGGTGCGGAATGTGCCTCTAGTAAATTGTATGTAAATGACTCCTGCTATACATACATAATAATCTGTCATTAAAAAAATAAAAGTAAGACTGGAGAGAATGCAAATTTGTAATCTGAACCTGATATTTGTTTTGGGAAAGTTCAGAATCATAGTTAATGTCCACACCATGGATCGAAAAGAGAGGTAGGCAACGTTAAACTAGGGTAATCCATAATCAACAAAGGAAATACAAGCATGGGTCAGAACCGAGAAGGCATGTGTAAAATCAAGGCCAGGAAACATGGGAAACAAGAAACAATGCTCAGAAATGCATGATACATTTGGCAAGACTTCACAATGAGACAGATATAGAAGTTATACAAGTATATAAATAGACACACTCATCAAGGGTTAAATGGAGAACATGTGAGTATAATCGGGTAATAAACAAATGACGGAACAGTTTAAATTTACAAAGCTTTCAGTACAGCTAATTTTATACTCTGTACTTGCATGCGCATGTTGATAAACACAAAAAAATACACATTAATGGCGAAGCTGATTTACATTTACTCATGCCCACAAGAGAGAGAGCTAAAGACGACAAAACGACGACTAAACGTACTGTACATTAAATCTTCCAATAATGCAGCTCAACCACCGCAGAGTGTCACCAACCACAGACATACTAACTAACACCTCCTCCTTTTTTAGGGTACGTTTACATTTGTCCTAACAGAACGGCTAGTATAATTTGCCTCAATTTAATTTGTTCTGGACTGCTTTCTTTCAAGTCATTAATATAAAACGATCGAAGAACTTTCATGAAGGTTGACATTAGTGAGGTCTACTTTTCCGTGAATTTACACTCCAGTGCTCTCCTAGGACGTGAACGTTTTTCCAAACTAATGCAAATGTGTGTATCCCATTTGATAAGTAAGCCTCAATGTGCTTAGTATCATATCAAGTGCAGATTAAGCTGTCATACTGTACATGCCCGTCTGAAAAACGCACGCTTGCGTCACAACACCATAATCCATTGTATTACAATAATCGTTCAATCCGACAAGAGAAGACGTGCGTGTAAATCTCGTTTTCCCTCCCGCCATCCTCCTCCTCCTCCTCTATATTTTTATTCTCATATCAGGACATGCTACATTTCATCTCCGGACTGATTCTGAGGCCAGAACTCATTTTGAAGCATGCTGCAATTGCTCCAAGGCACCCGGTGTCAATGGGAAAGCCTTTGTGAGCCCCACTTCCCACCCAGCCATTACTCCTCTCACCAGGTCACCCCACTGAAAACCTCCTCAACCCTACCATTCTATGGTCAGAGCGGCCTGAAGCTCAACATTAAAGGACTAACCTTTCTCGAAATTACATAGCAAGCCCCATCCTTCCAATTACTTCTGTTACTCTGATGAAATATCTCAGCTGATCTCGGGTCAGTGGCTTCTCTTAACCAGAGTTTATTGGCGACTGGAGGTGAAAATAGAAGGCTAGACTCAGAGCTGAGACAATCATAACTGATATTTACTGATCTATTAAGTGTATTAGATTCAATTAAACGCTATAGAATAGGTCGAGTTCGTGTAGGAGGTCACCAGGAACCTCATCAAAAGATGACACAGTATGTTTTTAAACCAACATTTTAGAACAAATAGCATGACTCAGGTTAATACCATCACTTATAAATCACAAAATCCATAAATTGGCCTTTAAAATGGACAAAAAAATGGAAATTCCACCTTTTTTTGGGGGTGCCCATGTTCAGCATTGAATTTATTTGTGATGTCATACTCCGTAGTAGTGGTTAATGGTTCATATGAAAGTAGACACTTGGGGCTATAAGAATTTGCAGTGTTTCATACGTATTTCTTTTTGTTTTTTACTCAGCCTGCTAGGTTTAAATGTTATAATCTTGATGTTGCAGTGGTATATGGTGTTTTAATATAAAATAAGCTGTAGTTGCGCTGTCCGTTTTAGCTCTGTATAAATATTATTGGGGCGCGCGGTGGCTTAGTGGTTAGCATGTTCGCCTCACACCTCCAGGGGTTCAATTCCCATCGTGACTCTGTGTGTGTGGAGTTTGCATCTTCTCCCCGTGCTGCGGGGGTTTCCTCTGGGTACTCCGGTTTTCTCTCCCAGTCCAAAGACATGCATGGTAGGCTGATTGGCATGTCCATAGTGTGTGAATGTGTATGTGATTGTGTGCCCTGCGATGAATTGGCACCCTGTCCAGGGTGTACCCTGCCTTGTGCATGATGCTCCCTGGGATAGCCCTGAAAAGGCCCTGAAAAGGCCCTGAAAAGGACCCTGAAAAGGATAAGTGGTATAGAAGATGAATGGATCAATATTATTGTGGAGAGATGTTAATTGTTTGCCCAGCAGGGGGCTCACACCCATCCCACATTTTGAGAAAGCCTTTAGTGTTGTTGTTGTTTTTTTCTCTCTCAATCTGAGCAAAACAACCTTTTTTTTTTTTTTTTTTTTTTTGATCATGACAAATAACTCAAAATCATGAATAAATGCTGGTTTCAGCCTTCTGTAGTTTCCCGTTTGTGTGAAATTACCACTGATTTAGCTCAAAGCTCATGAGAAAAGAAGGTCATTGACTCAGAAGGCAGTGATCTAAAGATCACTGACTCCTGTGATCTGTGGAGTCAGTGATCTGAAGAACATTGACTCCTCTGGGTCTGAAGATCTGAAGATTTGTTTCTTATGAAATAAAAACATTAGAAGGATTTTTAAGAAGACACCCTCAAGCACAGCGGCCCCCCAGAGGAAAATACGGTACAAATTGCAGTTTTGGCTTGCAATATTAATTTTCATCTTCACTATTTTGATTGCTCTTCACTATATAAAGCACTAATCGGCATTTGGCTGCATGTCAGCTCCTGCCAATCAGCTTTTTTTTTTCTGGCATACGGTGCTGTCCATCTTATCCATCTTAAAAACAGCTTTTGTGCTAAAGATTATCCTGATCTAATAAGATCTATTCCATTTACATTTATAATATTCTTAGGGATTTCCATGTGTGTCAATTTTTTTTTTTAAATGTGCACTGTTGGTTATTGTGTTTTGGGAATTGAAATCCTAGGATTTAAGTCCTTGAGTAAAGACCCATAACTTTGAACTGCTCAATCATACGACTGGATATAGTATAGTGCGCTTGGAATGTGTCCTGTTTCAGCTGGAAGTCTGCCAAATGAGTAAATGTAAATGAATAGGCCTAATGTGAAATTCCAGCATCAATTAAAAAATACATTTCATTGCCACTTTGTGTCATAAAAATCCATTTATTCTTATGCTCTATCCACGTCCAAATGAACAGAATAAGCCTGGGTTATTAAAAACTCTGAAAAAGAGAAACCCAGGATAACAATAAGTGTTCCCTTTGAGCCAGACATTGCTGTATTTTCCTTGATATGAAGCAAACGGGAATTGATTTCATGCGTACAGTTTAATAACGGAGCTCTGACAATCCAGCATGAAGTAATTTCCCAAGTATGTCTTTTTTTATTAAGTGAGGAAATGCCACTAGCTTATGACGTTATTGGAAAAAAAAAGAACACAGTGGATGGATGGGTTCTCTGGTTCGAGATGGAACGTGAGCGATGCTGGAACGTGACGGGATTCACGTATGGAAAATTGGCGTACGGTTATGTTTAATTAGAGTAGACCGAGGCACTTTGTCGGAATACATAGCATAGCAGGGGTCAAACAACAAGCGGGCAGGTATACAGAATACAGCTAGAATACACTATGTGAATGGAAACTCAGAAGGATAATAAAAAAATAACCCTGAGAAGTAAACAAGTAAAGCTAGAATTTGCACAACAGTCATGACAATACACGGCGCAAATCAGGCAGGGGTCGCAGATCAAGTAGCAACACCATAAATGACGTATTTTGGGTGGGATTTAGTATAAGGGGCATGCAGTTGACCAAAGAGGAAACAAAAAGGGTCAGACAGTTGTGCTGGAAAGCCATAGCGCTCATTATTAGCAACATATAAGCATATTTTCTTTTGAATATAGAGCTTTTTGTGCATATTGGTGTCCTACAGTATGCTGTCATAGTCGTGTGAGACATCCTTGACGTTTACTTCGCTGTTCATCTGAGGGATGTGATGGATTTTATTTACTTAGCAAACACATTGGGATTTGTTTGATGTATAAATCTCTGACAGTGTTGTTCTGCCAGCTATGCAGCTGTCTCTGCAAGAAACTAATAACACCGTAATGAGTTATTAAATTATAAACTATAAAAATGCCTGTGTTTAGAGATATGGTTCCAGATACCAGATGTATGTTCTGGTCGATCAGTAGCTCTGAGTGTGACAAATTGTTGAGAGTATTGTCGAGAGAGGTTACAAAATGTGTACATTTGTCTTATCAGATAATCGTGGAATGTCAGAAGACATGAGGTCGCTCCATTATTTGCCATCAGTTGGCTGATCTGGTTTAAAATAAAATCGCCAAGTACCATCATGGTACTTGGTGATTTTATTTTAAACCAGACCAGCCAACTACACACCAAAAATTAAGGCAGTGGTGGCTCAAGGCAGATTTATACTTCTTCAGTACTTTGTGTCAGATGAATGCTGATTGCTTGGCTGCGAGGCATGTCCGATTGTGTACACGGAAATGTTTTGATTAGATGTCGTGACGTTTCTTTTAGGGGCGTTTAATCAAATTCGGATTGATATCGATTTAATCAGAATAATACTGTTCAAAGTGCAAACGATAAAATGCTAGACAATTAGACGTTTTCTATCGACGCATCTAGAACTTCTATAGACGAGCCCTTGTTTCACACACAGGGATATGATTACATTACTGTATAATGGCTTTATTTACAGAAATCTACAATCATGATTTTAGTGTTAATATAAATATGCATATTATGGTGCTTGAAAGTTTGTGAACCCGTTCGAATTTTCTATATATCTGCATAATTATG
>JANDJT010000124.1:3327901-3338686 GCA_024331685.1 Stegophilus panzeri
CTAAAACATCATCAGATTTTCACACAAGTCCTAAAAGTAGAAAAAAAAAAGAACCCAATTAAACAAATGAGACAGTAATATTATACTCGGTCATTTATTTATTGAGGGAAATGATCCAATATTACATATGTGAGTGGCAAAAGAATGTGAACCTCTAGGATTAAGAGTTAATTTATTAAGTTAAGACATTGGGATACTGATCAGAAGGTCGTGAGTTCCTACCAAGCTGCCACTGTTGGGCCCTTGGGCAAGGTCCTTAACCCTCAACTGCTCAAATGTATAAACGAGATAAATGTAAGTCGCTCTGGATAAGGGTGTCTGCCAAATTCCGCGAATGTACTGACAGTGAAGGTTCACATACTTTTGCAACTCGCAGGCTACAGGAAAAATGTTTTGTTGATGGATGAGACCAAAATGAAACTTTCTGGTTTAAATGAGAAGAGTTATGCTTGGAGAAAGGAAAAGCAGTGTATTTTTGTAGATGATGTCCTGATGCGCATGTAGAAAGGTTGTGAGTTTGAATCTCGGTGCTGCCAAACGTGTCCCGAGCGACCCTTATCTGAGCAGATAAATTGTCACTTGCTATGGTTAATGAGCTTTCTTTTGATGAGCTTCTGTAGCAGTTGTGTGATTATTTAACCCCTGATAAACACCTCTGTGATTATGCAATCACCCATGCATTAGGTATGTACCATATTTGCTAAGAAGATTCGAAGACACCTTGTGCTTCAAACGTCCGTTCCTATAACGTCAATCCCATTGAAATCCATCCACCACAGGAGCTTGTAAGAAGTAGAAGTCACTGCCAGTTGAATGAACCCCGAGTGCTTGGCTGAATCATTCACACATATTGATGGCTCCAGTGGATTTCTGTCACTCACTATTTGAGGGATAGAAACATTTGTACACTGTTGACAGGTTTATCAACCCATACTGCTCATTTGACCATTGTTAATTTGAGTGTATTCGTAATTCCTCTCAGCATATGTGCTATTAAGAAATAAAAGTAAAACCTGTGGGTCGTCGTACTGCTGAGAAAATGCAGTTTTGCTCTTAGTCTTTAGGCAAAAAAAGAAGTCCTTAATTGGGAACACTGCACAACTTCAATTATTTTGAAATCCATTGATCTGGACTGTCATTCAGTCACTGTGCGTCACAGTGTGTCTCTTCATTGTGTCACCATTCTTAATAGTCCTGTCTCAGCCTGGGCTAAAATATTCATGCTTTTCCTTTTTTTGCCCAATCAGTCTGTTTACCCGAAGATTTCCGACATGCAGGATAACAAATGCATGGCACTGAAGTCTGATCTTTTAAATCCCAGAGCAAATAAATTGCCTTGGTTTTCAGTCAACATCTGAACACTTGGAAGACTGTTGCTGTGGTGACAGAGAGCATCATGGGATGTGTGATACTCTGGACTTCCTATTTTCGCATTCTCACAATCTGTTCATATCGCTTCAAAGACAATTTTTGATGAGGGTTCGGAACACATGGGAGCCCAATTGGACGTATTTGCATAGCGTCTTTATTAGGACTTTTCTGAGTTGTACCGATGCGTCTGTAGCCGGGGTGGTCCTGCAGGCAGACATCGTAATTAGTAGTAAATTCAGTATTAGCATTTAAATGGTGAAAGTGGTGAACCAGAATTTTCATCCATCCATTTTCTGTACCGCTTATCCTAAACAGGGTCACAGAGAGCCTGGAGCCTATCCCAGGGAACACCAGGGGACACCCTGGACAGGGCACAATCACTCACACATTCACACACTATGGACAGTCTGGAAATGCCAATCAGCCTACAACACATGTCCTTAGACTGGGGAATAAACCGGAGTACACGGAGGAAACCCCCAAGTCATGCACATAGGGCGGAAGTGGGATTCGAACCCCCGACCCTTGAGGTCCGAGGCAAACGTGATAACCACTAAGCCACCGTGCCCCACCCAGAATATTCTAGAAACCCGAAAATCAAAAAAGGAAGTCTAGCTTAAATACATGAAATACTCGACAATAAATGATAATGGATCATATGAGACAAAATGGAACTGATGACATGGTACTTCATGGTTTATTCCGTTTACAGCACAGTAATTTCCCAGTGCTAACATTTATTTAAGAAATGGTTTATGAATGATATGCTGGGCATCATTTTATGCATTTATAGTTGAGGAATGTCCATGATACAAGTTATTTCACTCACCAGCCTTTTTTTTCTTCAGCCTCTTGCTTGAAGTTTTGAAGTTAATAAGACAAAAAAAGTACGCAGATTCTTCCCTAGAACCTGCAAAAGCCCTAACTTAAAGTTTTAGCTTTACGTCACACTGCTACAAAGCTCTCACAGTGGAGACCCCTTCCAAAAAATGTTAAATAAACGTGTCCTTACAGAAAATTTCACACACCTTTTTAAAAAAAAAAAAAAAAAAATCAATTTTATTTCACGTGTCTTCTATGTAGGTTCCTGTGAATTCAGCTTTTTAAAAATAATTTTTTTTAAAGTTTGTTTATTTGGATTTTTATACGTGTAAAATGTCAATCATACGTATGAAGTAAAAACAGAAAGCAATAGATGACACCTATTTTCTCAACTCTTGATTTCAGGAAGATGTCGAATGAAACAGTGAAAAATAACACATCATTGATTTGACGTGATTTACCTACTACACTTATTCTCCAGCTGTATATCACATCATGTATTTACAATCTTCATTAGCCCATTGCTAATGCATAAAACTTGTGGTTTGTTTTTCAGCTGTCCTTTATGTGGTGTTATTAAAACAGAGATGGATCAGAGGTGTCTTATTCGCTCATTAACACTGATTAATGCACTTAATCCGCAGCCTGCTCCACCAACCAGATGCTGTCGTGCCACCGTCTCTAATTAAAATGATAAATAATTAGTCATGCATATTTATTTTCCACTGTTTCAGATTTGCCTGTTCAGTAGGTATCGCAAGACGTGTAATACTCAACATTTTCTGCATGTGGGGGGAAGAGAAATTAATAGGAAACTCTCACAGGCGATTATTATTGTAATGATTTGTAGCTCTTTGTATCTCTACCCAGGCTGGCTGCGGCTGGCAGCAGATTGAAGCCCTGAGATCCATTGCTCTTTGTTCGCTATTATATGCCGCAAAACTAAGTGCACATTCTGTCGCAGTCACAATTAGCGTGGGCGTTGAATGGAAATATACACTTATTATGCTAAAAGATCGAGTTTGAAAGCACGAAGCCTGCGAACACAGAGATGACAGGTCTGCGCAGATATGAGTCGCTGCAGTGTGGAATATAATCACACGAATTTTTGACGCCATGTTTTATTCATCCGGGTGTGGTATATCAACGCCTGTCTGAAATGACCTTGATGGAATGGGGAAGACGTTATGCAACATGTTTTTTTCTCGAAACACATGTTTCATGTATGTTTACCAGCCCATAGAGGATTTTGTAGATTTTCTTCAAAACCTGCGATGCAAGTTGTGGAGTTTTTTGTGCTTTTTTTTTTGCGGAAAACTACTGCAATTGCACGAAATTGTTTTGCACGGTCTTATGTAGTGATGTTTGTTGGTAAATGAGACCTTTGTGGGTTTTGATGACGCCACATGACGCGTCTTTGCCCAAATCTGTGGTAGTTTTGAAAAATCGCAAGCTCCTGTGAATAATGCAGAGTTTCCTTGATTTTTGTGTTCATTTCTGCGATCGCAAAATCCTGGAGGGACTGGATTACCATGAATCCTGTTCTTCACCTGGAGGAACACTGGGGACTTCATTATCTCCCGAAACATCGACCATCTCAGGGAAGAAACGTCTCAGGAAGTGGAGTGTTAAGTTAAGCGTTATTGTGTAAACTGTGACTGGGGGTCTGGTGTGTATGGTGATACACAGTACAATATCATGCTAAAGAAATTGAAGATCATTATAATATTAATGTTATTTGATTGTGAATGACTTAGTTTCAATTTTTCACCAAAGGTGAGTATGTTTCAAAGTGCTTTACACACCCTACCAGAATCTAGAGGTCAAAATGTTGCATACATTGTGCATCCTGATCTCACTTACATAATGTCTGTTCTGAAGGTTTGATTCGCTTTTCCCCTGTGAAGATGTTGTCACAGTTCCATAAGGCTGTGATAGAGTCCACACTCTGTCTGGTTTGGCAGCTTCCTCGTATCTTCAGGGGGGTCTGGGAATTGGAGCTCCCAGGGGATGGAGTGGTTGTGACAATTTGTATATTCATAGGATCTGAACTTCTTGGAGAGAGTAAGAGTTTAGGGACTTCGGGGTTTCTTTTGGTGGAACTGCCAAGTCAGTTTATTATTCAGTGTAAAACTTATGGTCAATGTACTGGTATTATGAGAGAAACTGGATCACTAGGGGTTATTATTGGGATCCTATTAAGACTGTAGGACTCAAGTCCTGTTTCAAGATTTTTTTCTGTATTAACTGGTCTCACTTTCATTTGGACCACCTTAAGACATAGTCTTGACTCCATCTTGTCTAGTCCTAATCTTGGACTTAACAAGGTCTGTTTTGACTACAGCCCTAGATCCAATTATTATAATTAGCCACCATTATTGTCCAGTAAAGGTGTGTAGCCCAAACAGATCCTAACTATGTTAATAATAAAACAAATTTCACACATGAAAATATAACTCAAAGTTCTTTATATGGAAAATAATAAATAAGTAAATACATTCTTAGAATGAAACATTCCCCAAAAAATGAATCATAAGTAACCATAAAATAATTAAGATCACGTTGTAAGTAGGGAATTGTTGCTCAGGGGGAAAAAAGATATATGAAAGCTAGATTAATGTAATTATACTGGTCTCATTCAGCTCAGCTGTGTTCCCTTTGAAAGGGAACTTATCGTTGCGCTTTTAAGCGCTTTGCGCGATACAAACGGCACACGTGAACTGTGCCGCAGCCTTATTATCTTCAGCAAGATGGCATGTCGGTCGTTTGTGTAACGCTCGCAAGACTCTTCGTTTCCTCACTTTCTGTGTGAAGTGTCTAGGGTTGGAGCACACCAGGGCAGCACTCGAGAGGTCTGACTGTGCACATTGAGAAGGCCTTAAATTAGGCAGCTCCGCTCGCGACTCGGTCTCTTCTCAGAAGCCAAAGCGAATTGGGTTTCAGATCCTCGAGGTCCTGTGGATCTCATATAGATCTGGAAGAGGAGCCGGAGATGAGCGCTGCTCTATCTCTTGCTCTGTCTTCTGGGTCCGGCTCTCCGCCCGATTTTGGAGCTCGCGTCGCAACTCCTCCTTCCGTTATAGAAAACAAAAAAGCAAATTCCTGTCTGCCTCCAAGGAACCAGAAGGGTGTACGCTTTGCGCTTAATTGCCACATCACCTGATCATGGCAGGCCAATAGATAGGCATGATCTTACACAAGCTTCGGTTACCGGTCACATGCGAGGGCGCTTCCCACAGCGTGGAGCTCACACAACGTCTCGTTCCTTTCTCAGGGAACAGGCGTAACCTAGACGTTTTCTTTTAAGTCTTTGAATGCTTGATAATTACTTAATGAGTTAGATCAGTTGTGTTTGTATCCATTGGTATTACCTATGTCCTGTACTGCTTTATACAAAAGAAAGTCCACTTGTGGATCAAATCCCAGAGTGAGGAAAACTGAAAGAGAGTGACGTTGGAACTAATCTCCGCCTCGGACTGTCTGTCCATCACTCACATTGCATCTTGTAACTTTCCTAGATGCAGCAGATTGACAACGTGTACTTTGGAGTACACACACTTCACGATATTCAAAGTAAATGCTGTCTATTAATAATGTCTTCTATTAGTGCTATACAAATAAAACTGAGCTGTTGATTGGCTGATGAGACAGGCTACTGCTAAATCTTATGATTAGGTTTAGCAATCCTGCCTGTCGGTAAAAAGCCAGTCATCTTGTTTGTTAACAGAAAATCAGATTCTTACACTGAAACACACTTTTTGTGTGTGTGTGTGTGTGTGTTATTGGAGCCAAAGACCAGACAATATTTGCACCAATTTTGTCAGCCATTTCAAATCTGGTTTTGGGTCTCTTCTCATTCAAGTCGATTGAAGTCTGGCCTTGCATGACTGAAAATAACTGACTGGAAGTGTTGCCAAGATGGCTGCCAATTGGAGGTACTTTACCAGAAGGACTTTGTTGGCTTTTTCCACTGCCAGTAATATGGTCTCTTCTTTGCCATGTTTAGTAATGAAATTACTAGATTAGATTCATTATCAAAAGCTAAAAAATATCTGGCTTTTTAGATGCTGGCACTGAAGATTTATAAGGAATCAAACATGCAAGAGGGCTTTCATTGGATTTTATACAAAATGAAGTCAACCATTATAATATGTCCATGTGAGTCATGATCATTCGTATTTTTTTAAGGACAACTCGTTGATCATGTGGCACAGACTACATGGCTTGTGAGTAAGTAAATGGGAAGGAACTCAGATGAATGTTGAATTAATTTTTGCTGTTAGTCATGACTAAAGCTTGTATAGAAGCTTGACTCCCTCTGTGTGCTGTAGTAATTAATTTAAATATGGCAGTTTTTATGACAGCTATTCACTGGCCACTTGATGGGAATGATAATCAGTCAAGACAGCTCCTTCAAAACCCTTCCTACTAAAATGCTACTAAATTGAATTCTTTATTACAACATTCTCCAGTGCATCTAGATAAATACCACTTGTGACAGTCATAACTAGTAGAACTTGACAGGTAATGAGGCAGGTCACAATCAAACAAAGTTAACAAATTGAATTTAGCACAACGTATTCTGGATGTTACAGTCACAGGGTTTTTTTTTTGTTTGTTTTATTCACCACTGAGACACCAGATTTAATTACTCATATTTGGTACATGAGAATGATTCTACAGATTTTCTTCTAGAAGTCACATCAAATGATGTCTAATTAACACATTAAGGCATATGCAGGAGATCCTGGTTGTCATTTCCAGTATTTGAGTGTTTTATAAAGTACATAATTTCTGTGAATTAACAAGTCTCTAATCTAACCTCTCCCCCTTATGTGGTTCACTCGAAACATCTTGAGAAATGATATATTTAAATTGCAGAATGAAACCCGAATCCAAATACCACACCCGAGATTGGCTTTAAAGAACCATTTTAATGATATTCCTCTCTATTCAAGAACTAAGTTCCATTTTGTACCTAAAAAAAAAAAAAAAACACACCATGAATAATGCCTTTTTCACTGATGGGTCTTAAGCATCCTCATCAACTCTGGGGAATTTTACCAATTCATGGCTTTGCTATAAAAAAAAAAGAAAGCTGCTGTCATTATTGGAACTCACAGGAAATTTGTGCTAGAATGGCTTAATTCTGAGGGAGTATGCATGTGGGAGAAATGCAAAATCATTCATATCATAGATTTTAGATAGACTGCTGAGGGGGGAAAACATTATACATACACCTTACTGTGTAATTTAATACATACAGTAATACCAGATAAAATAGGAAATATCTTTACACCTTTACACTCGTGATATGCATATTGGATCTGCACTCATGTGATCTCAAATTAACTAGCCGGCTAGTTAACTGCTAGTACACGCGCTTGTATGTGCTCCTGGTAAACAGGGGATGGATTTCAGCATGCGAGCATCAATTCACATTGTCCTACTCTCAGCCGTTTGTATAGCAGCCAAATCAGTCACAATATACAGTAATGCTATGTTACTATCACACCCATAATTCTGCTCATCACTAACATTAGCTAAGGTGGTTAGCCAGCTAGTTAACTGCTACTAAACTAGCTTGCATTTGTTACAAGTTGAAACCTTTTCAATTTCATGATCCGAGCTACATTTTCATTCATTCATTTAACAGTAGCCATATACCAATCACAGGTTTGTTCGGCACTAAGATTAGCTACGTAGCTAGCCTAAGACAATGATAATGATTGAGTACCATGCCATCCGCTCCCTGAGTCTTTTACACAAGTGGAAATTCACAAATGCTTTTTATTTTGATTGTAAAATCCACACATGTTGGAAAACCCTTAAAATGTTGACGTTTTTGTACTATACATAGTTCTGAAACGACAGGTTTTCCATTTTTCGATGTTTTTACAATTCGATGCTGCCATTTTAAAAACTGGACTGAACTGATTAGGCTTAGGTCACCTGAGAGTTGAGCCTGCTCTCCTTGTCATATGTCAGCTACCATCTGGGGAGGGAGACGGCTAACACCTGCTTCCTCCAAAACATGTGAAGCCAGCCAGCTGCAGCGTAACACACTTGAAAAAAAGCACTATGTACCCTCTTCCGCATACATGAGCTAACAGACACCCATGATTGGCTAGTGTCACAGTGATTGACAGAGGACCAAGAGAGTGCCAGCTCTCCCACCCACCACGGCTAATTTTGCACCCTTGATAAAAATGTCACATTTTTGATTACGCTGTTTCACCATTTGAGCTGAAACACGCCCCTGACATACATATTCAGTTCTAAATGTACAGCTCTCCCATGAGAATGGCTGCGTTTGTATAATGTCGCAGGCTGGCAAGGTCATGGCATGCTGATGAGTGCTTTGGCATTGCTGCTGAACGCTGGATTTGCAAGAGATGCACCCATCATCAGGATTTAGAGCTCGGGGGAGACATGGCTGCCAGGCAACATGGATCCCTACAGTGTTTGGCCGCAACCCATGACTAAGCTGTGTGTGAGAGAGAGACAGCGAGAGAGAGAGAGAGAGAGAGAGAGAGAGAGGGAGAGAGAGAGCGAGAGAGAAACAGTATGGAAAAAATACAGGGAAGGGTGAAAGAGAGCAAGAGTGTGTGTGATTTTGTTTATGTGGAGGAACAGGTGTGTATGTGGGGGTATAGGCGTGCGCCAAAGCAAGGTCATTAGTTGTCCCATTTAATATATTGCACTGAGGGAAATCTCTCAATCCCCTTGGCTTCAGGATTAATCTACATTCATTCTATATTTTTAAGACATCTCTAACATCTGATATGCTGGAACATGAACATATATATATATATATATATATATATATATATATATATATATATCTCCACTTCTTTGTTGATATAAGGTTGTGTCATGACAGTAGCATGTAATGACAGAAAAAAAACAAAAGGTAATTTTATATTATAGAAACAATAATTGGTTGTTATATTATGACCTTCTCGTGTACGTTTATGCCAACAGTTCTTCTTTTTATAATGCTTTTCCCCCCAGATTCAGTAATACAGCATTTTTTTTTTTTTTTTTACTAAAGCAGTTCATTTTCATTTCTATTATTATGTATTATGATAAATAATGCCGTCACATGTTTGTGGGTTATAGTGTATATAAGTGTCTAGATATTAGTTAATAACACCATTCTTCATTATTCATTATAAACTCCAGCCTAGAGTAACACTAGATTTAAATATTTACACATCATTTTGCGTAAAAGCTCCTTCAGCCACCCATGCTGCAGAAATGTCCTTCTGTGAAAATAACTAAGATAAACAGCACCACATTTGATAACGGGTGGTAAATTAGGATTAATGGAAATGATAAACATGAGGGGTTCAAATCTATTTGGGCTCATTTTTAAAATGACTTCCAAGAAAAGTTCCTTCCCAGACTCGAGTGTGCTCGAGTTGTCTGGGCCAGTTTAGTTCAGCTGACCTTAATATAGCCGCATATTAATAAACCTGACACAATACCCCTATCGTACATTTGCAGGTCCCATTAGTGCAGAAGAACAGAGGAAAAACCCAGATTTTTGCAAATGTGAAGCTATTGTTTATAATATAGTAGTACATCCAGTATTTGCAACAACAAGTCAGAAAACAGTAGAGAGACTTTTCTTCTCTAAATTTAATACAAGTCCTTTTTGCCTTTTTGAAATACTTTCCTTTCACATGCTGATGTGTGTAAAGCTTAAGAATAGTCTTGTAAGTCTACTTAATTCAATTTGATTTTATTTGTACAGCACGTGTAACAATATAGACACTGTCACAAAGCAGATTTACAGGAAACCAGATGTAGATTTCAATCTCTGTAATGAAAAAGGCAGAGACAACATCGTAGAGAAAAAAAAATCCTGAGACGAACCAGACTCAATAGAGAACTGGTTCTCTTCTGGGTGACACCAGATAGTGGGAGTACAAATCATTATTCTTCTCCATTTGTGTACTGTAAAGACAAATAGTATGAGCAGATTGTGAATAAGAGTCCTGGTTTGAACACAGGATAGTCTTTATGATTACAGCAGCAGTTATTATGTACAAATCTACAGTATCCAGGTGCAGAAAGGGTAAGACTTTTTTTTTTGGGTGCGGCCATCTATGGCAGCAGGAAGTGAGAAACAAGTGAAGAATGTAGGAGTATAGGAACAGAAGAAGAGTCTCAGGATCTGGCATTAAATAAATATGTGTTATAAAAATTCTCAAGACTTATTATTAGTCTTGAGGGGTAGTGTAAGAGTGCGTTTTCTGTATAAATACTGTCTGTATAAATACTGTCCCAGATATCCCATAATGTAAATTAAAGGTGACGTTTGTTGTCGGTGGGTTGTCAGTGTTTTTCATTGAAATTGCTTGTTGCCTCACAGACAGCGTAGAGCACTAAGCGTTACACAAATTCCTACTTAAAAAAAAAAAAAAAAGAAGAATGAGCACAATTTTTTATTTCCATAAGGCAGCTGGCTTGCTAATCCTATCTGTTCTGGTTAGGTAAAATGACCCAATATTATTATTATTATTACTTATTTAATTATTTTCAAAGATCTGCACTAAATTTCTGTAATGAACAAACATATTGTCT
>JANDJT010000124.1:3341811-3354112 GCA_024331685.1 Stegophilus panzeri
ATATAATTTTTCAATTCATGACAAAAATGGTCCAATAACCAAACAGTTGGTTATGAAGAGATAACCTTGTAAAGGTATATGTTTGGCAGAAGTCAAACCCTGCTCATACCATCCATACAATGATGCATGGTGGTGGTAGCACCATGTTGTGGGCATGCTTTTCATCAGCAGGGACTGGGGAACTAGTCAGGGTAGGGGAAATATGGATGGATTCCAAACACAGGGCAATACTAGAAGAAACCTATGCCAGTCTGCAACAGACTTGTGATTGGGGTTAGAGGTTCACCTTCCAACAGGACATACTGCCAAGTCTACACTACAGATGGTACAAAACCAAGAACCTGAATGTGTTCGAATGACCGAATCAGAGTCTTGACCTGATCTGATTGAGAATCTGTGGCAAGAATTAAAAATTGATGGTTAACAATGGTCTCCATCCAATCTGACAGAGCCTGGGCAAAAACAGTACTGTATCAGGATCCAGATGTGCAAAACTGAAAGAGACATATCAGAAGACTTGCAATTGAAATTGCAGCCAAAGCCGTCTCCACAGAGTACGTACCCAGGTGGGTGCATAATTATTACTTTTTTCTTCAATTAACCTGTCACAATAAAAAATATTTTGCTCGTTTTAATGCTAGGCATCAAATGGTAAAAGATTCCAATTAAATCCAATTGAATTCCAGAAACGTTCACAGGGGTGAATATGTATACAGCACTGTATAATTAAAGTCATAGTAGCTGGACTGGAAGATGTTTCTCTAATGATTTTTGTGATTTCTTTAGTTCTTATGAATTGCCAAAGGGCTTTAAATATATAGCAAAGCCTCTTCACAGTTCAATTACAAAACCTCCTGCTTTGATGTCAGGTATATGATCAGGAATGATCAACAATACGATGTTGTGCAGTTGTTGTAAATGAATTGAGTAAAAGCAATATGCCAGATCTGAGAGATTCAACTAAATATGTGGATATGTGTGGTTGTGTAAGAGAGTTGGTTACCACCAATTCAGAAAACCAGACGAAGAAATGCTGGCAGATTGAAACCTCTAGAGCAAGGTTGTGTGTGTGTGTGTGTGTGTGTGTGTGTGTGTGTGTGTGTGTGTTCTGCATGCATGAAAAGGCTATGCCCACTTTTAGCCTTTTTGAGTGTGGGTGTGCTGCCTTTTTATTGTCGTTTAAGCACGATATGAGTAGGCCTACGCACTTATCTGAACTTACTGATATACGAACCATCTGGCTTGTATGGAATGGAGTGGGAGTTGCGGTTTGTGATTTATTTTTAAATCAAAGGCTTTGAGTGGTGAGATCAGCCTCAACCTCCACATATGAACCTCCAGATAGCACCACAGGGCCACAAAACCTAGCTAAATTGAGTCATCTAGAGATTAACTGTGTCAGGGATTATCATTTAAAAAAAAAAAAAAAAAAACCTTGTGACTGACTCTTTTTAAAGTAAGGGTTTAGCTGAGGGTTGAACGATAGCTAGAACCATAAGATGACAAGAACCCTAGAATAATCTTTCAATTTCTAAACGCTGGTTATGAAGAGATAACGTTGTTAAAGTAGTTTCGTGGTGCATTTCCACCTCGTAGCTCCAGGGTTCCTAGTTTGTTACTATCTCTTTGGAGTTTTGAATGCTCTCCCCGTGTCCATGTCTCCATGCCTACAAAGAGACTCTGATTGCTTTCTCAGCTTCGTACTCTGCTTATGAGTTGTTGTCGGGCATGGACGTTTGCAATTATCAGGCTGTAGCATTTGGGTTTGGTGTGACTCTGAATTGGAAAGAGCTTGTGTTATGGTGGCAAAAAAAAACATTTGAATACACTAGCAGAATGAAGTCACATTAGTCTTTGTACAGCAGGGGGTGTCAAATGAACTGGCAAGGGGTGGGGTGTGAAAAAAAAAAAAAAAAACACCCCAGCAGAGATAAGAATATGTTAGCAGAAAATTTGGCTCGCAGTGCTAGGATTTGAACTCATGACTTTCCAATCAGGAGTCCAGCGCCGTAACCACTTAACCACAAGCAGCATCTCGAAATGTTAGCTACACAATGTTAGCTACAAGGCCCGTTGTTTTGTTAAACCAACTCTGGTCCCTATATGTGTGTTATAGCAGTCGGTCTTAACTTGATTTTGGACTTGTCTGTCTGTACTTGGGACTTGACCTGTGACTCATCTGTCTTGACATAGGACTTGTGTTGCTTGACTTGGGACTTGTGCGTCTTTACTTGGAATTGATTTTGGACTTGTCTGTCTTTACTTGGGACTGATCTATCTTGATTTAGCACTTGACTTGGGACTTATGTTGCTTAACTTAGGACCTGACTTTGGACTTGTATGTCTGCGCTTGGGACTTGACCTTTGACTCACCTGTCTTGTCATAGACTTGAGATTTGTGTTGCTTGACTTGGGACTTGACTATGGACCTGTCTATCTTTACTTTGGACTTGACTTGAGACTTGTGTTACTTGACTTTGGACTTTACTGTCCCAAGCAAAGACTTGACCTGTGACACATCTGTCTTGATGTAGGACTTAAGATTTTTGTAGTTTGACTTGGGACTTGTCTGTCTTTACCTGGGACTTGACTTGGGATTTAACTTTTGACTTACTGGTTTTTACTGTGGACTCCATTTTGGGATTCGTGTGTTTTAACTTAACTTGGCAGTTTATCTTGCTGTATCTTATCTGTCTATTACCTTTGAGTTGTACGTAACGTAGATGATCCACACTTCTGAACCATGAGGGAAAGTTGATGGTTCCATGTTAACTGCAACACTAGGGCATTCAACATGTGCTTTTTGCATAGACCATAGCACTGATATACCAGTTTTTTATTTTCCTAAAATTACAGCATGGGTTTGTCACTTCTCTTGACATATAGTGTGTGTACTGAAGCAGTCATTTGAATTGAATAGCTTGACAGCTAAAATATGGATTTCTCATACATTTGCCGCATGCAAACATCCATTGTAGTCAGTGTGCATGATGTGACATGTAATACCTGCATTCTGGTGATACTGGGTTTCTTTTTCTCCACCTGACATTTCATTATTCGGGGGCTAGTACCTTTTCCTTGCACTTTGTTTATCAGCATCTGTTTTGCTCTGTCCCTGTAGCATTACCTTCACAGCTCCTGCAGTCATTACTTACAAAACATGAACCGCCACATCCACATCCACACCCCACCCCCTCTCCCACACCTCATGAATGCATTTATTTAAGTTCCAACCAGTGTAGACATATTTAATTTTCTATTCAGCATCTTTGACCCATCCCTGTCACAGACCGTGTTCTTCAGAGCAGGTCTTTGCTTTGGGATTTGGCACATTCATACATACTTAATGAAATCCCGTCCTGGTGTCCTGTGATTTTGAAATCTTCTTCAGTCCTCAAGCTCCTCAAAGCTTCAAGCTATGTACACAAACTGCTATCTCAGGCCACACAATTCTCGTACTGAATGTGGAAAATGACATTTGCTAGACTGTAGAAACAGAGATAAGTGTGACAGAGTGTGCTGTAGGTCTGTAGAACCTTCCAGGGTGGAAATTTCTGCATGTTATCAATATTTCATGATGTATTAAGCCAGATGAGACAGCGATTGTGCATGTTTGCTTGCGTCTGTGTGTTTTGGAAAATTGAACTGTCTACTTGTGTCTTGTTTTCTGACCTTACAAACCAGTGTGCTTTGAATTTCTGTCATTCCATTCCAGCACATTAATAAACAACAGCAGCTGCTAGCTTGGGTTTTCAACACACCAGTCCCGATGTTTGTGTTACGATGAAGTGTAGGCAAATCAAGCTGCAAATCATTAAGTAAGGCCAAAATCTGTTGCTGCAAGACCTCACAAATGAGTACAATTGCAAACACTCAGAAGAAATCTACTCCAGATGCACGTTAGATGTCTAAGAGCAGATGTTGAATTTCATCAATAGATGTTTTAGGCGTGGTTTATAATTCTATACCTGTGTATCTGCAAACATGTGAGGGAATCATAAATGTCTGTCATTATACCTGCGTGTAACACAAACATGTCCACTAGGGGGCAGAAAATGAAAAACTAGATGAATGTTTCATGTTTCTCTAAAGAATGTGCACAGTAGTGGATGTATTTGGTTCAATACTTACTGCTGGTACTGTGCTAAAGTCAACCAGACAGGATAGTTTGGTATTTTTCAGATCTTCTCCACAGAAAATGACAAGTCAAAACCAAGTGTCGATATACCATATACCATAAAAGAGAATATATATAAAAACCACGCCCACTCCATAATGCAGTTTATTGTTTATACCACAAATTCTTCCCTCAGAAAGAACTACGTTTTTCATTCTTACACAGAACCGTGGTGAAATTCTCGTCTCGTCAATACAGATGCTTTGGATCGATGTGCTGCAGAATCCCTAAAAAAAAAAAAATTCAGTCTTAAATGGGGCCTTATGTTTAATGGGGTCTTAAATCAGCTTGTTAGATCCTGTAACTGCAAATTCTCAAAAATATTTATTTCAAACCCTCAACCATGAAGTTCTATCTGACACTATGATGTTGTGCTCCGGTGCCAGGATGCTAATCCGTGCTGCAGTGACTGTGCTCGTGCAGATGGGGTGGTGGGGGGGGTAGTTAGTGGGGGGGTGGTAATTAGTGAAGAGCATAAACATGGAGTGCCTAATGAGGGAAAATCCACAGTGAGTGACATGAAAACTGGAGGGAGTGTTTAGAAAGTCCCAGAAAGACGACAGGGTTTATCTCACAATGATACTAAGTTAAACATCAGTGTTCTTGTTGTAAAAGTCACATAAACAACTCAGGCTAGATCACATGTGTATGTGTGTGTATGTGTGTGTGTGTGTTCATGTAATTAGGAGCATGCTGTGTGTATGTTAGCATATTTGTCTCTATTTGAGTAAGCAGATTTAGAACTTAAAATGATCTACAAAGTTTACTCATTAGCTAAACCAGTGATGTGCTGCACACACAACCCCAATTACTGCTACTGCTACAATTACTGTTTAAAAACAAACAACAACAAAAAAACCCCACATCCGTCCAGTGTATTCGTATTTGGTAACCCAGTCCAGTGCTAGCAAGTTAATCATCAAGGTGCTGGGATTTTCAATGCCCTGGTGTTTAATCATCTCGCTGTATATGAGATAAGTATTGGATTTTTCCTCTTAAAGTTCCCCCTGAAAGCCTTGCATGTTAATCTTTATAATTAACACGTGACCTTCAATGGCATCCGAGATTTATTTTATAATAAAATTCGAACCCGACTTTCACGTTCCTAAATTACCCACAATGCCCTTTGAGTGTAAGCTGATAGCGATGCAGTGGGATTTAGCACTCCACCAAAAGATGCGGCAGTGCTTTAGTCCTTTAATCTGTCCAGCTCTTTTACCTATGACTACTGTGTAATATGTTCATCTTGTAGATCACTAGACTCTGCTGCTGTACCATAAATACTGCTTGACCAATCATACATTTTTTATGCAGTCCCTACCCCAATCAGAATTCTGGTCATTCAGCAGCAGGCTGTTTGTATTAATATTATTTCATAGAATAGATGCCGTTCATTTGGGAAATAAATCACTTTCTTCCTGTTTTTTTTTTTTTTTTCTATTGACATCTCTGCTCTCTTTATATTTGTTGCAAATGAGCATAATCCCTTCAATGGACAAGGTGCTGAAAAGGGACATCTGTCTGAAATTAGCATTTTCATATCAACATTTTCATAATAGTCTTTCACCTAAACAATAAAGATCCATTCTTCCATCCATTTTCTATATTGCTTATCCTACACAGGGTCACGGGGAGCCTGAAGTCTAACCCAGGGGACTCGGGGCGCAAGGCAGGGGACAGTCTGGACGGGGTGACAACCCATCTCAGGGCACAATCGCACACACACTCACACATTACGGACAATTTTAGACATGCCAATCAGCCTACAGGGCATGTCTTTGCACTGGGGGAGAAAACCGGAGTACCTGGAGGAAACCCCCAAAGCACGGGGAGAACATGCAAACTCCACACACACAGGGCGGAGGTGGGAATCGAACTCCCAACCCTGGCAAACGTGCTAACCGCTACACCACCGTGCCCACCTGGAAAATAAAGATTTTTTTTTTTAAACTGTCTAAAAATATACAAATTTATGTGATTTTGTTACGTTTTTGCACATTTTAGGGTTTGATGACAGACATTTTGCTGTAAGTTAGCCGAAGCTAGCTGTTTTTAAATTTAGCTGGATATGGAGAGAATTTTTATCACAAAAAGCTGGTTTTTGTTGTCGTTTTGACAGGATCTGAACATGGAAGGAAAGACTTTTGACACAACTTTCATATTAGTGTGAATTAAGGCCTACAAGGAAATAAAAGATTCTGGGATTAAACTAAACCTTATGGTGGATGAAATAAAAAGATCTTCTCACAGGAACTATGCTTTCATTTTCTTGTCTTTGTGTGTGCCGAAAGCATGTTAATGAGAGACTGTCAAGTATGCAGAGTGGGTGGAGTAAACAAACTCATTTAACGTTTTTCTTCATGGCAGTGCTGATGCCTGGGGTGTGTGTGTGTGCTTGAGGCGGTACGCCAGGACAGAGCGAGAAACTCTGATAATTACCACTGCACGCTATGGCATCGCCATTCCTCTGCTTGACATCATTAACAGATCCGATCCATAGGAGGCCATAAGAAAGCGGTTTAATGTGACTCTTCTTCATTTACTTGAATGTTTTTCCACATTAAGGCTGTTTATAAGATATAATATGGTGTAACATGAACGTTGAGCTTCTCTTTGGGAGGAGAATATAGATTGTTACTACATGAAGAAGCACCAATGAGAGCTAGGAGGAATGTAAAAATAAGACTCTTGAATGTCAGTTTGGGTTTATTCAGAGCAGACGACTCTGCAGTCAGTGACCTTTACTATTTAAAAGAAAAATATGAGGGGAAAACAAAAAAAAAAAACATAAAATGAGACGAGGCTCCCTGATGGCTCTCTCCCTACATGAGTCAATATGTTTAAAAGCATCTTCCACTTTACAGAGTTTCCATTTAATGGTTGTCCCAGGTTTACTTTCATTTTGCAGCAATACGTATACTTTCTAAAACCGGGAAATGAAATGCTTCTGCTTCATCTTTATTGCCAGCATTTACACTGATGCTGGGTTGTGATATTAGATGGGAGTAATCTAATACCTATCAATAGTTTGATAATGAATCTATTAGGGTTGTGCAATGCATTATATCATCAAGTCTTATCAATAATAATAATAATAATAATAATAATAATAATTGACGCTGCAAGCAGCATTTTGGGGGGCCAAGCACCCAGACAGGTGAGCTGCACATTCACAGACGTGCTACAGTTGTTGCCTAAGCAATCACAGGAAACTGTGTTGAATTTATGGAAATTATTGAAATAATTCATAGAGGTGAATGGGTTCAGGTAACAGGGTTGAGTGAATGTTGTGGGACTAAAATGTGCATTTTTCATAACCTATAATGGATGACTCATGGAAAAGGATGTTTCAAGGATAAGTTTTAAATATTTTATATTTTAATGATTATATTTCAAGGTAAAGTGTAGTTATTGTATGCCGGGACAGTTTTTTATTAAGGTTTAATGTTATTTAAGTGGAAAAAATGCTCAAAGGATGATGTGAAGGACATATTACACGTTGTTTGAAATAAAAGGTATTTTACCTTTACTGTATCTACATGTTTGCAAATGTAATATCAGTAGGAAACGAATGAATCCAATATCATGGAATCACCAGGTTATGTCCAATCAAATCAGCTCCTCCAAAGCTCAGCTCAGTAAGATTTATGCAGTTATTTATGCAGTATTAAACTTACAGACTCCAGGTTGGAATATGGCCGATAGACTGTTCTCATGTACTTTTTTTGGATGTCACTGAGGCGTCATTATGCCTTTATACCAGCTAATTCCTCATCTCTAAGGCTGCGGGTTACTGATCAGAAGGTCGTGGGTTCAAGCCCCAGCACTGCCCAGCTGCCACTGTTGGGCCCTTGAGCAAGGCCCTTAGCCCTGTCTGTTCCAGGGGCGCCGTATCTTGGCTGACCCTGCACTCTGAGCAATGCAAATGTAAGAATTTCACTGTATATGTGACAAATAAAGGCTTCTACGGGGGTTCTACTGTATATCCTGCATTATAAATAGTTTGATTCAACTTTATTAGCTTCATTAAAATTGTTCTTTGTTCTAATTTGTTACAAATAAAATTCAGTTCATTTTATTTAGATACTTGTCTCAGTCATGTGCATTAGCCTCGCTAAATATGGTTTTGGCTTCTTTTTTTTGTAAAAAAAAAAAAAAAAAAAGTTAATTTTGTCTTTTTTTCGCATGCACAAAGTTCGTCAAGAAGCAATTTGTTCTTCTGGAAAACAGCCTAATTCTTAGCCAACAAGTTGAAGTAAAGGCTTGACCTCTAAAATGGTTGTCTCTCTCAGTATTAGCTCACTTGTCTTGCTTTCATTTTGACTTGAACTTGTCTTGGCCTCGACCCTCTTAAAACTCGGTCTTGAATTGATCTTAGGTAGTCCTTATCTTAGACTTGAAGTTGTACAGTATTTTATATAAATAGGATCAAATTTTTGAGCATTGAGTTCAAGTTAGGAAAATACCATTTTCTCCTTGCATCTGTGCTATAGTGGGTCTCTGATGAGATTTTGAACCAAAGTAGGTTGGGGAAATAATACCGTAGTGGTAGATTTTTTAATGGTAGAGGTCATGCACTCTGTATTGAATCAAAATTCAAGCCCAACCGTATTAGCAATACCTTAGCATTAGACTATTACATTACTTGTGCACCTGCAGAAAAATAGTTTTGTAAGTCTTTGTAAGGTACTACCATCTCTGAATCCATGACTTGATCCAAAGTTAGACATTTTTCTTGCATTGTGCAGTATTAGAAATGCCAGTATTTTGAGCTGAAGATGTTAAATAAGAAATGATATTTCTGGCTAAACCTCTCCAGGCCTCTAATAACTGCTGCTCCATCTCAAGAAGTAGCTAAATGTGGAGGACAGAGACTTGAGCCATGGCCAGATTTGACAAAGCAGTGGGTTATCATCCGCAAACAATAAGCGTATCACAGCAAGGCATGCCATCTGTTTCAGGGAGTGGAGAGGAGAAGAGCCCGGGCCGTCGCAGTGTGCTTTCTGTGTGTACATCGGCTTATGAAGGCGTTCACGCTGGAGACCGAATCTCAATCCAAACTGGGAAAATAACAAGTGTGAAAAAAAACTGCAAAAATATCAAATAAAATATAGTGCGTTAGAAAGGTTGGGTTGTCTAATATGTTTTGACTGGGAAATGCATCAAGGGAAAAAAAAAATTAAATAAATTCCAACATTACCAACCAGGTGACCTCTATAATACGATTTCTGGAATGAAGAAGGAATATATTAAGAGCAGTTTTATGGAATGTGTGGGAACTTAATAAAAATGTGATCTAATATTTGCAAGTAGCAGGGACACAACAATGTTTAATTAATTTCTAGTGTTGAGAAATGTGCTGTTTTGAATTGTTTGAACAGTTAAATTCACACCACAGGGCTGAAACAAAGTGTGCATAATTAACACTTATAACAAGTAGAGCTCAGACTTAAAGCAGATACAAATTACTCGGTAGAAAAGTCAATTCTTTAAAGGGAAAAGATGCAGGAATATGAAGGTTGTCAATTTTGGCCCCCATAAAAGCAGTCTACATGGGACGTAACCGCAACAAATTAGAAACCCTGGGAAGTGGAAATCTGGTCCTATTTTGCTTTTACAGACGAAAATTGTACAGGAGTTAAGATTAGCAGTCTTAAAACACATCAGGAACACATTTTTGTCTGAGGGAACAAAATGGAGGAAATGGCTCGCCAAATATTCCAAAAAAGTCGGGACGCTGTGTAAAATGTAAATAAAAACAGAATGCAATGATTTGCAAATCTCATAAGTTGTTCACAATAGAACATAGAAAACATGTCGGATGTTTAAACTGAAGAAATGGAAAAAAGATGGGATGGAATCTGGATGGAAGCAGATGTTGCTCTAAAACCTGTATATACCTTTCAGCATTGATGGTGCCTTTCCAGATGTTCAAGCTGCCCATTCCATAGGCATTAATGCACCCCATACCATCAGAGATGCAGGCTTTTGAACTGAGCGCTGATAAAAAGCCGGACGGTCCCTCTCCTCTTTAGTCCTCTTTAGTTTAGAGGACGCAGCGTCCATGGTTTTCAAAAAGAATTTTACATTTCGATTCATCTGACCACAGAACAGTTTTCCACTTTACTTCAGTCCATTTTAAATGATCTTTGGCCCAGAGAAGACGGTGGCATTTCTAGATCATGTTCACATATGGCTTCTTCTTTGCATGACAGAGCTTTAACCAGCATTTGTGGATGGCACGATGAACTGTGTTCACAGACAATGAGTTCTGGAGGTGTTTCTGAACCCATGCAGTGATTTCCATTACAGAATCACGCCTGTTTTTAATGCAGTGCCACCTGAGGGCCTGAAGATCACGGGCATGCAATATTGATTTTCGCCCTTGTCCCTTGCACATTATTCTGAAATTGTAGTTTTGGTGCAACTGCAGATTGGTGAACCATTGCCATCCATCTTTACTTCTGAAAAAGTATTAAATGAACTCTCAAATATCCACTTAAACATGCCTCGAAATATCACACCTTGAGAATGACTCAAAAATTAAGAGCACTGGACTATTATGCATGATAGAAATTATGTGTGCTAAATAATGCTAAATAAATTCACATAAATGTCATAATTATGGTTACTTAAGACCTTGAGTGCAAGGTGCAAGCAATTTTGTTTGCAGGAAATGGAAGTTCTTCATTTAATTCAATGTTAAACAGCCATCATCCTCACATCTAGGTACTCACTGGAGGTCTCAAGTGTGTTTCAACCTTTTTATTACCAAAGAGCTCAAATAATTATCAAAGAAGAGAACCTGATTAGTTAAATTAGATGCTGGTCGGTGGCTAGTTAGAAATGAGGACCTATAGGCACTGCAGCTCTTGATGGACAGAATGGTGAGGTGTAGGAGTATAAACATTGCCTTGCATAATAAATGTGTTGTTATTTATTAAAGAACAATAAAATGTTTATTTAACATTTATGGAAACTGTCTCCAGTTTCATGATGGACGATTTTGCGAAGGACTTTGAACAAAGGTTTATACTGTAGCTGCTATAATGCTATAAATTATAAAGTATAAACTAATATGTATTACAGATGTTCCAAAACATTAAAATATATCATGTGCCATTTTTTAAGAAATATATATTTTTTAATTCATTGGCAAATTAATTGGATGTGGTATAATAAAACACAGCAGGACTTGCTGTTCTTGGAAAATAACCTATTTTAAGGAGGTCACAGAACTCCGCTGTGCATTGAGCTACATCATGCTACCTCGTCAACAGCACATTACTTGTATATGACTTCATTAGCAGTTCTGTTCGGGCCTGTTAATGAACCTAATTCCATACACAATGAACCACATAAAAATAAACTTTTGTTCTTCTCCTTTTCACTTCCTTGAAGATGGATCTATTTTGTCTGTCACGGTTTGATGATTTGATGATATGGGCATCTAATGACATGTTTCTGTAATTACATGTACAACCCCAATTCAAAAACAAGTCGGGACGCTGTGTAAAATGTAAATAAAAACAGAATGCAATGATCTGCAAATCTCATAAACCCGTATGTTGTTCACAATAGAACGTAACACCATATCAAATGTTTAAACTGAGGAAATTTACCATTTTAAGAAAAAAATAAGGTCATTTTGAATTTGATGACCGCAACACGTCTCAAAAATGTTGTTACGGGGGCAACAAAAGGCTGGAAAAGTAAATGTTACTAAAAAGATACACTTGGAGGTTAATTGGGAACAGGTCAGTAAGATGATTGGGTATAAAAAGAGAATCTTAGAGAGACGGAGTCTTTCAGAAGTAAAGATGGGCAGAGGTTCACCAATCTGCGAAAAACTGCGTCTACAATTTGTTGAACAATTTCAGAATAATGTTCCTCAACATAAAATTGCGAAGGGTATGAATTTATCCTCATCTGCAGAACATAATATCATCAAAAGATTCAAAGAATCTGGAGAAATCTCTGTGCGCAAGGGACAAGGGTGAAAATCAATATTGCATGCCCGTGATCTTCGGGTCCTGCATGGGCTCAGAAACACCTCCAGAACTCATTGTCTGTGAACACAGTTCATCGTGCCATCCACAAATGCTGGTTAAAGCTCTATCATGC
>JANDJT010000124.1:3354329-3367530 GCA_024331685.1 Stegophilus panzeri
CCATCCGGCTTTTTATCAGCGCTCAGTTCAAAAGCCTGCATCTCTGATGGTATGGGGGTGCATTAGTGCCTATGGAACGGACAGCTTGCACATCTGGAAAGGCACCATCAATGCTGAAAGGTATATACAGGTTTTAGAGCAACGTCTGCTTCCATCTAGATTCCATCCCATCTTTACTTCTGAAAGACTCCGCCTCTCTAAGATCCTCTTTTTATACCCAATCATGTTATTGACCTGTTGCCAATTAACCTAATTAGTTGCTAAATGTTCCACCAGCTGTTTCTTTTTATTAACCCTTACTTTTCTAGCCTTTCGTTGCCCCGTCCCAACTTTTTTAAGACGCGTTGCAGCCATCAAATTAAAAAATGACCTTAATTTTTCCTTAAAACGGTACATTTCCCCAGTTTAAACATTTGATGTTTTCTGTGTTCTATCGTGAATAACATATGTCATTGCATTCTGTTTTTATTGACATTTTACACAGCGTCCCGATTTTTTTGGAATCAGGGTTGTAAATGTTATTTCTTATTTACGCTGGAAAGCAGATGAAATATGCAACTACAGAGTGCGTAATAAATAAAAAAAAGGCCACTATACAAAATGAGATATTTTATTTGTAATATATTTATGCTTGTACACCAGTAAAATAAAATGCATATCTATAATTCCATCGCAATCTCAGTGAACAGTTAGACAGCATTCCATTGACGATCGCCACCTGTAAAAATCATGTTGTGACGCAGACAGAATGCTGCTTGTTTCAGGGAGAAATAAACATTTTATCTTTACAGAAATACTTATAAACATAAAAAACATAACAGTATTGAACAAATGTATCACTCTTTGAAGAATAACACTGGCAACGGAAATCTTCATCTCGCACCTTCGACATTCTTGTGTGCTTTCGGCTCTCTAGTTTTGTTTTAAGCTCTTTCATTTTTTTTTTCTCTGAATTTTTATAAGTGTGTTTTCGGTAGTCCCTTTCTGGTCAGTGTAAGCTTTTGCAGGTAAAGGGGAAGAGGACTCTCTCTGCGGTGTTACTTAAACACGGCACATTTAAAGTTACATAGAACAAACATTTGGGCATTGAGTTTTTATATACATTAAATCATATGGGTTTTGTAAAGGCATCCATTTCTTTAAATGTGTCTTTAGCTTTAGAGTTTGTTCATTCTCAACCGTGCAGGTTAACCTTGCAACCCATCCTACAGTCTCTGTCTGTAACTCTAGGTTACCGAAGGTATTTTTTGTGCCATTGTCATGAGCAAAAACGGATCCGAGACTTTGGTCCTCTTTAAACTAAGACATGGTTAAGGACAACCAAAACATGGGAAAAAAGAGAAGGCTCAATGCTCTAAGAGTAGATCCATGGCTCTTCAGACATGACTGATCTGATTTGGGCTTTTTTGAGCACTTTTTTTTCTTTTTAGCTGGTGCTGTTGAAGGTTCCATATCCAACAGGTCTGGGTTGAGTTTGTCCAGGGACTGATCTAGGTTGTTGGAAAGGGTTGCCAGTGGCCCATCATTGAGACTTACTCCTTGCTTACTGCGAGTGTCATTCTTTATCCGTTCTGTTTCTAGGACCTTGGTTTTCGAAATGTTCTCCTTCTCCTTCTGGGGGTTGTTTGTGATTTGGCGGCTGTTGTAAGACGAGGGGTCAGGTAGTGTCTTGCTGGAAATGATGGAGGATTTGTCGTTATCTGAAAGGCAGCATCTTGGAATACTCTCTCCAATGGGGTCATCAAAGGACAGGAACTTTCCAGAGTGAGGGTTGGTCTCTATACATCCTTCCAGGTCATTGCTTTTAAGTCGTTTCAGGTCCTTCCCCACAAGAGTGACTGGAAGGTGGCATTCAAGATCAGAGCTGGAGCCTTTGAAGCGTTTGAACCAATCCCACAGAGGCCTGGCTCGGCAGTCACAAATCCACTGGTTCCCATTGAGACGTAAATACTGGAGGGACACCAACGGTTCCATCGTCTCGCCACTCAACATGGTGAGATTGTTGAAAAACAGAAACAATGTAGTCAGATTTCTGAGGTCAGTGAAAGCCCACTGCTGGACATGAACGATACGGTTTTGATGCAGGAGCAAGCGGTCTAGGTGGATCAACCCTCTAAGCATGTGATCCGTCACCACCTTGATCTTGTTGTTGTGCAGGAACAGGTAGGTAAGGTTGGCCAGATCCACAAAAGTGTCATCGTGCAGGGCTAGAAGGTTGTTGTCCTGTAAATACAGGTACTGAAGTGAGTACAGTCCGTGAAACACCCCGACAGGAAGTTCAGACAGTCCGCACCTGTGCAGGTGCAAAGTGTGCAGCTTGGTCAGACCTCGAAAGGCAGAGGGACTGATGATCCGAAGGTTGCTGTTGTCACCAATATCCAGCTCTTCCAGTCTCTCCAGGCCATAGAAGGCTCCAGACTCAATGTGGCTGATGTTGTTGGAGTACATCCAGAGGACAGTGAGGTTATGCACAGAGCTAAAGCTGGTGGAACGGACCACTGTGAGTTTGTTGCTCTGGAGGAATATCCGCTGGCTACGGACAGGGATTTCGGTAGGAATAGAGAACAGGCCTTGCTGCTGACAGGCCATGGTTGGTCTCGGCTCACTGTAGCATACACACTTTGCTGGACAGCCATTCAACACTGGCACAACATTCAGCCATAGCATCAGGCAGAAGAGTCGGCCTCCTGTGGAAAGACGACATAGAACAATGGATCAGTTTGCGCATATTAGTTATCATTTCATGTTTGTGTAACATCTCAACGTACATCAAGGGTTCTTTGCATAGGTAAGCTTCCTGAAGAGATGCTACATGAAACCGTCTCTGATAGGGAAACAATCTGTTGTAGGGATCTAAATAGAACCTTTATATATAAACCTCTGATTTGGATTTGGTAACCAGCCTTCAAATGAGTTAGAATTAACTGCTTCACAGCACAACACCCAACACCTCTGAAATTGCCGGCTGTAGCATTCCAGTTAGAAAAGCACTACCCGCGGATATCTTTGCCTTGGGACCCATTTCCATCTATCAGCCAGTGCAAGCATGAGGACCCAGGCAATTGGGAGTGCTGATAAATTAAAAATGGAAGTGGGCCTGGCACAAAATTAACTGGTACTAAGAGGAGTAGTGGAACTAATCAGATTCCTGCATGGGAGAAGGGCTGGCATTTTAGTCTGTCCGAGGAATGATGAGTGCTTTGATGGATCTTCTCATGACTTTGTTTCTGGATTGGTCAAGGCTGTTAGATATAAGCCCCCTGATGATGTTGAGGTTTTGCAGTGCTGTATTAAGATAAGATGACCCAAGACCTAATTATCTGTGTAATCTGTGTATTAACAAATTCTGAATTTATGTAGCTAGGAGTTAGACGTTATGTAACCAGGCCCCATGTTCTACTACGGAGGAATAAGACATGTAAAAATTAATTTTTGTCGAATAAAATGTTTTAAATGCCATGAAAATACATTTTTCTACCCTATTATATCCATACCGAGAAAAAAAAGAAAAAAAGATGACTTTCCTTCATGTCAGCTAATGGGCAGAAAAGTACAATGTGTTGAGTAGAGATAGAAGCATGGCCACGCAGGTTTTCTAGCATCTCGCCAGCTCTCAGCTCATCTCTGTGTCTGTCCCTCCATCCTGCAGCTTGTTAAATGGAGCTTGCTTGAGGCTTGACAGCAATCCTGTGCTACACTTTCCCTCAAAACCTGTCTTCTCGCTTTCCCTCTTTCCTTCCCTCATCCCTTCTCCCATCAGCCTCCACTGCCGGAAAGCTGTCAGACTTCCACTCTTTCTGCTTTGCAGAGGATAAAAATATTCTATTGCCAGGCTGTTCTGCGTTAAGCTTCATGAATCCATCAGGCCTACATTTTTTTTATCGGCTAGTCATTAGCAGACTATGCACACCCTTGCACAAAGCATAGCCAAGATTTGCTTTCAAAGCTCCCTTTTCTCTTCGCCTTAGCCGCTTGTGTTAACCTGCGTGCAGCATCGCTTGCCTTTGATCTAGTTCGTTTTAATGGAGTTTCTTGAAAATGTCATCCACCGTCCTCCAATTATTTTAGAGCACCTTCTGGTCTCCTGGATGGTACCTATCCATACACTTTCTGCTTAGTCACCCTTGATCATAAGAAACATGCGAGATCAGACACATTTTCCCTTTTATATCACATCCTGTTTTCCTCCTATCCACTTCTCTTCTCTCTGATCCACGTCATTCGGTATCCTTTCTCCTTTCACCATCATCTGTCATACTCGGGATAGTGGTTGAACGGACTAGTCGACGAATACATTCACTAGTTGGCACTGTAAGTGGCTGTCGAATAGAAAACACTGAGGCAGACACGTAAAGAAAGCAAGCTAAGTGTACGATGTTGGTCGGAAAATATTTATTCAAATAAGCCAATTCTATAACCAACTGAACAAGACTATGCTGGGAAAGGTCTTTTAGAATTGTCATTCGCTTTACTAGTTTGATATCACATTGCATTAAGTGCAAATGCATGCACAGGACTGTTTTTTACATCCCACTCCTGCACGCTCCTAAGGTTATTTAGAGGCACAGGGCAGCTCAAAGAGGCCGATCCAGACGTATTTTCTGATGCTACGGTTTTGACGATGGTGGAAAAACCTCTCAGACAGTATTGTAGACATTGCATCCTCCATCCATCATTAAGCTATAAAGAGCTTCCCTGCAATGCTCTCAGCACCAGAATCAACAATTTTAGCCTTTCAAATCTGCAGTATTCAGGAATTGGTGTAATTTGACTAATCGGTTGAACATGTTCTTTGCTGTAAATAGCGACGTCCTGAAACTTTTTTTTTTTTTTGGCTTCAGCTATGGAAAAGACAACTAGTAGACTACTTTTTTGCATTACTAGTAAAAATTAGTAGCTCTAACTCAGAATAGTTCTAGAGCTCTAATAATGTAATTGCTGTATAGAATAACATCCTTGAGAGTTGTTTGGTACTGAAAAGCCCCTTTGAATTGCCTTTCAAGTATTTCTCTAATTACAGAAAGCACGATGCATAATGACGCTCTTTTTTTTTTTTTCTTTCTAATTCCGCAGCTTGTGGATTTCACACTGCGGTTGAGTGAGGCAGTATTCTTGAGTGACAAGAATATTAGGAAGCCTTTTATCATGACAAGGACCTCTCTGACTCATTACAGGGAAAGCTGAACACCAGCACCGGCTTTGCATGAAATGCAGTGATTTCTGTTCTCTCTTTCTCTCTGAAAAAAAAAAAAAAAAAAAAAAAACCAACACCCATAATGATAAAAGAAGTTTAGAGAGATGACCACCACACCAAAAATGAACCAGGACAACAACAAAACAAAAAAAAATAATCAAAAAGACTTCTCTGGCATCTAATTAAATTACTTGTGAGGACAACAAAAAGAGGAAGACTACAGAACAGGCACTTGAGATAACTGTGAGTGCAGAAGGGATGAGGGAAAAGAGAAAGAGGGAGGGAGGGATCTTGTTGACTTTGAGCAGTGAAGTGTGGCAATCCTTGCCTCCGTGTTCATTTGCATGTGTCCCTGCAGAACGCAGGTTGAATACAGAGATATTTCCAAGTTTATCTCCTCCTCTGGAGCACTGCACATGGTCTGCCCATTTTCTAACCGCTATTGTCCTGGTGCCACCAGGGGCATGTCGAGAGAGGGACAATACATGCCCTGTGGGACTTGGGGAGTTATTGATCATGTTGGGAATGAATAAAGGCTTGCACATGAGTCATAATGGGCGAAAATGCAGAGAACTGAGGAAACGCTGAGCCCGCTAAGGTTGATTGCTTCTAATAGATGGTTAGAGTAGATACTTTGCTCAAACATTAGTGAACCATGAGTTATCCTAGCTGCTAGTACTCCCATTATAATCACTCAGTCAAAATGTATAATTATTTTATGCCAAAAGCAACCTGGGTTATGACTCAAGCCATATGACTCTACAGCCTTGAAGAAAAAGTCTAACCATAAAGTCATGTGACCCAGACAAAATCATAAAAGCAGAAAACCATAAAATCCATATTATTTAAAAAAAAATCATATTTAAAGTGCAATAATAAAATTTTTATTCCTTATTTGTACAAATAACCTGGTAGATATGTAAAACATGATCAAATATAAACGGTTTAAGCTGTGGCCTAAGCACAAGTGTATTAAGTGGCTGAGAAAACCAATTTGGAAAACTATTCACGTCCAGAATGCTTATTTGTGTTCGGATGCGCCTCTTCACACTCATGAGTGTACAAGACAAGGGGTGAGAGTTTAAAAATAGCATGTCTGTACACCACCACTGTTGATTTGACACTTTCAGCGTTAAACCTGTCAGCAACATAAACCGCAGACGAGTTGCACTTCCGAATTCTACATCTGAAAGAAATTAACGCTAATCTACCACAAGACAGGGTGGTGTTAGAACATGAGCTGACTTAGCCTCTTCGGTGTTAATCAAAACTCTACAAACTCACATAACTTTATCTATCTATCTATCTATCTATCTGTCTGTCTGTCTGCCTATCTGTCTGTCTCTCTGCCTGCCTGCCTATCTATCTGTCTGTCTGTCTACCTGCCTATCTATCTGTCTGTCTACTTATCTGTCTGTTTGTCTGCCTGCCTGCCTATCTATCTGTCTGTCTGTCTGTCTGTCTGTCGGTCTGTCTGTTTGCCTATCTATCTATCTATCTGTCTGTCTGTCTGTCTGTCTGTCTGTCTATCCACCTTTTTATTTGTTTCCTTTATTTATTTATTCATTTTGTATGTATTCTGCCTATCTATCTATCTATCTATCATTATTTATTTATTTTTCATTATTATTACTTTAATAATAATAATTCATTTATCTTTTTTTTTTCTTAGGTACAAATCTACAGAAACCACTGAAGCAACACTGAGACTGATTTTGGGATCCGAAGGTGAGTCACAAATGCACAAAGCAGAACTATGAACAAGTGTTTACATTATTCCAGTAAGAATGCAAACTACTTAAATGATCAGTTGATTAAAAAAAAAAAAACAATCTTGAATGTGTAAATATAATTTACCCTGCTGATTTAATTACCTAGATACAGATTACTATACCGACTGAAAAAGGAAAACCCACTGCCCCGTGTATCTTATTCGTGCACACGTACCAGAGCTGAGTGCTGAGAAAAAAGAACAAGGGGGATTCAGCTGGATAAAGATGAGACCCAGTAGGAGTAAAACAACAAATAATGATATGTTAAATGAATTAAGAGATTTCCAGTTTAACAGTTTCATAGTAAGACTTCTGATTCCCTCTTTTGCGATCATAAGAATTTGAATATTGTCCATTGCATCTTTATATGTATCTTCTTATTGGAAGAAAAGGGTTCATATTTGAGAGACAGAGAGATGGAGACTAACTAAAATGATTTCAGGAGCATGTTCTTTGGTATACAGACGTTAATCCTACTAACACCAAGCAGGAAAACAAGTGACTCTGTAAGCATTTATTTCTGCCTGCTGTCCCTCATTGTACCAGCCAAGCAGATGGCTCATGAATAACAGAGACTCACGGGTCATAGGAAATCAAAATAACCTGGGGAATAGAATGAAGCACGTGCATGTGTGCTTGAAATACTTGTAACGTAAATGGCATTACGGACACAAGGGATGCCCTGAATCTGACCAATGAAGGGATTTGAAATGTCACGCAGGTGGGCACACTGCTAAGATAAAGATAAATACTGTGCATGGGTTCTTATATTATAAGATAATGCAAATTTCCTGGAACTGGAAATGGCAAGAATTTGAAGGAAATGCCATGATACGAACACAAAGGAGGTACATGTGGAGTCTATAGGACAGATGACCACATTGTGTCACGTGAAATTAATAGGAATACTAACACATTGGTAATTTTGTTGTCCTACAAATAAAGGATCTAATTAGCAGATCCGTCCAGAGAAGTTTTTACTCTTTTTTTTTTTTTTTTGCATACATTAGAGATTGATTAGAGATGTCCTGTTTGCTCCACACCATCACCACCAATTATAATTAGGCTATGTTGCTTCTTTATACAGAATTATATAAGATATACAGTATAAGATTTTTTTTCTTTCATTAATAGAAGTAACCTGCTGGGAATAGCATTCATCAGCTTTTTTTTTTTTTGTCTCTAAGATGCAATACATTATGTTTGTTTTTTTTTTGTTTTTTTTGTTCATTAAATTGGCCCAATTGGAGATCTTGAACAGTGTTGCCAACTCTTTTCAGGGGAAAGTTTCTAACGCATGTGATCTGGCAAGGCATCAAATGACATTATAGACTAATTTGCATATTAATTGATCCATCATGGTCATTTGCGTATCAAATTCCAACTTCGATTCCATGAAGAAAAAAGATTTTTGAAGACATTTAGAATAGAATAGAATAGAGTTTTATCCCAGCTGAAAATTATGGATTAGAATTTATTTCTTATAATATAGGACGTATAGAAAATCTGTGATCATGGTACCACAGATGAACTATTTAGGTACAAAATTCTATCAAATACACAAACAAAATGAAGCAGTGATAGTGAGGAGTCGGTAAATAGACACGAAGGAAACAGTTATGGATGGAATGAGTCTCTTTTATTACTCTGAATTTCACCAAGAAGTTTAAAACCAGGAAGAAAGATCATTGGTCGTTTGAAACATTGGCTAGCAGAAGCACAATTCAGTCAGGCTTCAGGGTCATTTCACTTCAAGTGGTCCAATAATTGCAAAGTTGGTTACTTGACCGTTTTTAATTTTTCTATATATATTTCAAAACCACCAGTTTTTTAAATAATTTTTTTACTTGGTTTAACTATGATGGCCATCTTTGTGTCATGTCACAACAAATTTTGGTTACAGCTATTTACTAAAACCTCAATATCTCGTCTCAGGATGGTCCTCGCTCTAGAGCACATTACAAGGTACATGGACCTATATAAACATTTTGCGCGTTCTTGTTACTTGGACTTAGAACTTACAGGGTCAATTTATAATGGGAAGGGTTTGTGTCTCAGTCTTAAATTTTTTAGGGGGTATCTAGGTAAGTAAAGTGTGCATGCAGAACATTTCAGGTTTGAGACTTGTCTTATTATTTTTATTTTTAATGGGGGTGAGAAAGTGCAATTAAAAAAAAAATATTTCCCTCACTTTCAGGTTGAATATCTCTGGAGGGGGACAAGATATGAACCTGAAGTTTTCACAGAAATAAGTCCTCTGTAGTAGGATTCTGCTGTAAAAATCGTGAGTTTGAGATTGGAGGTAAACTCTGCAGGACAGTGGACCTCGAGGACCAGATTTGAAGAACCAGCCTGATCTATCATGTTGTTACAGGTGTACAGTTGGTACGCAACTGATTAGACTTTATCCAAATATGGAATTACAGTGTTCAGTTGGGTGTTTTACAAATGAACAGTGTCATAATACTTCTGTTACAAAAACAGTAAGTGATATCTGAGCTTTGCTTTTGTAATTTGTAATAAAGTTACTAAAGGGACCTAAACATTCTCTAATTTATACCACTATGTGTATTTTTATTGGTGTCGCTGCCGTTGCTGGTTGCAAAAGTAAAAAACAATCCACTTTAATGTAGATGCCAAAAACTAAGCCTTAATTTTTTTTTTTTTTTTCTTTCAAAAAGAGAGAGAGAAAGAGAGAGAGAGAGAGAGAGAGAGAGAGAGAGAGAGAGAGCTTGGCCCTGTGAGCCCATTTATACCAGCTTTCCTTAAATCTTCCTTTTGTTTTGTCTTCCCGACTTCACCCTCCATCTCCCTGTCTGCATGTATGCAAAAGATGTTTTTCAGCAACTCTTTTTAGCGAGGAACCACGCATAGCAGATATAGAGTTGACGGAGTGCATACAATGAGAAATAAAGATGGCATTGGTTATAAAACTGACATGAATAGTAGCATTATTTGTGTAGCTTCTAGCTGGATTTGCCATCTGGCTCATGGGGTGCTGGTCTTAATTCAAACTCAAATGACATTCACTGCCTTGGGGTTGGTCTCAAACTTATTTGTTGCTGCCAGAGTCTATTGTACATGGTAACTGTTCTAAAAGCTGTTGCCAAGTCAAGCAACTGATTTAGTGATATGAAACTGCAGTGCAAAGACAGAGCATTGCTCTAGAGACTCCTGCCATGGGTACTCATATTAAAACAAATCACAAATATGTGCTTCACAAATAGGGGATACAAATCATAATGTGAATGCACATTGCACTTAGACTTTGGCTTACATGCCCTTGCCAAGGGTTCCTGCCTAAAGGCATGATTGATTTCCCATATTTGTTATACGAGTCATGCTGTCACCTCAATACTGTAAAATATGACAGTTTATTCTTCTTTGTTTGGCCATAGTTCTTTCTGCATTTTGTTCCAGGTTTTTGGTGACAATGCAAAGTCACCCTATTTAAAAAAAAAAAAGAAAACATAAGCTGAGTGCATGAAGAATGAATGAATGAAAATGACTTAATAAAATGGCACGCTCAAGAGCATTGCAGTAGTGAAAAATAAGAACAGCTCCAGCACTAATGATCCAATTGAGGAACGCGGCAAACTTCTCGCATCGTTCCATAGCACATTACTGCTTTTGCACCATAAAAGCCGCAACAAGGCAATAAACCACAATAATCATTGATTTTCCAGCTTTCCATCTTGTGATACAAATTGTTATGGTGTATAAATCTTCATTTTATTTAGCTCTTATGCTGCTGAAAATAAAGAAATAGGAAAAATTATGTAGAACGCTTTTTAGCCATTTCTAATCCATCCTAACAAAATGCTTAGGCAAAGACTTGTTCTGATCTAACAAGTATTTCTTTTTCATTTTTTTTTGTCAAGGGAGGAGGGAAAAATGAAAATAAATTAAACTGGCCCATGTATTTTCCAAACTACTGATTTTGTAATGAGTGAAAAATGTAATGCTTATGTAGAAAATGCTGTGTCCTAATAATCTAGTCTAGACACTACCACTTGTGTTTCTGTTAGACTTGATCTCTGTACATTATTTTTTTATTTTCAGAGGCCTAAAAGGTCTCAGAGGAAATTGGCTTTTTGTCAGAACTGTACAGAAAACCGGGCGGTACAAAAAGCAGATAATACCCTGAAAGAAAACAATGTTGAAAGCCAGTGGTAAACACCTGAATCTGGGGCAGAGTTTTCATCATTTAGCAGGTCAGTGAACCAAGCCACATGAAAGTGGGTTTATTACAAAAATGTTTAAGGTCCATTCAGGTTTATTTATTTGGCAAATGCTTTTAGCTAGTGTTGTACAACTGAGGAGGTAGTCCAAGCACAGATATGAGCCTGGCTTTTAAGGTATCTGAAATTTGAACTCAACTTTCTGGTTACTACCACAGAAACTAGGGGCATTAGTTGGAATTTTGGGCCCCCTTGTTGATAATGAATGATGATGTATGTTTAGGTTGAACGACATAAATCTGTGTGCATAGATGCCATAAAGGGGCCCCAGCAGACCCTAGAAATTTATATGGTCCAGACTACCCTGGCATCACTACCCTGTAAGGAGGCCTAACATTCCCAAAATGCCTCTGGCTAGATGAGAGAAATATCAAAACCTTTGAAAAATTGCTGGTTGAATATGATGACAATAGGTAAAGGATAGTGATAGTTTAGCAGGTGCGGATTCTGGCTGGTAGGAATTTGAACTCGCAACCTTCTGATTACTCCTGAACCCTAACTGCTGAACTACCACTGGCCTTTAACTGTTGTTTTGCTCATGTATCAGTTTGTCAAAGGTTTACACCTGTCCCAGGGGCATTAGATGGAATTTGCTTCCCTTTACAGGGTAGAGACCCCCACAGCCTGGACAATGCTTGGCCCCCTTTATGGTACCTCTGCACCAGGCTTTATCTTTCAGTCTAAATATATATATATATCATCATTTATCTCCATTAAACACTTTATTCTAGACAGGATGGTGAGGGACTTGGATTCTATCCTGGAAACACTGGCTGTGATGTTGGACTACACCTTGGATGGGTTACTAGACCATCACAGGGTACAATCCACACACTCACTTATCACCGAGGTGTGGTTTTGAAACACTAGTCCACTTCAGATTTGGGAGGAAACCAGAGAACCTGGAGGAAGCCCACATGAACATTGGGAGCTCATGCAAATTTGCACAAAGTCAGTATCCTGAGCTGAGCATCAAAGTGTGGACCCTGAAACTGTGGTGTCCTGACAAAATACATCTGCATATGGAAACAGAAGAATTCAAACCAAATCCATCTAAATTGTAAAAACTTGCAGTGCTGCCTGTTTTCTTAATGACACTTCAACTGAGTGCCAAATGTGGTACTTTCATCAATATATAAAGAATTCATTTTCAAGTCAAGGTAGACGCTGGAAGCCTCCCAACTTCCACAGATTGACTTTCCTGTAGGTGCCAAACATAATGAGATCTTGGATTAGCAAATAGGCACACTAATTCAGTTTAGTGTGATCAAATGATTTGAGGAACAGCATGGAGCATATGTATGTGTATGAATTACATAGCCTGATATGCAATTAGCTACTGCAGTGTTTTTATCGCAAGCTAAAACATGTCCTGCTTAAAAAAAGTACTGTAAAGAGAGCATCTGTTAAGTCACCCGATGAGGCGGCTCTTAAAATATTCATCCAAATACAGTAGATGTCTCAGAGCAATAAAAATATACGGTGCCCTCCACTACTATTGGCACCCTTGGTAAATATGAGCAAAGAAGGCTGTGAAAAATTGTCTTCATTATTTAACCTTTTGATATTTTGTTAAAAAAAATCACAAAAATACTTGGCTCTCATGGATATCAAACAATTGCAAACAAAACACAGGTTTAACGAACAAAAATATCTTTGTTAAATATAGGTGTGCAACAATTATTGGTACCTCTATTAATTCATATGAGTATGAGTATTTTCCCATTGATATTTTCATTGATTCATTCCCATAGATATTTTTTTTTGTACACCTGGGTGACTAGGAGCAGGAAATTGTTCAACCATGACTTCTGTTTCACAGGGGTATAAATATGAGGTAACACATAGGCCAAATTCCCTTAGTCATTCATAACGATGGGTAAGGCAGAGGAATATAACTGTGATGTGAGGCAAAAGGTTGTTGAGCTTCACAAAATGGGAAGTGTCTATAAGAAAATAGCACAAGTATTGAAAATACCCATTTCCACCATCAG
>JANDJT010000124.1:3382953-3398752 GCA_024331685.1 Stegophilus panzeri
TTTACATTGTAGCAAAGTGTCATTTCTTCAGTGTTGTCACATTAAAAGATATAATCAAATATTTACAAAAATGTGATGGGTGTACTCACTTTTGTGAGATACTGTATGTAGCACTTACTAATCCAAGCTGCTACACTGTAAGTGCTAATTACCTAGCAAGCACAAAGATTCCACTCGAAACAGACCTATGTCTTTTCTCATGCAATCACTTGGCCGTGCATGTCTTCAATACATACGCGTATAATGACTCAGGTGACCGAGCTTTTGCTTCATTGTAGTGGTAATGAGAGCTTTAGACACATGTTCCAAACAGCCATTATCGGCTTCGGAGAAAGGTGTAGTATGAGTGCGTGTTGTGGAAAGCCATTTTCAGCACCAACAGATGCTGCATCATTGAATTAAACAGAGAGGTAAAGAAGAGAAGAAGAAGAAGAAGAAGAAGAAGAAGAAGAAGCAGCATGGTTTACCGCTAGCATAGGTAATTAGCCTTCATGCTTCAGCTAAGTGGCTTTATGTGTAGCATGGCTTCAGGTGTCGCTAAGCATGACTAGCATGCTGGAGAGATCATTAGGCCAGAGTACACACAGCAGGATGGCACTGAGGTGGATAAGGTGATTCATTCACTTCATATCGCCTTCGGTTCTTCTTTCTTTTTTTTCCACCTGGTTATCCCCACAATATTGATTTCCCTCCATCTCTCATCGCATCTCTCGCATCTTCTACTCCCTCCTGAATCGATATTATTTTCTTTCTCTCACACACACCTTTTTGTTGGACCTGATGCCGTTCGAAGGCCTATTTTATTTCCTATTTACGTTTCTCTTTGTTTTCCCTCGCAATTTCAGAAAGGACACACTGAAAGCGACAACAGCACTTTGCCCTATTCATAAGCAAAGACAAGACACGGCAGGTTTTTGCTTACGAAGCCATTAGCTGTGATCACCTTCGCCTGCCGCACCTGACAAAAGACATTTCCGGAAAGTGCTGAATCATGAACACTGCTTAGCATCATCAGGGACAGGCTGGCTAATTTGAGACAGTCCTGCAGTGTTCAGTGTGTCAGTACAGACTGTCTGGGAGCTAATAAAACTCTTGAATCTTTGTCAATGTCTTTTTTTTTTTTTTTTTTTTTTTTTTTTTTTTTTTTTTGGCTATAAGCATTTCTTTCCTACAGTAACGATTTGCAACTTGGACATTTTGGAAACCGTGAAAGTGCTGCAAAGCGGTGTAAGAAGTTAGCTAAAAGCTTTGAGCATCAGCCATTTTCAATGAGATATATATTTTTTTCCAGTTCCAGTAATGGGCCCTCCAGCATATGAGGCTACAGTAATGCTGAAGCTGTTTCTGAAAACAGCTTGGGTATGAGTCATTAAAATTGCCCTGTGTCATTGCTCTGCCCCTGCTATCAGCTCTTCCCAACACTGCTTATTTAATGGCCCTGTGATCGTTCTCCAGTGTTTCTTAATTAGGTTTGGGTGCTTTTAAAGTTCTCTGCACAAAGCCATGCTCGCTCAGGGTGGCCAGTTTTAAGAGCTTTAGCTAAACTGCTAATACTGCTGCATGAAATTAGCTTTACCCCTCCCCCCACCCCGATCCCCAAGTATCTCTTCTCAATCTAAGAGCTTCATATAGTGTTTTCGTAATATAGAAATTCCCATGTTGTCCTAGTTTTGTTTGTTAGAATTCATATGCTTTTACGTATACACAAATTATCGCTGATTTATAAGGTATAACGAATTGTTTCACTTAATCCTGATACACCATGGGCACTTTTACACCGATTAGTCCATTTTCTGCTCTGAATCTGAGCTAAATGGAAATTTTTGGTTCTTGGCTATGTGGTGTCATTTGGCTTCGCACTATAACGAACCGAATTAAATGAACCAAAAGAAAAAAGAATGCTTTGTTTGAGACCTCAGTGTGACTGCTGTGGTCTCACCTGACATCAGAAGGGGAAACATACCAGGGGTTGATTCAAACCGACCAAACACTGGATGTGAAAGTGCACTCAATCTTCCTTTTCAAAATAACAGCTGGTAGTTAGCTTAGTTATACATGGTCATGCATTCTGGCCCTTCTGAGTGTGGTTATCTAAGAGCCTCCAATCCAAGGCTGATGATTACTGATGTCAATCTACTGAAATGGAAATTCTCAAATGCATTGAAGTATTTTTTTTTTTTTAAGATGTAGATCTGACTCTCTAATATGTAGCTACTCAATAAAAAAATGGATTTCACTTGATCTGATTTTGCAGAGGCTTCAGCTGAAAATAGGGGGTCAAGGTTAGTCCATGAAACAGCCTGTGGTTGTATGAGTTATCAATCTTAACAAAACAAAATATAGACATATCTACCAGCAGAAGCCTGGATACGCTTGGAAAATGATTCTTCAGCTGAAAGTTTCCAAATGGATTCCTAATAGAACCATAAAGGAGGCGGACAGAGAGAAACTGAGAGTTTTTTTGTCTTTCCTCCTTCAGCCTGCCATCTGCTTTGCCAGTTTTTGTGGACACGACAGGAAGTCCCTCAACGCCAGCCTTGCTCCACAGCAAGGGACTGTTGGAGAGTTTAGTGGCACAGGTACAAGACAAGCTAAATGCGGGCTAAAAAATAAGTCGAGAATCCCTCAGGATGTGATGCTAGCCTGGAGCCTGCATGATCGAATCAGGCCGACGCAAATAGTAATGCAAGTAGGCAGCCTATACACAGATTTGCATCGAGCTGCGTTTTTTTTTTTTTTTTTTTTTTTTAGTAGTGTAGAATGAAAAACCAAGTCTGCAGAATAAAAGGTAACGGAAAGGAAGAGATTCAGGTGTCCTCAGGTTATGTGGCCTGGACATATGGAAGGGTACTGAGGATGAGTGGCAACACCGAAGTAGCTACAGCATCAGCTGAAACGAGAGAAAGAGGGGCTGTGAAAGGAGAGCTAGAGAGGCAGAGTATATTAATAGGCTTCTCCGATGATCTCTCTCGGCTCAATCCTGTCGATAAGAAAAGCTCAAGCTTGCCCCCTAGTGTTTCTGGGATTCCCCAAGGACTTCAGACTGAATAATAGATGACCTCCTTTACCACCAATGTAAGATTATGCAGATAACACTCTACACATGTATATGATTTAGACACCTTGGTTTAACTTGCAGTAGATAGAAGCCTTTTAGAGAAGCAAAGACAAAGATTCAAATTTGACTTTTTTTTATTTTTTTTTTATTTTTTTTTTTTACAAACATCTGCTTTTGGTGCAGTGTATCTCAGTCAGGATCATCCTTTCTTGAATTAGATGAAATAGATACAGTGAATGCCAGTAATGCTGAGATTCTCTGAACACATTGTAAACGTCTTCTCAAGAAAAAATAGTCAACGCAAGATCAGGTCTGAAAATGAAAAAAGATTAACAGCCATGCTTTGCTGTTAATCTTGGCATCTCTTGGTCTTATGCATACCTAGAGTTGAATTTCTTTCAAAAAATCCAGACAGAGCTTCACAAATTCTGCCATGGATTTCAGAAGCACGGTAAGGGCTGATGCAGACGTTTTACGGAGTGAGCCATCTGTGTGTTTTAGTCTCGGTGGAGCTGGCTAAAGGAGAGCAGCAGGAGCAGGACGGACCACAGCTCATTAGAAAGGCAGAGAGAGAAACAGCAGGTTGCCTCCCTCACTTTCTCTCTCACTCACTTTCCCTATTCTCTCTCTTTCTTGCTCTCTTCTGCAAAAATAAAAAATAAAAAAAAAATCGGTATTTACATACACAAACATGACTCCAACGAGGAGCATTTTCCTTTGTGAATGCCTCCCTCACTCCTTTTATGGGCGCATTTGCTCATATCATGACTAAATTAGATAAAGTGCTGGGAATCATGGCTATCACAGTTTTAATATCAGAGCTCTGCCTGCAGGGCAGTGTTAGCGGTACATGCATTTATAGGCTACATATACCATCATCCCTAGAGGAGGCCACCAACATGGAGGAGTGAATAGTTGAATTATGAGCTGGTCTATCTAGAAAACAAAGCAATGGCTACCAATGAGCATTGTCTACATATTATCAGTCATGAGTAAAACATCTTGAGGGCATGCTGTTATAGGAGATTAATTATTGACTACGTTTACATGGACAGCAGTAATCTAATTATTGACCTTATTCTGAATAAGACAATATTCTGATTGAGGTGTTTACATGAGTCACTTTTAGAATATTCCTTTCATGTTCCTGTTTTACGTGTTATAGAACATAGATCGATTAACGGTCACACGTCATTACGTCCCCACGCCACGCTGTCCGACGTTCCCTCTAGAATTTCACGTATCGACATACAGTTCGTCTTTGTTATGGTACCGTATACAGTTTTGGGTGTTTTTATTTTTAATTTTACGAAAGCTTCAAGTGCAGTTAATTATTTGTCGTGCTATACGTGCAAATAGACGACTATTTGAAGCCGTGGGCTGCATCCAAAACTGCGTACTTACCTACTATATAGTAGCTGAGATAGATGTATTTCGCCTACTATATACACATGTATTTCTCCTACTATATAGTAGGTAATTACGCGGTTTCGGACGCAGCCGTGCTCTCTTGTTTGCCGTAAAACGATTGAGCATTGCCATGTGTGTACGTGTCCTGTTGCACAATGCGGTGAAAACTCTCACATGGCGTTAATAGTATGATTAGGTGTTTACATGACTATAATACACATCAATAATGCGACTAAAACAGGAATTCTCCACATGTCCTAATTTGATTCGTGTTTACTTCGAGTATGACTTTAGTCAGATTAAGGTCATCAATAATCTCTATTTACATGCTAGTTTCTTATTCAGAGTATCGTCTTATTCGGGTTAATATCGGATTATTGTTGTCCATGTAAACATACTGATTGATGGAGTGGTGTGATGTGAAGCGATGCAAAGCGAAGATAGCCTTACCATGTGAAAGTTGATTATTTTCAAATAACAGAATATTTTATTCCTCATATTTCTAGCAATTGAATAACCATGAATCGTACTTTTAAATATCCATTTATAGTTATATTTAATGTTGTGGCATGTTCAAAAAACAAATCAGTTCCTCTTATTCCTTATATTATAGCATCTGCAGATGTTTTACACCTTACCCAAAGTCTTTGTGCACAGACTGAACATAATACAGAATACTACACCAAGGAAGCCCAGTTGGATTAAGTCTTTCCACTCTCTGAACCCACTTAAACAACTAGATGGCCTCTGGTTGTTTTGTTAGCTTGGTAGGAAAGAGTTTCTGTGGTTTAATCTTTACCGTGGCTGTTCTGTGGTCGGATATTGATCGACTACACACCCTTAGTGAGAGTGATCCTTCATAAACCCACACTGCTCTCTCTGATAGGCTTTGACTGATGATCAGTGTCATTGTGCCCAAGAGGACGACACCAGCTGCATCCGCCACTCTCGCCCCCTTCCTCATCCCATTCATCATCATCCTCGGTGGGGCTGAAGCATATCCTTCCTCTTTCCTCCCCCTGTCTTTGCCTCAAGTGACCATTGGCTGAGATTGGCAGTGATGTAGAGTCCATGTACTTATTTATTGAGGTAAAGCCACGAGACAGAGGCAGTGAGGGAGGAGAAGAGGCTAGAAGAGATCATTTACGTGTGGAGGCCTTAATTCCAGCTGTCAATACCTAATTGCTAAATAGCATTCATCTGCATTAGTGAGGATTTCCCTTATATGAAAAGAACATGTGAGCAAAGAAGATTAGTTAATAAAGCAGTAATCAAATCCATCAATAACTTTGAGGTTTTCATTTATCATTTTCGAATTGCTTGAGCCAAAGGTGCTTGTTCTTCTGTCATTTTGCTAGTCTTGCTTCTATTTTAAACTGTTTCATGTTAGCAAGGTTCAAATCAGATTCTTAGTAGGTTACTTAGCAGACTCTAGCAGCCAATAAGAGGGCTTGCTCTTGTATCCGAAATGGCGTCCAACTCCCTACACTCTTAGAAACAAGGTCCCCTTAAAGATTCTATGCAGAACTCCACAACAGAGGATTCACTTTGTCGAAAGGCTTTCAAATAGAAAGGCTGATCAGAAGGTCGGGGGTTCAAGCCCCAACACCACCAAGCTGCCACTGTTGGGCCCTTGAGCAAGGCCCTTGACTCTCCCTGCTCCAGGGGTATCGTATCATGGCTGACCCTTGCACTCTGACCCCAACTTCCTAACAAGCTGGTATATGTGAAGAAAAGAACTTCACTGTGCTGTCATGTATATGTGATCTATAAAGGTTTCTTCTTCTTCAATGTGGTCAGAGAATTCTGATTGGTTACCCTGTGGTCTCTAGCACCTAATCACTGGACATTTACTTATGTCCGAAAGAGTCCTTACACTCTTCAAAACCCTATAATCCATGCAAAACCCTACAACAGCGGTTCCACCTTTTAGAAAAGGGTTCAAAAACAGAACTCCTTCAGAACCTTATGGCCTCTATGAAAACATTTGTCAATCCTCTTACAGTCATCAGTGAATATGTTTTAAGGTACATCATTTGAACACTATGTCAAATGCCTTGTGGAGTTTCATAAACACTAGAAGTCCAAACTCGCATTAAAAACATGGAAAGTGTTTTATCCATGCAATGGACTGGCATCCCATGTAGGATGTATGGGATATTCCGGTTACTGAAGATGAATGAATGAATGAATAAAAAGTTTTAAAGAAAACATTCCCAGTCACCAAGTGAACACTTCCAGAGTCTCGGTGCACTCCAGAAAAGTGTCTTTAGAGTCCCTGGTGTCTCTCTGAGTGAGAACCTTGATCGATGGCAATTAATGGAAGCTCAGCCACCATTTTCCTCTTCTCCTGAGCATGCCATGCTTTGCTCGGTCTCCTCATTATGATTCAATAAGGCATAGCAAACAAAGCCCGAGATCCTGCAGTGATACATAAACCTATTATCTCAGCAGTTCTGGCGCCTCTGCCGTGACAAATTGGTGTGGGCTTTAAGTGGAATGTAAAAAAAAATAGCCAGAATACAGAAAGTAAAACGATCCAGATGGACACTGTATAGTTAAGCAGTGCCGCAGTGGTTTGTTAAAAAAGTTTAAAAAAATAATAAAACCCCTGAATATTACATGATAGGAAGCAGCTTAACGATGGACATTTCAACATGGCTGGTGCGCACCTAAGCATGTAGCACATAAATGACCAAGTCAGAGACTTTACAGCTTGTTTCCAACGATAGTGTTGTGCCAGAACTGAACTTTTGCTTTTAAAACATGTCCAAAATGGACCTCAGATGCTTGCTGCACTGATGCAGTGCTGTCATTGATCAACAAAAAGCCCTTGCCGTGTCGAGGCTGACAGAAGCCTTTAATTAGTCCCATACACGAAGGTCAAAGTCATTTGCGCGCAGCTCAAGCCGCCTGTTTGAACAGGGATCAAATCCGCTAAAGAACCCAACAGTGCGGGGTGCCTGCCATTTCCCAGATTTTAGCATTGTAAATAGGCAACCAGGGCAAGTTGTAGTTCACGTCCGTCTGTAGCTAATCTGCTGCTGAGCAAACATGGACATCAGCAATAGAGAATGAATCCCGAGTAATCCTGGCGCATACCACATTTCATCAAAGTGCACACTGCAGATAAAAGAGGCTTTATTTGTTTTGCACTGCTGCTGTTGCATGTGCATTATGACAATGGATTTGGAGGTTTTACAACAGATATTTCCCATAAAGACATCCGGTGGAGAGATTGAAAGGAAAGACAAGGCTGAAAAAGCATGGGCAGCTCGTATGCTACGGCATAATCTTAATACTTTACCCTCAAGCCAAGCAAACTGATTTGTTTTTTGGGGGGGTTATTCTGACAGGTTGGAAGATGAGAGTGAGACATTATCAGAAGTGAAAGCTTGCTTATCTTCTTGTGTTAAGTGCCCAGACTGGTCTTTAAGAGATTAAAAGGGAAGAGTTGCTTGTTCTTTTCTGGGCTAAGCCACCTGGAGACCACAGTGGCAGTTCCAGCTCCTGAGAACTGATAACATCTGCATCCACATAAACAATGGCTTTCACTCTAGCATAAACTCAGTCACCTGCCATCTCCAACAAAGTGACTGGCATACACAAACACGTACACACTCCTTCCTTTGGGAGCGGGACACTTCTGAGGCATCAGAGAGAGCGAGAGAGAGAGAGAGAGAGAGAGAGAGAGAGAGAGAGAGAGAGAGAGAGAGAGAGACAGACGGCTGCCTTGTCTAAGCTCAGAAAGTCTGATAACACATGAAATAGGGTTGCTTGGAGATTTGCCGTCAACTGCTGACTGACAAGCAAGACACCCGGTGGTGGGAGAGCGCAGCTGACAGAACAAAATGGAGGTTCCTGATAACTGCCTTTGATCGGTTCATTGGCTCATTTGTCAGATCTACACACTTGCTAATCCGTCACTCATTGTTTAAGAGCACTTCCTTCTTCATTTATAACCATAAAAGGCATCAAATATCCAAAGTGAGAGAAATATGCCATCTGTGTCTGAGAATGAAAGTGATATCTCCTGGAAATCTATGGTAAATCCTCTGCCAGGACACCACTGAGAGCCTGTCTCTTTTAAAATACACCCAGTAGATAAATTTTCCTACTTTATCTCATTCACATCTCTCCGTATCACCTTCTTATCGTCTGCATTATAGTAGCTATGTAATTAGTAGATAGAGAGTGACGAACCCAAATATCCCAACTAATCTCTTAGGGTTCTTTGCTTTGTCCCTCTGAGTGAACCCCTAAAGGTTCTGTGTGGAATCCTACAACAGAATGTTTCCTAATCAAAGACGTTCCAAGCAGAACAACAAGCTAAGAACCCCTAATTATCCCCTGAGAAAATCTGTTTTCATGGAGTGCAGATACTGCAGTTCTTTTAACTATTTGTAGACATTGAGAGTAGAAGCACATCGCGTTCAAGCATCTTCAGAACTCTAGGCCAGATTATCTAGCTATATTAGGTAACTTTATTGTAAATTAGCATAAGCCAGCAGTTGAAGAACCTTCTGGTTGGAAGGACTGTTTTCTCTAGTCAACTTTTGCACTGAAATAATGCATGAGACACACCGTGGACTACTGTAATCTTACTCATCGATAAAACAATGATAATAGCTGATCCGTCTAACTGAGAATAGGTAACAGATAACCTTATCATGAAATAAAACCAGCAAGAACAATTACTTGAAATAAAACAACATGATATAAAACAAGAAAGAAATCAAAGCCAGTCAAATAAACAATAAAATAATAAATAACATCAGATATATGTGGGGTAGTTCCAGAATGATTGACAACCTTGGTAAAGATGGGTAAAAAGTGAATAAAAAATTGAAAATGGAAAAAAAAAAAAAAAAAAAAAGTCTGTGAAAATATGATCGAAATCTAACATTAACTAACATCTAAAACCTATACTGTATATATTTATATACACATGGTGTGTGAATTCTTTCTCTGACAGTTCCTCTACTCCCGATACACCCGAATAACTAGAAGGCTAGTTTTATCCACCGCGACCAGGCAAAGCTCGTATGGCTTTCTTTGTTGTGTTTTTTTTTTTTGATTGGAGGCTCGGGGGCCCTGAGCAACTGCTTATACCACTTATAGTTAGAAACGGCCCTGTGCATAATGGAATATAAGGAACAAATGACAAGCGATAAAATATCCACTACACATGCTGAGGACTGGTGATTTTTATTGGCTACGTTTTTTCCATCAGTTTCCTGTGTGTCCTGGCCCAGTGTGTGTGAGCGTCATAAAGGCCGAGAGATTCACTACGTCAGCTAAAGGTGAGAAGACCTGCTGGCAGCTGCGAGTCCTCACACAGTCTAATGTGCCATGAAATTTTATTCTACTCAGCTCACATTGCAACTCTGTCCTCTTCAGTAAATGGAAATCTGATGGCTGAATTGTTTCCCCTCAAGGGCAAGTAGTGTTTTTTTTGTCCCCCCCCTTATGTCTTGTTGCTGCTCATCCTGATTACAGTGACTTGATTGGGTCATTAATGAGTTTGTGTTCATTGTACCTTCAATCTTTATTACAAAGGTTTTTTTTTATTTTTATGATTAATATAGTGTTATATTCCAGGCGCATCAACAAAGTAGACATTAGAACTTGTTTCTGATGATCTGTGTCAAAATATATATAAAAAAAAAAAAAGTTAATTATGTTTCTGGACTCATGCCCAGTTTTCTTTCTTAAATTATTCATTTCCAATATCCAACCACTAGCTAGATCTATCTTGCTACCAACCTGAGTGGTGAAGGCTAACACAGGCATCCTCCAAAATACATAAAACCACTGTGATTGGCTAATATTGCTCTGATTATCAGGAGAAAGTAATGCCATCCTTCTCGCCCTCAGAGCAGGCCAGTTATGCTCTCATGGACTCATAGCCACAGATGGCTTGGCATCTCCAGGATTCCAACTCATGGCTTCCTAACGAGAGGGCGAATCTGAAGCAGGCTCTGAGGAACTAGTGCCAATCTTGGCAAAACAAGGATTGTGTCTCTTTCACCTCATGTCCTCAGGGAAAGAATGTTCTTGAAAACAAAACAAAGTAAAGACAAAAGTTGATATGTGCGTTATTGCGTCTATGTGAAAGGAAACTCTCCGTACCAGGAGGTGGCAGTAGTCTGAATTCCTTCATCAAAAAAAGAAAGAAAACTGGAAGACCCAGTTGCACTAAAAAGCCTACACTGAAATAGTACGCTCCCCCAGTCCAAAGACATGCATGGTAGGCTGATTGGCATGTCCAAAGTGTCCGTAGTGTATGAATGGGTGTGTGAATGTGTATGTGATTGTGTGCCCTGCGATGGATTGGCACCCTGTCCAGGGTGTACCCCACCTTGTGCCCGATGCTTCCTGGGGTAGGCTCCAGGTTACCCGTGACCCTGAAAAGGATAAAGCGGTATAGAAAATGGATGGATGGATGAAATAGTACACCCCATAACATGTACCAGTAAGAGGAAATATAGTTATATTCTATACTATGTGGTGCAGCACAATATGGTTCGAAGCCAAACAACCTAGCCTAGTTACCATTTTCATACACGTGTCAATCCTTTTAAATGCTAAACGGTATGTGCTTACGTTTGTTTTGAAACCTGTTCTTGCCCCTCTTGTGCCACTAGTTTGTTACCCTATTGTGTTAGTTACCTGTTTTATGTTAGTTATTGATTAGTTTGTCTTTTTTATATTCTCTGTGCATCACTGTACATTGCAGAACCTTATCATGCATTGATACTTTAAATCTGAGCCTTGTTTTCCAAGTTTGGGTTCATTGTACTTCCCCTCACCTGTTGGCCTTGTTCTCCCTTACCTTGTGACCTGTCTTTGTTCTGACTTCTGCCATGGACTCTTTTTTTTTTTTTTTAGATTTTTGAAGACTACAATTTTTGGATTTGCCCAAATAAAACCAGTTTGAAACTAAATTCACAAATTCACTTAAATTCAAATTTTCTCCTCTCGGTGCAAGTCATGGTTCCTCACACCGCTTTCTTTTGTCTTAAATGTGTCTTTAGTGTGGTTTTGTTTTTGTTTTGCCATGTGTGTTTGTTTTGGCTATAGTCCTGTCTCTGCCCCTGTCTTGCCAGTGGTTTCTTCCCTATTGTATGCACCTGTTTTGTGTTCAGCCCTTAATTAATTTCATAACTTATGCCCCGTTGTCTTCCTTCCTCTTTGCAAAGTCTTGCCAACCTATCGCGCAGTTCTTACGTTGTTTCTCTGTGTATCGTTTCTGCTTTGCTTGTGTTATCGTCTCTGAATATGGATTATCCTCCTGATTTGTTGTCTACATGTGTATGGAATATAATGGAGATTCGTAGAATTTTCCAAGATAATATCCTTGTGTCCTGCCTCTAAACGCATGTTACACCAACAGTGTTTTTCTGCCAGTCCTGGGATTTCACCTCACAAACTTGCAATCACGAGCACAGACGCTTAACCACTGAGTCACCACTGCCACTCATTTGTGCCCTATGAGTAACTATGTAATAAGCTGTAAGATTTGTTTTAGCGGATTTGATCCCTGTTAAATTACATGGTGCTGTGCAGAAATTATTCTGACCTTTGCATTTGGGACTAATTAAAGGTTGCTCTATACATTTAAACAGAGTTGAAAATATGAGGCCATGTTGCAAAAATGCAATAATTCATGCAAGAATACACTATAACTTTGCACCATATAAATATATGGCTGGAAGTGGTCTATATATTACATAGACATCCTTTCATCTTATTTCTGTTAACAAATTCATGGCTGAGCTCAGCTATAGGCTCTAGAGATACTGTTTTACCTTGTTAAATGTAAAAATACTGGCATCCTCATGTTTTTGTTCCTGCTCTATATAGGAAGCTCTATGATCTCTGGGGGCATTTTTGATGGCAGACAATGGATGGCTGGATGCTGTGGCGTTAGCTGCATCACTGCTTCCCTGAATCAAGGAATTTAAAGGTGGTGTCTAATAGACACAGAGCCTGAGAGAGGGACAAGGAGAGATAAAAGGCAAGCCCTGAATGCACGAGGAAAGCATCAATATTCAATGTGCTCACCACTTTGGATAAAAAAATACTCTTCCAAGACCCTCGCTTTTGCATCTCTGCAGCATGCGCATACAAAGTACAGCATACACAGAAGCACCATCCACCGTTTCACCATTTCTTCTGATCCAGTACTTTCTGCATCAAGAAATCAGCGGCGATTTTATGAAAGAGTGATATTGCACGGTGTAAATTGCTATCATAGATGAAACTGGATGGAAAAAAAAAAAAAGAACGAAAGCATGCCTATATAAGTCCAAGTTGGGCAAACTTTCAAAGCGAGACTGTGGGTTATGAAATATGGATGTCCAGGCTGAGGAGGCGGTGTTTTTTGAGCAGTGTGTGTTCCAGGGATGTAGCACGGGGGTGTGGGCTTCGCAAAAATAGATGATTCCTGTGATGGATCAGGGAAAAGGCCCTGACTTAGTAAAGCTGCTTGTGATTGAGAATGAAACGCCCTCCCACGATAAAGCCGCCGTTCACTGTGACTCATACAGGCTTTTCTCAATCTCTCCATCACCCTTAGATTTAAGCAAACCAATTTAGCGGGATTGTGTGTGTCCGGTGTACCGTTGCATTTTATCACCAGTTTATTTATAATCACTTGACTCAAGGACGTCATTTGGCTATGGCCTTGCCTGCTGGATCCAAGAAAAATAAGTAAGGAATAAACCACTGTGGGTGAGCCTGTTGATTATTTATCTACAGAAGCACATTCCCAAGTATTGTATTCCTCTTATATCACAGCAACCTGCCACTGGTTAAAAACATTTTTTGTATTGATTAAAGCATGACAAGTCATAGTTTTTATCCATATGGTTACGTTTAACATCTGTGAAAGCAGTCATTTCCTGTTATCACTAACATTCACTCACCAGCCTGTCTTTTTTCACACTCTTGAAGGTAATAAGACAAAAAAAAATGCAGCATGTCATGTTATTGAGAAACCACAAAGCCCACCATCCTGAAGATTTCCCAGGTGTCCCATTTGGCTGGGCACACTGCCTATGCGTAACACCATTTAATAGTTTTCTTCAATATTAGCCTTTTCAAAAAAAAAAAGAAAAAAAAAAAAGAGTCAGTCAAGTGCAAATGCGTGATGCTGTGACACTTCCAAGGTTCATTTTTTTCCTACAAATGCTGCCCAGTCAAAACTTCTCTGTAAATTTGTTGTGAATTTTAATAATGCGATATAATGATAATATTGTAACCTGTAATAAAATGTTTAGTCCAGTTTAATCACCTAACTATCATGGAAATCAACCAGAAATTACGCAACTCAAGACAAAACTGTCTGAATTATTCAACCAGTCAAATCAAATCTAGTAGATTTTTCTCAATTAGGTCTCGCTAGTTTGATATTAAGTAGCTTTTGTTGTGTTTAGAGGTCGACCGATTGATTGGTTTTGCAACGGACGCAACCAGGAATCGGTGTGGACATTTTCCAGATAACAGATAGTTCCAGCGATCAGTTATCGGCAAAAATCCACAGCGATAATTTTTCCTGGTTGCGTCCGTTGCGGGAGCGGCTGAGAATGGTCCGCTGTCATTATATAGTACGAGAGCGGCCTCTAGAGGCAAATAAAAACTGTCACTGACAAATTTTGTTGTGTTAATTGAAGTGTTTTTTTGTTTGTTTTTTTTAAATTAATTTTGAATGTCTCTGTTTTTTTTTATTTGTTATTTGGAGTGTTACTTTTTGGTTACACTGTAGGGTTTACATCTTTTATTCACTTGAATATTTATTAATAGTTAATATATTAATATTTATATATTCATTTAATTTTCTGAAAGTACAGAACATCATGGTACATTCAGTACTGTTTATTTCTGTAATAAAATTCAGCAATATTTTACTTTGAGTGCTGTTTTCATTCAGTATCAATTTTAAAACTATCGATTGATTAAGCGGTTATAATCAGATACCACCCAACTTAGTTATCAGTATCTGTAAAAATCCACTATCAGTCAACCTCTAGCTGTGTTACACTTGATGTTAGTATTAGAAACTATTATGCACTTCTACACTTCTGTATAAACGTCTATACTACAAATGCACTGGAACTGCTACAACCAAAATACCTTTATTATATCATATGTTTTATTTATATCAACACATACTTATTTTACACTTTATTAGCATAGATGCTAGATATATTTGATAATAATCTTTTATTATTATTTTTTTTTAAATTCTCATTTAAAATCATTTGTTGTTAGAGTTTTGAAGTATAAAGCCAAATATAAATTCTTTGTCCCCCCTTTTTTAAAAAAAAAAAAAAATATCAATACATTTTTTACAACAATGGAATTAATATTGTTGCTTGAACATGCAATATATCTCGCCTGTGTGTGTGTGTGTGTGTGTGTGTGTGTGTGTGTGTGTGTGTGTGTGTGCATTATTCATCTAATCGATGTTATATCCCACTGCTATTTTTATCATTTTCTATAGTAGCTGTTTGATTCACAATACTGTGTTTATTCCACAGCAGCTCATGTTGTAAGAAGCTGGTGTTCACTCCTTCACTCCTTGAAGAGAAATCCTGGTGTGTGTGTGTGTGTGTGTGTGTGTTTGTATATTTGAACTAAACATGCTGATCTGAGACCAGTTTGCCAGCTTACACTCATGCTTCATGTGCAGCAGGATAAGCCTCAGGTCAGGTGTAGAGAGGAAGCTGCAGTGTGTCACTCGCACTCTCATTAACACAGCGATCGTACTCTAGTCTCTGGGTGAATGTCCAATCTAAACCACGACACGGCTAAAGGTGAATTCCAAATGGAGGTTTTGGCAGAGGTTTTTCAGGACATCATTAACAAGAACTGGAGCTTACGTTCCTCTCAGCAGCACCTCCTCACTTTTCCATTTCTCATTCTCATCACTCTTCTCTCTCTCTCTCTCTCTCTCTCTCTCTCTCTCATTCATGTACATTCAGCCTGCTATATTCATTACCGAAACAAATAAGCATTGTTATACCAGAGCATTGTTGATTTTTTGAGTCAGAAAGTGTTGATTCATATTCTCATATTCTCTGACAGTAGTGGATTAAAACGTGTTGTTATTTCAAAATGAAAAACGTCTAATCGTTGATATGGTGAAGTTTTCTGTAAGGAAATCTTTATTTATATAACATTTATGGAATGAGTCTCCAGTGTCAGTACTTTGTACTGGTTAGTTGGTCTTCAAGACAGTGTAGTGCGTGCTTTGTGGTTTGTCGGTAATATTCCAAGCTTCATTTTTGTCTTATATGCAAAGGGTGGGGGGGGGGGGGGGGGATA
>JANDJT010000124.1:3415854-3430834 GCA_024331685.1 Stegophilus panzeri
AAACATGATCCAGATAGAGTAATATCAAGCCTTGTAATAATCTCTCAAATAGTGACATATACTGTATTTGGAACCTGCTCCGTAATAAGAGAGAATTTATTCCATACCGCATTGTCCCATCTCACTTTAGAAAATTCATAACACCACTCCAGTGAAGGCTTTTCAAGCACTAATCTAGGTTATTATTTTTTTGTCTAACCTTCTCGATCTTCACACCACATATAAACACACATTTCTTCTCGTGCTCTCGCCTCGCCCTCAAAAGACCTGAGAGATTACAGATGGCATTATAATGGACATTCTGGCAAGGGCATTGTGGTCACATTTAATTTGGCATTTAATTTGTAACATCTATACTAAATAATCAGCAACTACACAATCTAGGATTGTTGATTGCAGACACACACATGCCCACTTGGAGAGGCATTGGTAAAACAGCTGGAGTGTACTCATGATTGCTGAATAACAATAATGCTCTTCACACTCAACAGCCTCCTGTTAGAACATCCTGTCTCTTCTCGCTGCCCTTCCATGTCCATTTTTCCTTATATTCTGAAAGAAAAAAGGTTGTAAACTGTAGTGTTTTGGTATTCGAGACCGGTCTTAAGACCACAAATCAATAGTCTTGGTCTTGTCATAGACTCGGTCAAAATTTTATTCGGTGTTGTTTCAGCCTCAACCTACTCAAAAACACCACCTGAGACCATAACATCATTTCCATAAACAAATACAGGTACAGTACAAAATATATACATTTCTAGTGACTATGTTTCAACACGGCCATGTATGGTGCTGGTCTCGTCTTGGTCTCACTAGCGTGTAGTGCTCCAGAGTTCCCAGGTTGATCCTGAGGTCGGGGTACTGCTGTGCAGACTTTCTCATATTCTCTCCATGTCCATATGGGTTTTCTCTGGGTTCTCCAGTTCCCTCCATCTCCCAAAAAAATTCCAGTAGAAGGACTGACTTCTATCCATCTTTCACCCTTCAGATAACTTTACCTTGACATTCTTTGCACAAATTCTTGTCCTCTCCCATCCCTCCTGTCTGCATTTGAGAGCTGAGTACTGGTTTCATTCATGTTTTGTTTTTTTTTTCACCCCACTGCCACTACGTGAAATGCAGAGCAATTTCAATGTGTATGTGCGTATGTTCAGGGGGCGGATGAGGAAGTAAAACATGTCATCCACCATTCAGCGTTTTCACACACTGGGTAATTTGGTTCCTTTTGATCTAATCACATGCTCGCTCGTCCTTCCACTCCTTGCTTCCTCTCTGTGTCAGGAGCATCAATGATTTATCTGGTTGGAATGATGAAATCTTTACGCTGAGGATCTCTAAGCTTCACCAAACGCCTCTCTTGACTGTCTCTATGGATGAGTTTACTCTCCGGACCACTTGCCTCTTTTCCTGCTTGGCCTGAAGCTCTATAAAAAGGCTCTTCCATATTTCCCAAGCGCCTTACATTATCAGAGAGTAAGCCCAGCTTACTCATTCCCACTGTACTTATAACTTTCGGTCACTACTCACAGCTTGTGACCACAGGTTAGGACAGGGATGTAGACTGACCGGTAAATAGAGAACTTTGTCTGCAAACTGAGCTCCTGTTTCACCACCACATACCAGTTCAGCAGCTATAACACTACATGACACTGACCCAATCTGCTTGTCAGTCTCAGACTAAGATGAGACATATATGACCTTCCATACAGGAAGAAGTTGCCTAGGTAGGCACGATTTTGGCACACCCAAGGTAAAGTCCTATAATACCCCATATATCTATCTTCTAAGCTTTCTTATCATGGACAAGTTTGTGCGCAGCATCACACGAGCCTTTCTCATTAAATCCAATCCCATAATCCTGTTCTGATAATGGATCCGAAATGAGATTCTCCCGAGTTTCCTTTCCAAGTTAAAATCCGGTACAACCGACTGACCAAAAACCCAAAGTCATTTTTAAAAGTTTTTTTTTTCGATTATGAAATTTTCATATCAGCTTATTATCTATTCAAAAGAGTGGATGTCTGGCTTCATCTCTTGCATCTAGCCAGCCTTACTCACTCGATGTACCGTATATGAAATCTCATCCGCTGAGACGATCTCATAGATCTCTTTCATAAATGTTATTGCTGGAATCACTCATCATTTGATGGTGTTGCTTAGACACTGCCAAATAACACTGAATGTGTTTACCAGTCTTAGAACAACCTCCATACGGCATATCCATTCTTCCCAGAAAGCAAGGTGACAGTCTAAATAGTGCTATACGGCCTCAGCTTGCTAGAAATAATGATTTTGTCTTCTAAATATAACGCAGACCTTGGAAGTCCATTTATTCATTTTTTTTTTAAATCTTTCATTAAATTTCATTTATTTGTTCTTCTGGAACGATCCAAAATTGAGTAACTACGTGTAGGGCTTTCTATTTGATCTGGATAAGCAAAGAAGTATAGTGATACAGCTATTGAGTAAGGATGCAGATCTAATTATGATAAATCAGCTTGGTTCATTACCTGCAATTGATCAACTGTCCAATGTGGGTTCAGAGCTGAAAATTCATAGGGATTTGCTTGAAGCAACTAGCATGGAGCATTTATAGCTTTTCTCATTACACTATCCGGCCAAATGCATTTGGACACCTGACCATCACATTCATATGTGCTTTTTGATCATGCAATTATAGTTTTAGTAAACCCCTTTGCGGTTATGATAACCTCTACTCTTCTGGGAAGGCTCAAGAGCCACAAGAGCATTAGTGAGGTCAGGTACTGTTCTACGAGGAGGTCTGGGGTGCAGTCGGCGTTCCAGTTCATCCCACCGGCGTTCAGTGGGCTCTATGCAGGCGACTCAAGTTCTTCTAATCCAAACGTGGGAAACCATGTCTTCACGGAGCTTGAATTGTACACAGAGGTATTGTCATGCTGGAACAGTTTTGGGCCACTTAGTTCCATGGAAGGGAAATTGTAATGCTACAGCATACAAAGACATTCTATACAATTGTGTGCTTCCGACTTTTCATACGTTTGGCCATATAGTGTATTTTGTTAAAATCAACACCAACTAACTCTCGCTTGGTATACATTTTGCGTTATATTTAGCGTTCTAAAGTTGCCTGTAATATTTGAAACGAGTTTTATAGGCTCCACTGTGATGCACTGTGACCCTGACCAGGATAGATGGATAATTAAATGAATGAAAAATCATTGCATAGCATTGCAAATGTATCCGGAATGCCATCAATGCATATGTTTAAACTGGTAGCACTGATACAGGAAATGTTGACTAGATTGGAAAGAATGGTCTAAAAGATTCATACGTTTGTAAATAGAAAATAAAATGCATTGTTAAAGATAGTGGCAGTATCCAACAGGAAGGAAAAAAAAAAAGATGTGAAGATCAAATGCACTTGATAAAATCACTGGCCTTCACTTCCACGATAAAACATCATGCATCTTGAACGAATAAAATCAATGTTTGGTGCACATTGCTTTTATACTCTCTGTTATGTTGTAATGTTTCATCTGATTTTGGCTTGCCATGCAGTAGAAAGATAAAAATCTCACTAATCACTTTGGATTAAATATGACACAGATTCAAGACTGGATATGATATAGTGACTTTGGTTGGGTCCTGTGTCAACCTGATCAATTGCTGTAATTGAGTAAATGCCATCAAGGTCTATGGGATTAATAAAAAGTCAAAAAGTCACCTTCAAAACAGCCCATGCCAAAAGTCACCGATTTCCAATATATCCGTGGATGTGATGTACGAGTATGTCCAATACTGCTGCCTGACACATTTCCACTGCTGTGGCTCCGCTCACTTTTCAGACCTGCCTGATTCATCCTGATGCTCTACTTTTGCACTTGTAACTCGATGGTCCCACATGAATACCTTAAAAATTGCACTTCCCAAAAGCAATTTTTCCCAACCAAGGCTGCTGCATGTAAACATAAAGACTGTCTTGTGCTCATCCCATGACTTGTATTGTGCTCATACTGATCATCCTTTCAACACATGGATGTAATCGAATACATAATTCGGATTGAAATAATGATGGTGTTCAAAATGGATCGTTCCTTTTGGAAAGCTTGCCTGAAGGGTTCACATGGTACTGTGACTGGGATGCTGGAGGATTCAACAAATAGTTCATGCGATTGGGAGGTTTTTAGCTTCGTTTTTATTTTAGTGAACGGTCAGATAGGAAGCTTGAGGAAAAAAAGAAAAACCAGTGCTGTGTAATGCATTTACATTAACTGCCTGATCAGGGTGACGGTGGTTTAAATTAGGCCAGTGGTTTCTTTTGGGTAATAGAACCAACTAAATTAGTTAGAAAATATCATGCGTGGGTACAGGCTACATTTTTTCCTGCGTTTCTGTCGGCATAGTGGTAGGCCACGCCCACTGAATACAGATACAGATATCTGGAGCACTGATACACATACGAATACAGATAGTGGCACACTTAGTCCTTTCCGGTGTTACCCTTTCGAGTCTGTTTCTTCCTCATGCCATCTCAAAGGATCTTTCCTCCCAACTGTCGCACTGGGCTTGTTCATTAGGGATCAAAATGTTTATAAGTATTTCTTTGTGACAATGTTGATTCTTAAACATGCTTTATGAATAAAATTGATTTGAATTGGTTTTTAAAAGGGTAGACGATATGATCTGATGTGTGTTTGACTTCGGTCAGGCTTCAAACAAAGAGAAACCTACAACAGAAAAGCACCTGGATCGCACGACTACAGACCTCTATCTGTGTTCACCTGCTTCCTTTTAAACTTTAATAGACCTCATTTCGTCAAGTGATGGTATGGAGGCGCTAATGGATTTGTGGTTTTACTATCAGAAAGACTGTGTGTGAGAGAGAGAAAGAGAGAGAGAGAGAGAGAGAGAGAGTGTCGGTGAGTGAGAGATGGGAATATAGATGGACAGAGGTATTAAGAGAGAGATGAATACAGCGGTGAAGATGAAAGAGAGCTGATGGCTAAAAAAAAAAAAAAAAAAATACGACTGGGAGAGACTGACTTATTGTCCTGACAAAGACTCCAGTTGTGCGACTAATTTTAGGTCCTTCTCTGCTGTGTCTGATTAACTATTTACTACACCATCCGTCATGTGCTCTAGTGGGCCCTGATGATCCTCTTTGATGAGCTACACTTTCTTCAACCCCCTTTTCTGCCTTAGATTAAACGATAAAAGTTTCATAGCCTCTGTTTGGCTCCAAACAGTCGTTAGCTTGGTTAGCTGTAGCATTCATGTCCAGGAGTCGTGACAGGGAGACTGGCCTCATTGAACAAACATCAATTCGTTTCTGTAGGGACAAAGCAAGGCCACCGGAGCCTGAAAATAGCGAGAGGATCCGGTCATTAGCTTAAAGATTTATATGGAGTAAATGTTTAAAACTAAAGCCTTCCCAGAGTGGTGAGGAGATGGACCTAGCATACGTTAGCAGCTCAGCCTGATTGGACTCTTTACTCAAGAGTCCATTGTGGTCCTTTAACCCTTATTTTCTATTCAGGTCTAAAATGAGTGTTTCCATCATTTTTCTTAGCAGCTTAACATCCATACCTACCATCAGAGCATGTCGTTGAGCATATGGAGCAGTTTAACATGCCTATTGACATGTCTATAAATATTTATTTATAGATACAGTATTTCTAAGATAGATCTTTACAACTGTATTTAGGACTTTTACAGTACTTGTACAGTAGATCACAGTAAGCAACAAATTAAGTTGTAGGTATCTCAGTATCACATTTTTAATGGGTCAGGCATTAGAACATGTAATGCATCAAGATGATTTTGAGATGGAAGGAGTCTCCAGTGTCTGTGCTTTAATAACAGTCAGAGCTAAAGCGGTTCCTTCAAGTTTTCGGACATCAGATGTTCTTCAGGATGAAGAGCTTAGCGGTTTCTCAGTAACCAAACAAGCTGCATTTTTCATCTTATTAATTTCAACAGAGAGCAAAAGTGAAAGATGGTTACGTTGTTGATGTTCAAGAACATTGATCATATCTCTAAATGGCTATAATGTATCAAGTGTAATTCTTTAATGATCGGTCCCTCCAGGATTTTGTGATTTTGCGATCACTGAATTGAACGCGAAATCAATTAAACGCCACAATATTTGTTGGAGCTTGCGATGTTTCTAAGTTACCGCCGATTTTCTGCAGATTTGGGCCAAGACGCATCATGTGACCTCATCACAACGCGCGTTCAGCCAAAGCCCTCTTTGATTCATGTGCGTCGAACAGCTAAAACATCTCATTTACCACATGAAATATACTTGACTTGGCGAAATCGCAGTTGCACAAAAATTGTGTTTGATCATTACTGTGAAAGACCGCGCAAAATAATCAACTTCAATGTGATTACAGTAACTCTGCTTCATGTCAGGCTACCTCACACCTATAAGTTGTTTATTTTTTTAATAATAGCATGTCCCCAAAATACTTACTTATTACCTACTAAATAAGTTGGAAATAATATAATATACCATCGCATAACTGTCAGTTTCACAATATTAAACTTACTATGATGATCTGAACTGCATTATTAGGAACGTTGTAAAACGTTGTAGGTCAATGAGACATCCATGGTTTAATTAGTGAACAGAAAAGAAGGATTAAAATCTGTTTTTCCAAGTTCCAAGATGGGTAGGATCACTTTTTTTTTTTTTAGTTTGGGACATACTTTTAAGGAAGATTGTAAGTTTTTTGAAAAGTACTGGAAATTGTTGACCAGAATACATCTCTTTCGAGTGTTTTGCCCTTTGCTTGTCCATGAGCGCATCTAAACATGCATTTCATGCTCACTGCTGTCCGACATGGCCTCTGCTGTCCTTTAATGGATTACCATCCAGTCTGAACTGAACTGGGCTTTCAAAACAGCACAATTAAAATCCTTTGCATTTAGGATAAAGCTTGTGTGTGTGTGTGTGTGTTCGATTTTTGCCTTGTTTATCTGACAGCTCAACGTTTATTTGGTCTTTGGAGAATACTGTATGTAAGCATATATCTCTTAACAGCATCTTTATACACGACTCTGTTTTGCCGTTCTTGGACTGCACGGACATATCTGCATCTATCGGTTTATAGTCTGTCAGTTAGTGGTGTCTGATGGAGTGCTCTGGGATACAGAAGAGGAATGCACCCAGTCTGCTGTGCTTGGCACATTATTTCCTGCAGTTTATTTCTGAGAGCAGCCATTTTGTCTCCCCACAGCCTTCACAGTCTCTGAATCAACATTTTTTTTTCTCTCCACAGAAACCTGGTGCATCTCTGCGGTCTATCAGCAACGTTTCAACAGAGAGTCTTCTCTCATACAATTGCAGACTGTAACTGGAATCTTATTGAGAACTTGTTAAACCTGTATCGGCTTGTTACTGGAAAACAGGTGCCTGATGTTAATGAAAATTGCTACATGATGCCCGTCAGTGAATTTGCATGCCTATATCTGCACTTTTATTCATTCATTTACAGTAAATGCTTTATCCTGTTGAGGGTCACAGGTGAATCCTATCCAGGAAACACTAACTATGAGCCAGGATTACACCCTGGATAGGACTGCACTTAGTTTATATCCACAGAGTATATAACCCACAAATCAAAAACAGCCAGACTGAGGCAAACAGCAATACATAAATACTAGAACAAAATGCCTGACAATAACAAAAACTAGAACTTAAATAGTGGTGCTAATCAAGGTAAAACAGGAAACAGGTGTGAGTGATTAGTGAGAGGTGGCATGCTGGAGCTGATGGGTAGAGTAGTTCTGCACCAATTGGTGCTACCATGACAATTTGTGATGTCTGTTAAAAGCAGTGGGTGTGGTTAAAGTTCTCTGGGATTGATGAGTAAATCAGAAATGACATTTTTTTGGTATCCAAATAGTGTTCCTTAATATTACAAGCAGTAGCTCAAAAGTATTAGAGGATTATGAGCACCAATCAGCAACCTGCAAAGTAAAAAAAACTATGGACAACATACATGTCCATTTTTTTTTAAATACCCATGAAATCAAAATGGATGTTTTAGAGCTTTAAGTATGATTATTTTGGCACTGTAGATGTGAGTATGCCAGTGTATATCCAAAAAAGAAACAAAGAAACAAAATACAAAAAAAAAATCTTATTCTGATTATTTGGTTTTTTTGTTTTTAAGACTGATCATTTCTGGGAAAATGGTGAAAATATTTCAATGATTCATACTGTACTTGCAAATCTCTGTAATCGTAAGTCTAAGTCCAATCAAATACTCTCTAGAGCCCATATACCCTACTCCTGTAAACAAACTGTGGCTATCGCTCTACAGTAGCAGCTAATTAGCAGCAAACATGGGTCATTTGTGTAGTTAATTTCCCTTCCAAACTATCCCTCGAGTATTGAAAAGTTGGCTGCACTGACTGTAATAGTCAATGAGCCACAAAGCACGGTTAAGATACAGCTACGGTGTCTATGACATTGAGAGCAAGCAAGATATTTGGAGATACTGAACTGTGTTTGTGTGTGAAAGTTGTCCAGAAAGCTTGTTTCTCAATATACTGTTTTTGTGTCTTGAGTTAAAGGACGCCCTTTGCTGTGGGCCAGTAACAAACATCCCATGGGCAAAACCAATCCAAGACCCAGTGGTTGGAAAATCTCTGCTCTAGGATATTGAGTGTGATGGGAACACTGTTGAGTTTCGTTAAATTTAGCATATTTCAAAGGCTATTGGCTGTTGTGGAAATCAGTCAAGCCTTTCAATGCACTCATTCCCTTAATCCTTCACTGACTTCCTGTATAACAAAAAATGAATATGTCAACATATGAAGTGTTTAAATGTTAAATATTACACAAGTTTGTTATATCTGATTGGTCAGAATGCTCACATAAAAAAATTCTACATTCCTACGAAATACTCTTTTGAATAGTACTTAATTGTTAATATGACTAATGCCAAGTGGGACCAGCAAATCTTATAGACTTATCTGCAAATGCCGATGGACTCATGTGTTCATGGTTAGAAGGTCAGCAGATTACAATGTGTAGAGTGCTCTTGGGAAAACTTGTGAAACTGGAGTGGATGTAAAACCAAAACAAAAAACTAATTAACAAAAAAAATCAGTTTGAGTTTCTGTCTTAGCTGTTTTTAAGATAAATAGTTCATATACCACATTAAGAATAAATATGGATTGGACACTGATGACATCTAGAGTAAAACAAACCTACACATATGCACAAACTTAGAACCTAATTATTTAAGGCCATCCCAGTTTGCTCAAATGGAATGCAGTCACATCTAACCTGGTTCTGACCCCTACTGTTTTCCATATTCTACCCATTTTCCTTATTTGGTCATAGTTTCCTATATGATTGTTGGTTTCACCTGTGTCCTGTTACAATTCAGTGTATTTATACCCCTTTATTTCTTTGCATGTGTTTTATCCTCTGTGCTTTTTGTTTGAGCTGTTAAGGTTTTATGGTTCTTCTTTACTCGAGTTTTGCGGTCTTTATTAATAATAATAATAATAATAATAATAATAATAATAATAATAATAAAGCTGCAAGCAGCAATGCTGGTGTCAATCCAGTTATCAGCACCATGAGCAGCAAAAGAAGCTTTGTGACATGTTTTGGTTAGAGTCTGATGAACAGTGTATGTTATAGTTAGAAAAACTAAACTTTCAATCATAAAAAAAAATAGCTGCTTCTTAGAATTTTTGTCAAGTTTTTGACACTGTTATGAAACTGCTCAGGTAGCATCTGGGCATGATTGTTATCATGCAGGAAAGCATTCAAGAGTTATAAGCCAAAAAAGCGTTTTTAGTATTTCCTGACCAGTAGGGGGCAGTTCACCAAAATTCTGCAGGTAACCTTGGGGCCTAATGTTGATGAAATGTACCAAGTTTCGTCTCAGTCCCTCAAAGCTTTGCAGGGATACAGCCTTGAGTTCAATTGTGCGTGTTCTTGGTTGAATTCGTTAAAGCGCCATTCGAAAACGGTATGGTCTATCAAAAATTCTGTGAATCATTTTTTTTGTCTTGAGTGCCTTTAGATGATGGAAATCAGACAAACGGTCTAGGAGGAGTTTGGAAAAAGTAGGGTTTCTAAACATTTAAAAATGGCGGACAGGAAGTTTGCTCAACCATGACATAACTGGTGTCATTGTTTTCGGCATGAACCACAGAATCTATCAAGACCAGTCTCATGACCGTAGGCAAGAGGAGCCAACAGCTATTAGTATTTTTAGAAATAGCATTATCATTTTTAACCATAAGGTGCTACTTTCCAAAAACTTTGAGTCCCTTTAGAGCATGGTGCCAAAGACACATGCCAAGTTTCGTAATGATATGCCAAATCGTTTGTAACATACAGCATTTCATGACTAAATTCAATATGGCTGACATCCAAAATGGCCGACATAGGAATTTTTCATATTGTTGGACTCGGTATACCCCAATGAATCTAATGAGATTAACTTGATTTAACTTAAGATGATTTTATAACAAACTGTTCAGAATTTCTAAGCAAAAATGTGCCTTTTTTAAATATCTTGTGACCACTAGGTGGCACTGTTCCAAAACTGAGCAGGCACCCTCAAGTCATGATGCCTATGACAAATAATAAATTTGGTATGAATACTCCAAAGCATTATAGAGATAAACCCTCACATCCATTTTGGCGTGCTCTTTGTCGAATTCATTGAAGCGCCATTTGAAAACTGTATGGTGTATCAAAATTCAAATCGTTTTGTCGTGAGTGCCTCTAGATGATGCAGGCCAATTTTCATGTAATCAGACAAATGGCCTAGGACGAGTTCAAAAAAGTAGGTTTTTCAGAAAATTCTAAATGGCGGAAAAAGTTTCACGATGGAAAATTAAAATTATCATATTGAATCGTAGAAACTCCTAAAAATTTAGTTTCTAGGACTCAAAAGTTTTTACCATAAATGTAAGTGCAGATTTGGGCAGTTTGTGGCACTAGATGGTTCGAGGTAGAGACTCCAAAATTGCTATGGTTAATGTTGTGAATGTTCTCTATAGGTGTGCCAATTTTTATAACTTTCCTTCGAACGGTTCTATGGGATGCCACAGACTCAAGAATAATAATAAGAAAACTAATGATAATAGGGGTCTTCGCCCCTAATAATTCTCTGATTGCCAGTGACCATTCCAGTGCTTGTTTGCTCATTATGAGAATTTGTCAATAAGGCTAGAACAGTTCAAGCAAGGTGCAGAAACTAGAATTTTCTCCCAAATTTTGCATTTTTCCCCAGATATTTCATTGGCTAAAAATATCAGGAAATTTCACATATGTGATGTGAACCAAAAGTTTTATTAGGTTTTTTATTGTTGTTGTTGTTGTTGTTGTTGTTGTTGTTGTTGTTGTTCATGCCATTCTGGATGATGAACCTCCTTTTCCTATGAAGAACTAATAGTCCAGACACAAAATCTGCTTGCCCCAGGCTGCTGATTCGTCCACCCCTGTTGTACTACAGTGACTATACTTTCAAAACCAAGGTTACGGTAACTAATGAAACATAAAACCAAAATAAATTCATATTTTGATGAGAGCAACTGAGAAACTCCATCATGGCAGGTAAATACCTATTTATACATGATGTTTATCTGCGTAAGAGTAACAACGATAGCCACATGAAAACTTATTCACCATTGATATTCCACATGCAAAATGAGAGGTGACATGAACCGATTTACACCTGGTGTGATAAATTAATCTAACTCCCCAATGACTCATTCACGCACATGTAGACGTGCTGTATACAGGAGAAATGAGCTTACTGGTCTCTCTCTCTCTCTCTCTCTCTCTCTGACATGCGTTCATATCATTCCCATAATTTGACTGGTAAATAATGAGGAATGCATTTCTGCGCTTCTCTAAATGAGACATCATAGTGACTCTATAGTTTTCCGTGTCAGTGTATGTTAGCAAGCTGGGCTGAAAGAGGCTCATTACAACAAGCTGTAAAGGAGGAAATGAGAGAACGAAGATGGCATTTAGAACCCATTAATATAATTAGATGGAAGGACGGATAGAAACTGTTTTACTTACGTACCGCCAAAATGGCCTGTTTACACAAAAATAATATAAAGTCATCAACCCGCAAGCTCGAATCTCAATTAAAATACAGTTTAGGAAACGTCTTATTAAGGACAGGTGAATGTGTGTAAGCAGGACTTCAACGGGTCGGGGTACTGCAGGCTCGTTAGGAGACGCTAGTGTATGAGATAGGAAGTCAGAGACACACACACATTATTCTGACATACATACACTAAGTCCATTGGCCTGTTGCCAGTCGGTGCTTTCACAGACCGGATGCTGCCTTGTTCTACAGCTGTCCTGGCCTAAACACACCAGCACAGATCAACAAAATGCATGTCTTTGACCACTTTGCCTTTCTTTCTCTCTTTACTTTCACTCACTGTATTCCCTCTCAACTTTTTCTTGCTACATGTGTCTTCCCAGACATAACATTCAAAGGAGAAGTCAACCATTTTGGTGGATGTTTTTGATAATATCGACCTTTATTGAATATTGATCTATTGTTCCTGATGAAATTCCGACCTATCCCATCCACTCCTGCAGAAATTCTTGACCAACCTTGCTCAATCCCACAGTTATTATTTTTCTGATGAATGAACTTGGTTGGTTCTGTTTCCCAAATTAGAAATAAATTAGTCGTTTAAACCATAGAAGCACAAACCAGGATACAGCATCAAGCAAGGATGAATACACAAACACTGTAAATGCACTGGATCATTTGCCCCAATAGTGTCATACCTGACCGCCCACTCCAGCCTGTGTGAAAATAAAAACCGGCCATTACTTCTGACGCAGGATCCCAGTCCCAATGCACACCTCTAACAGAGTTCCTCCATTTTAATTCATTCATTCTTCTTTAATAAGTACTTTATCCTGGTCAGGGTTGCTCTGGATCCAGAGCCTATACTAGGAACACTGGGTGTGAGGTGGGAATACACCCTGGATAGGATGCCAGTCCATCGCAGAGCATCATGGCTACACATTCACACACTTATTCACAGCTAGGAGCAAGTTAGATTTGCCAATCCACCTACTGGCATGTTTTTGGAAGGCGAGTGCAAAACTCAAGCTCAGGTCTGAAACAGGGACCCTCTGTGAAGACGCAGTGCTACCACCACCATGTTGCCCTCCCTCCATTTTAATGCTCCCTCTAAAGCTAATACAGATGGAAGCTGTAAACCTAATCAAAAAAAAAAAAAAAGTAGAATAGCTGGAATTCATCCTATTTTATATTTTCTAAGGAAACCAAATCAAAATGTATATCCACTAACCCTACTGAAACCTTTTGTAACTCTTCACAAAACTGAGTCATGGAAATTTGCAGGGAGGAGACCATCTTCACCATTATTAGAACGCCTAAATCCTATTAGGCATTATTCATCCTATCCTGAATTAATTACGAAGTGCGGGCCTCTTTGCTTCATCCTGATTGGCTGGGTGTGGTGGTCCTCATTTCATTAATATACCATTTACAGAGCCTGGGTGGCTCTCCTCTAAGAATAAATTTGTATGGACAGCCATCAAAGTGTCAGAAGAACTTCACTATATATTAGAAAAAGTGTTCTAATGAAACATCTCACGCTGCACCTTCAAAAGTCACATGACTACAGGAATCGTTTTCCATCTTTAGGATAATGGAAATCCGGATCAGCTGCCACGTCTTCACCTCCCACACAGCCTGACCAATTGGCTCTCTTAATCAAATGAAAGTGTTTGGTTAAAGGAGTTTGGGAATCGAGGACTCTATCCTTTCTCCATCCAGAAGAAACAGACTTGGGATGGAGCGCCTCTTCAGTGTGTTACATAAGAGCAGGGTGGAGCTCTGCTGCTTTCCCTTCACTGGTTCCTTCATATTGTTATGATTTTTTTTTTTTAAATAGTATAATCATCTTATAGGCTATACAGTCTTGATTGAGGATGCTGCATCAGTAACGCTGCAAATCAGACTGTCGTCTTGTCTGACCCGTTTCCTCGAGTACATGTGAGGAAAGCCAGTGCTCATAAAGCATGTGATAAGACGTTACAGATTAGATGTTGCATCCTTCTGTTGTGCTGAGCTGGGAAAATGAAAAACGAGCTGTGATTCTTGGGTAGCACTTTAATAGGACAGGAGATGAAAACAGGCAGGATGCCCAGTTTGATGTCTCATTCTCACTCCTCTTGCTGGAACTGGATATCATAAATGATGAATTTTCTGTCCACATACAGCCTCCTAGACAACCCCCCCCCACCTCCCCACACCCACGCCCACCCCCACTCACTCCTTTTCTTTTCAACTGTCTTCCTAAGGACTCGCATCAAAAAGATTGAATCAAACACACACAAAGCAAGGCTTCTGTATGTGTGTGTGTGTAGTTCTAAATGCAGTGCAGTGAACAGATTTAATATAAATATATTTTTAAAGACTCTTATTCTTTGTTAATGGCGCCATCATGTGGTCAGACACCGCAAGCAACTGAGCAAAACAAAGCAGTGCCTTTTTCCTTCTTCAGAGGCAAAGAGGGACAGGTGAGACTCGGGGTGTGTGTGTAGGTGGAAAAAATATGTGGCAGAAGTAGGGTTCAGAGTGGGGGGTGGGGGGTAGAGGTTCGTGTTAGCAGGAGTGCGCTGTAGGTGCAAGAAAGGATGGGTGTGTGAAATAGGGAATCCATTTAGGGATTAAAAAGAGCAGCAGGTGTCCCACTAATACACCCCTTCAACCTCTGCAGCAATGCTGGCAGCACTCATACGTCTATTTCCCAAAGACAGCCTCTGGCTATGACGCTGAGCACGTACACTCAACTTCTTTGGTCGACCATGGTGAGGACTGTTCTGAGTGGAACCTGTCCTGTTAAACCGCTGTATGGTCTTGGGCACCGTGCTGCATCTCAGTGTCAGGGTCTTGGCAATCTTCTTATAGCCTAGGCCATCTTTATGTAGAGCAACAATTCTTTTTTT
>JANDJT010000124.1:3430934-3444979 GCA_024331685.1 Stegophilus panzeri
GAGAGAGAGAGAGAGAGAGAGAGAGAGAGAGAGAGCTTGTGGGATAAAATCAAGACCTAAAAAGGTACAGGTTCTCCCCAGGTGAGACACTGCAAAAATTTAACTCCTAGAGTGTTGCATTTAACTCGTGCATTGCCGAATTAACACCTAGGGTGTCAGTAAACTCTTAATGATGAATGAACCCGCAGTGTTGAGTTCCTGCATTATTGAATTAACTCTTACAGTGTCGCATTAACACCCACATTGTTGAATTTGTGTTTAGAACTTAAAGTCTGTAAATTGTCAATTCAACGTTGTATCATGTGAGCATTATCACTACATTAATACTGTGGTGTGGCGTTTTGCACTCATATACTGCTCAGTCAAGTGTAAATTTGATCCGAGATGGGCGCTAAATCTGCAGAACCACATATGCACGCGCTCCGAAGCGACCAAGCGCGAGCTTTTCGCGCATTACTTATTAAAAATATAGGCTGGCGTTTGTTTTTTTTTTTTTGGTTTTTTTTTTTTTTAATAATTTATTCATTTCCATTTGCACTTCATGCGTGTAAACAGAGACAAATTTACTGGGCATCACTGATTTATTTATTTATTTGTTTATTTATTTATTTATTTATTTAATTAATTCTTAAGACACACTCAAGAAATAAAAGAAAAATAAAACTTTAGTTTAAAATAATCTTAGTGTGTATTGAGACACTCACCCTCGCGCAGGAGAGACTTCATGATTGGCGATGATAAGGATAAATCCTTTTTTTTTTTTATTATTATTTAAAAAAAAAAATCCAGTAATTCCAGCTAAACGGTCCAGAAAACCTCTCCGAGATGAACGAAAAAACAAACAAACAAACAAACAAACAAACCGGTGTATCCCGGATCCCGCGCGCGCTTGGGGAAGGTAGGAAAGCGCGGGTCGCGGATTCAGCCAACAGAGGCGCGAGACGGAGAGCGGAGTCTCGCGCCGACGGGTCCGAGCTCACTCATCGGGCATCGGGCACGCGAGCGCGGTTAGGATCCCGGACCGAAGACCAGATGCAGACACACACACACACACACACACACACACATACGCGCGCGCGATTGCGCGCAAAAGCGGGGGTTCAAACACTCTCGAGCCCGATTTGATGAAGTGAAAGTGAGGTGGGTGGGGGGGGGTAATAATAAATGTCCGGTCTTGTAGTGGAACAAGGAATCCTGAACGGGTCAAAGGTGATCCAGAGGTGAAAAGTGAATAATGTATGTAGTATTCCAGCAAATAATGTCCATGCAAAGAGTGATAGAGGACAGGAGACAAGCAGCGCTGCTGGGAGAGGAAAGAATTGAAGTGAGGGGAGGGAATGAGAGAGGAGGGGGAGCGATAGAGAGAGCGGGTGGTTAAGAGAGGAATACAGTACATAGAGGGTGAGAGAGAGTCGGAGACGATGGTAAAGAGAGTAATACTGAAGGAGAGAAAGAGCGAGATGGACAGAGAGAAAGAGAGAGAGTGGTTAAGAGAGGAATCGAGAGAGAGAGATGGACTGTGAGAAGGAAAGATATCTAAGAATGGAATACATAGAGTGTGAGAGAGAGGAGGAGAGGATGGTTAAGAGAGGAATGGAATACTGAATGAGTGAAAGAGAAAGATGGACTAAGAGAGAGAGAGAGAGGTTAAGAGAGGAATACACAGAGAGAGAGAGATGGACTGTAATAGAGGAAGGATGAGAGGAATATATAGAGTGAAAGAGAGAGAAATGGGTGTGAAAGACAAAGAAAACAGGAGTGATGGTGATGATGGTTGAGAGAAGAATATATAGCTGGAGAAAGAAATGGACTGAAATGGTGTTTAAGAGAGGAATGCAGAGAAAGAGAGATGATTGCATAGAGAGAGATAGAGGGTGGGAAGAGATAGAAAGATGTATGTTTTACAGCTGCCATGGAGAGCTAATGAATCTCTCATCATTTCCATGCGCTTTGGATTGGATGGCCATTTAGATAACTATGCAGTGAATACATCTTCACCTTCATACACAGAGACTATTATACATGCACAGGCTGTGATTTATTGCTGCGTGTAATGGACAGGGTCAATGTCCAGGGTCCAGAACCACTTGTTAGCATGTCTAGAGTGAAAACTGTGAATTTATAAGGCTTATAAGTGGAAAGTCAAAAGGAAAGGGTAAAGAAATACTACAGCAGTCTAGCAACTGAATAAAATGGAAATTATTGGACAATAATCAGTGGGTGCTGCGATGCAGACTGCCATGAAGTGGACTTACTACATGTTACTAACACAAAGCTGACTATTTTTCTAATAATAGCACACCTCCAATAATAGCCCGTGGACCATCTACTATACAAGTCCTTGTACATGAGTTGCTACTATAGAAACTATAGACTATACGGTGTATACTATAGACATTGGAATTGAGAATTCGACAGTGCTGTGGTATCACTGACTATAGAGTATAACACAACAGATACTAGTACAATAAAGCGCTTAGGATGAGACAATCATCCGAGAAAGTCTTGCTGAAGTTTTTTTTTTAATTTATTTTTTAAATTTTGATGCAATACAATAAAAGGTCATTTTGGTTTGGCTTTTGTTAAAGTTCTGTGGCATCCATGAGCAATCAAGCAGAAATTGACTACCGTGATAACCACATATTCTTCTCTCTGGAAAAAGTAGTCCCATGTCTGAAAAAGGTGAATTGTTCCCATTTTAGACCTCATATACAAAGACTTTTTGACTAAACAATTCTTCGATGAAAGGTTTTACAAAAATGGTTCTCATAAAGGTTTATTGACCAACCTGCAACTTAGACTTTCAGAGAAGAGAATTTTAAGCAGGCTTGTTTACTTCGCTGAAATTCTTATGGTAAATGCACATAGACTACAGATGGCGTAGACAAGAGATTTGATTTTTTTAAAAAAAAAACACCGGAGTACTCATTTAACCAAGTCCTGCAGCTGTCTCTTTCTCTCTCTCTCTCTCTCTCTCTCTCTCTCTCTCTCTCTCTCTATCCCTGTCTCTCTCTATCCCTCTATCTCTCTCTAACACATGCTTCCTCCAAGACATGTGAAGCCAGCCAACTACAACTGCTGCTCATGCCGACTCATAGGTCAGCTTAACACACTCTAAGGGAAGTGCTATCTATCCTCTTCAGCATTCTTTAGTTCCAAGATGCCCATGATAGGAATGTTTTCCCTCCAACCATTAACATTTTGTTAAAGGATCCAAGCAATACATCTACAATGGAACGCTAGCCATTTTAATAGTTATCCAAGCTACCAGTGAAGCTACAAATCTTCTGAGTCCTTTATAACATATCCCTTCCACTCTACATGTATTTCCCCTATCTACCATGTGAACAAATCAGTGGCTGTAAAGATGATCTAGCCAGCATTCTTCATAGGAGCTTCAGGTAACTCTACATAATTTAATACTCTATACAGGATGGACAAAAATAGACTATGATGGTAGATTAAAAAAAAAAAAAAAAACACACACACACACAACATATTGATTGCTGGAAACCACAATGATTCACCTTTAGTCACTTCACTTACTCAATTGCCAGGAGGTCCCTCTGGTCTTGGTGGTTTCTTCCAATTAAATTCAGGCAGAGTGATTTGGTAAGAGCTTCCAAGCCTGCAGGGTCGATGTAGGCCTGAAAGTCTTTACCATAGATGATACACGTCACAGTACAGTTCTTGAAGACGTCCATCCATACATACATTTTCTCTACCGCTTATCCTACACAAGGCCGCAGGGAGCCTAGACCCTCTCCCAGGGAACTTGGGGCACACATCCTGGACGGGGTGCCAACCCATCACAGGGCTCCTTGAAGAAGTGATATTGTGAATTGCCAATTGTGGCAAGATGGACAACAAGGTGTTAATTGGAATTTTGGACCATCTGAGGAGGTTAGTTCACTGCAACCCTGTTCAAGTTTTATTAATTCCAGTTCTCTTAGTTCCCCAGTCTACCCCAAGCCCTCAGACTGAACCTCAAATGAACCTTATTTTTGTTCGCTAAATTGTTTTGCAGACATTCCATAACATTACGTGTAAATTGACAAAAAAGTCCAATTTGTATTTCATTATTAAAGAAAATGCAAGCATTTGATAAATCGCTGAGGTATAAGAGAAGCAAAACTCTTGTTGTTATTGGAAAATCATCAACTTTGTGGTTCAGACTTTCTCCTAGGTACTTCATATCTCTTTTCAGGGTTCTGATACAAATCAAGAACATATTTATTTCCAAAATGTCCTAGATTAAATAGACATAAATGTAGACTGTACTGCTTGCATTGGATATTTTGACTGGGTGTAGCTATACACTCTTTTAAAAAAGGTTCCCAAGGGTTCTTTTGATGGGCAATTAATTCTGGCTTTCTACTTGGACCTGTTTCTAATTAAGAAACCCTCAGTTGTAGAACCTTTAAGGCCTCCCCTAATGGCTTGATCTAAGGTGCAAGATTGGATTATTTTCTACCATTGTGGATGGCCTATATAATCCAAGCCTTTTTGTGGTAATTTGCCCAAAATTGTTGGTGGTACTTGTTCCTACAGTCTTAGAAAAAAAGGATGCCTTGAGAGTTCTGAATGGTTAGCATTTATAGCTTTCTAACAGCACTGTAGTTGGAATCTCTGTTGTGGGGATTCTTTAAGGATTCCAACAACGGAACAATGTGGAGTAGGTTTTTAAAAAAAAAATTATTGGCATTGTGGATGATTGTACTCTGAACTTTTCTCTTGGGTGGAATGTTTTATTAAACAATCTGAATTGTATTTAGTCCTCAATAAGCCAATTATGCAGATTTCTTTTAATATGTGGAATTCCCATTTAAGTTGCAAATTAAATTGACATTAACTTCACCCTTCCTTATATAAAATTGCACGATCATGATGCAACGTGCATTTTTTACCTTCAGAGTTTTCAATTATAGGAGCAGAAATGAAAATTGGCCAACATTTACAGCTGTCTAACTTAATCCAAGTCTGAGTCATGCCCCTCACAGGTTAATTGCTTATTTTTCTGTGTTGATTAAAAAAAAAAAAAAGAAAAAAAAAAAAAGACACGTTAGGAGGCATCTTCAGCAAAATGTCCAAAGAACAAACTGAGACGAGGAAGGAATAATAAAAAAAAAATTAGCCAGGGAATAGGAAGGGATCCCTGGGAAACTTATTCTTGAGCACAATACGCCCCCCAGCGACTAGAGAGAGAGCGAGAGAGAGAGCACGAGAGTAAGAGAGGAGTAGAGGGGAGGGGAGAGAGAGAGGAGAGGAGGGAGTGAGAAGAGGGAGTGAAAGAGAGCTGAAGCACTTACAATAAAAAGCCTGATATTGAAATATTTAACACATGGGCTAAATATCCAAATGGCTCCCTATTTTGTACTATGGAATAATGGCTCCTACATCCTGTGTAGTGCACTATATATCCAACACGAAGCCATTTGGAATGTAGCTATTGATCAGGAAATGATTAACCCACTTAGAGCATGAATGAAATCCATCAACCACCACTGGAATATTGGAAATCCTGCTTCAGATATTTTTAAAATCTGAAGATGACTCATTTTCTAGAACAGCAGCTCTGCCTGTAGTTTTGGTTTATATTAACGTGTGTGTTCTACTACATTATAGTTTCTATAGTAACAGCATACACAGGCACTTGTCTTCAGGACAGAGGGCTCAGTAATATGCCAAGCTGCATTTTTAAGTCATAACTTGAACTATCTCGTTTTGCGGACACTGAACACCATTGAATGTAACTATAAACAGATAAAAAAAAAATAATAGTGATTTAATATAATTTAATCATATAAGAGGAATGGAACACTTCAGGACATGCTGCTGTTATTGGAAATGGGATCAGCTTGATTGTTTTCCTATAGCATCATGCGCCATTGTATTTTATTCCTTACTTGGGGGAACTAGAAGCCCTAACCAGTCACATAACACTTGAGAAACCCTTTAACTTAAGAGTGTACATGCTTAAATTGAATCTTTAAGAGTTTCCATGGAGGGAGCTTGGACAAGGGATTGCTCACATTCTTCTAGTCCTGAAAACATATTCATATTCTCTGAGCTACCACTATACACCGCTTCGGTCCATATGGCACAGTTGAAATGCCAATGCATTTTTTTCCCCCCATTCATTCACCTTCAGTAAGTATTTTTCTCCTGGTCTGATGGCAGTTTAGCTTTTCCCAGTGTTTTGGGGGAAGTGGGAGGAAACCAATGAAACCCACCGAGACACTGGAATAACAATGAAATGCCAGACACTAACCTGAGCTCAAGATGAAACCTGGGGTCCACAGAGCTGTGAGGTGCCAATATCCATCATTCCAGAACACTGTATTAATCCACATCATTATTGCTGAATGAAAGCAATTCTTCCAATCGAGCTACTAGGTTTCAATGCTGCTACTCAGGCTATTACATGGAAATCTACCCATATGTTGGATAACAGTAGATCAAACCAAGCTGTGAAGTCTTTGAGTTACAGTATGCAGCACATCTGCTTAAAATAAGTCTAGGATGACAGACTACGTCGATATCTCCTATTCCATTGCTTTCAAAGAGCTAAAAGTGTGTCTTGTTACCGATGCTTTTTAACACGTACTCATGATGAGTGACTCACCGGACTGAATTACAACCGTAGAGGAAGCACATACTGTGCGTTTTTCACTTCAGAAAATGGACTTGAACTATGGAAAAAACACATCTCCATACACTATACAAATGAGCCGTTTGCTTGTATGTTTACAGTTGTTTCAATGTTTATATATTACACCCGGAAAAAAATGTTGGGGGAGGGGGTTGGAAGCAGTGTCTGATCTGTTCACGCCACTTGCACATCAGAAAACCGTTTAGATAGCTTTTGATTCCTCTCAGACCTACTGACATGAATGCACTAATTGTTTTATGATGAGACTTGAGCGATTATCTTTGGAGTACGCGTATGAGAAACTGACACATTAGTTTGTTTTTTTTGTTTTTTTCTCTAGCTACAAGGAAAAGAAATAGTTAATAACCTAGTGAATTAGCTCTTTATAATATAGATGCCTTTAGATCTTAAATAAATAAATAAATAAATAAATAAATAAATAAAAAGGTAGTCCTTGAGGTCTTTTATGTATATTTTATTTTTTCATTACTTCTAGTAATTTTTGTAGATTTGTTTTTACTTAATTTCTGATTTGAGATGCTTTAATATAAAGAGAGCTGACTTAAGCCAGAGCATTACTTTTTTCTTTTTCTTTTTTCCCTCAAAACATCCATACTGTATGTACATGAGTGCTGTGAGCTGTGTGTGGTCTGGTATGGTATTTAAGGGGAACATGGACTATGAATGAGCTTCAAACTAGTATGTTAAACTGTCAGAGGTCAATTTTGATCAAACATTAGTCAATGTAATAAGTAAGAAATAAAACACAATGGCATGCTGTTACAGGAAAATATTAAACAACTTGTCGACTCAAAGTGGTTTATACCTCCTCTTCTATCACAAATTTGGTTAACGCTAACCATTTTTATTCATTAAAGAATAACACTTTGTAGTTTCTATTTAATTCTTTGAGAATTCAACAGAACAGAGCTGTGGTTAAAAAGAAACTAATTATAATAAATCATATAGTGATGTTAACTGTAAATAGGTAAGGTACTTTATTATCATTGTACACAATATCGAAATTTAGTTAGGCAACCCTCAGACAGTAACAAGTTGTGTATGCGTGATACGAAGGTAAATTTGTAAGGGAAACTCCATCCTGTTAGGCTGCTCAGAAAGCCAAACGCACCGCTCACTAGAAGCTTGTTCGAGACTAAATAAGAACGCTGTGAATGTGAATGCTTCTGTCCTTCGATGGTAGTTAAAAGGCTAAATAACTTTTTCAAGGCCCCCTAATACTAATAGGCAACTCGTGGCAGGCTGTTTGGTAGTTTCTCAGTTCACATTTGTATCATCCTTGGAAGCAATCCCTCCATTAACGTTATCTATGTGTTCGTTTTAAATGTTATCAGACTGCATTAAAGATCGACATTAAACATGTAGTAAGACTTCTTTGGATATTCTCCTAGTGTCTGTGCATGATGAACTGGTGTCCTATCCAGGGTGTATTCCTTCTTTGCAGCCAGTTTTCCCAGGATAGACTTCAGATCCATGCAACCCTGATCAGGATGAAGATGAATGAATGAATGAATGAAGAAAGTGTGGCATGTTACACAGTGGGTAGTGTTGCTGCCTCACAGCTCCAGCGTCTCTGATTTGACCCTGAGCTTGGGTTCTTGTCCGTGTGGAGTTTCACATGTGTTTCTTCTGGGTTCTCTGGTTTCCTCCCACCTTCCCAAAACATGCCAGTCAGTGGATTGGCTTTGCTTCGTTGCCCCTGAATGTGTATGGTGTCCTGCGATGAACTGGTAGGGCTGTAGTCAAGACCCGAGTTGTCAAGTTGAAGACCAGGACTAACCGACATCGAGTCGAGACCGAGTCTTAAGGGGGTTGAGGCCAAGTCAAGATTGAGACCAAGCAAGGCCGAGCATTTACTTCAACTAGTTGGCTTCATTCATGCATTGTTCCAGTGATTAGGCTGCTTTCTAGAAGAAGGAATGACTTCTTGTCAAAGCACAACTATTGTTTTTAAAAACTCTCGACTACAACAATATTAAACAACACCAATGCCCAGGATTGAGACCAGTCCAAGTACAAATTCCAATATGTCCAAGACAAGTCCACGTCAATACAGAAAAGGTCTCGAGACTGAACTTGAGTCAAAGACCAGACTCAACCCCTACAACTCTTTGAGCTAGCATCTCAGGAACTTGCACGGTTACACTATTACTACTAGTTATGACCCACTTTTCCAACTAAACCTGGTTGAGAAATAATTCAAATAGACTCTTGGCACTCAGAACAGTTGTTCTCATAATTTTCACCAAATGGAAACTGCACACCTGGTAGACTCGGAGCCTTTTTGGGAATTGTTGCCTTTATGCTATATTACACTGCTGCCAGATTTTTAAAGTTAAAGAAAAATGTTGCTTGTTGTCATGTCATGAAGTCATACTGTATGCACGCTTGAATGGTGTCCAATACAGGCTTATACTCCAGTGCGACTTTTAGTCTGTAAAATATGTTAATCAGGTCTGGAGTTTTTGGAATAAAAGCTCACATTCAGTGTTTTTATCCAACGGTTTGAATCCTTTTCATTGCTGTATGCTTATTATGTCAACGTCAGTTACAGTCAGTCGTCGTATTTTTAAAGGACAACAGCCTCAACGTTTTCTCTCTGCACTTTGAGAAAATTCAGCGTCTGGGCTGCCACATTGTTATTCTGAAGTGCATGAGTGGAACTGTAATCATAAAGGCCCAGCGTGCAGCCTCAAAGAGTCATAAATTGACTCAGGACTCAGTTGAAACTGATGACGATTCAGTTGGAACCATTATATGACAAGTTGACAAATGTTGAAACACACTAAAGAACATTAAATGGTCTGAATCACAACCATTTAAAAAGCTTTACAACTTTAATGTTCTTTGTCCTACTGGAGATCAGGCACGATTCTAAAGTGTTCACATGGGAAGCACAATGTTTTCGGGGGGTTTTCGTTTCGTTTTCTGGAGGTGAGCTTTCCAATTGCACCATTATTGCTATGAACAATCCGACTCATGTTCAGTTCTTGAAGGAAGGTTCATTGTTTCACAACATGTTATTACACTGGGAAACTTTGGTAAGTAGAAGACAATACATGCAGTATTGCTAACTGCTGTGAAAATGGTAAGCAATATTGTTGCGTTGATTCCGGCATGAAAGGAAGAAATATAAAACGTACAGTGTAAAAGTGAAAATAAGTGGGGAGAAAACCAAATCTTTCTGAAAATGTTTCTCTGCAATGTTTTTTGACTATTGAATGGAAACAGGCTAAATTCCCAAGTTAATTAAATATTCAGCTCATCTCTCACCCCTCTGCAGTTACTGGGGAACATCCAAGGCAAAAGCCATGTTGGCAGATACAAATCTCTATTTAATTGGTGTAATGAAATGCGCAAGCTGTTGGATTTCAAAGCTGCTAATTCGCACTAAATAATCCATTCGGTGGTGAAACCACAGGGAACAGCAGTCTGAGCTGTCATTATACCCTGATCTCAGATCAATCTTGGAATTTTCTATACTGTTTAAACATACGATCTTGGAAGTGACTGCTATTAGATGGAAGGTCTAAAATCTAATATCTACAGTATCAATAGCTTGACAATGACTCTATTAGGGTTGAGCAATGTGTTATATATCTCGAGTTTCCTCAGTGGGTGTATAGAAGAATAATGAAGTGTGTTTAGAGGCAAGACAACAGGAAGTAAGAAACAGGAAGAGAAAATAAGTCTTAGTAATGCATGGAAACACTTGACAAGAAGGAGTAGGAACAACAGGGAATAAATAGGCAAAATAACACAGAATAGGTGAATACAATGGGATAATCAACCAATGATAGGACAGTGCAGAGACAGGACCAAAACCCACAACATTAGCACATTTTAAAACATGACGGAAAACACATGGAAAACTGGGAACAATAGTTTGAGTACATCATTTATACATTTTTAAGTTTCAAGTCTTTAATGCTCTACTGGGTTCATTAATCCATTTTCCATACTGCTTATCCTACACAGGGTCGCGGTGAGCCTGGAGCCTGTCCCAGGGAACTTGGGGCACAAGGCGGGGGACATCCTGGAGAGGGTGCCAATCCATCGCATGGCACATATGGCACAATCGCACTCACATTCACACACTACGGACAATTTTGAAATGCCAATGTGTCACTCTGTATAATCTCCTGACACAACTGTCACTGCTAGACTACATGAATCCATAGTCTGTGCTAGAAAGAATTTAGCCCCAGCATCTCTTTTTAATGTTATTTGGTGTAGTTCTCCTTATGTTCACTGGTGGTGCTGTTGAGCTCAGTTCCATAAAAGTCCTAAATAATCCAGTTTAAAACATTAGTTTTAAGTAATCTGACATGGATGTCAAAAACAAAACCTTTTACTGATGTCGTTTGCTCTTTTTAAAAGACACGGGAGGCCTATTTCTACCAGCCACACCTAGAAATGTATGAGTCTCCTGGTTGTGGATAAGTATTCAATAGTTCAAGAGAAACTTGGAGAGAAAAAAAAAAGTCAAGGATGAATGTCCTTATCGCAGATGTTTTCAGGCCACAGAGCTCAACATAGACAAGTGACGAACGTCAAGAACCTTTCAGAGATTTTAAGGTTATGCTTTAGGTGCTTTAGGGAAATTCACCCTGGTGTTTGGAATGTCAACGACAAGTCGGTCATAAGTCATAAAGATACATGGCTGTATCTACTGCAACGGCTTCTGAGGACACGGAGCTCTAGCTGGAGCACAGTGGCAAAATGGTTGTGTAATATGTCGCCCTGGTGGTTCATTTAAAGCCATGCTATTTGCTGTTTATTTTGTGCAGCACCGACATGCATGGAAAGTGTCACATATATTTTAAGTGCATCAAAAAGGAACTTTTAAAAATGACAAAAAGAGGCACTCAGAATTGTCTGACAAGTCACCGACATGGAAGCGTATTCATCTGACATCCTTTAACAGCCATATAATCAGGAGAGACCACTTTCATTTACATCTCGCGTCAACATCCACTGGAGGCCTATTATCTAGGGATAAGTTTCTATGGCATGACAAACAGTGTTCTGCCACTTCTCCACTGGTTCTGCTCTCACACACTGGCACATTTCCATTCATTCTGGCAGATCTACTCCCCTCGATGTTGTGACACTGCCGTCATAGCTGCTTGTTCCCCTGACGAGGCCTGAGAAGGCAATTTCCATGATGGAGCTGTTTTTGCGGTCCGTCCAAAACTCATTAACTCATCGGAATATAAGACAATGTCGACTCGTTCACGTTAAGTTGTAATTACACAGATCTGATTCGCTCTCGCTGCCTCGGCCTCTCGTTTTCTCCGTCTCGCTTTTGCCTTCTCGTTCACCCCCTCTCTACTTCCATTTTGTCTTGTTAATTAGAATCTGGAACATGGCAGTACGAGTTAACCTGCCTTGAAGAAAAATGGCTAGACGGCTTCCGTTGCTTCACGTTACTGCTTAAAATAAAATGCATACAACTTTTCTGTAATAAATCTAATGAAAACTCATGATTGGAATGAACTTCCTGCTGATTTTATAATGCCTTTAAAATATGGTTGCTGGAAAATCAGGAATGTAAGTTTACTTAGTATAATATGTTTACAATTCTCTCATAAATTAGTCATCCATAACTGGAAGCCAAAGCAGCAAAATTGGTCTGCTGTCTGGGTGGGAGGGGCATATCTCTCTCTCCTGTCAATCACAGACACCCATCCATTGTCATGGGCTTCTGTGAGCTTATCTATGCGGAAGATGGTGGATAGGCTTTCGTCCGAGTGTGACATGGCATGATGAGCAGATGCAGCTGGCTGGCTTCACGTGTCTTGGAGGTGTTAGCATGTCCTATTTTTTGCTTAAATATCAACCTGCCTAAAAAAACAGCAGAAGAAAATGATCGAGGATTTGGCCCGTTTACATCATAAATACTGATGTTGATTAATGTGCATTGTCCCTGTTAAATAAATAAATAAATATTCCTTTCACTTTTCGAAGCTACCAGCTGTGGCGGGTTGTATTTTGTGCATGGTGTGTAATTACAAGGAATTCGTTTGAAAGAACACCTTTTCTGTCTAAGAGAGGAAATTAGCAGTTTTTGTAATGTCTCTGCAATCAACAGCTTTCCTAGCACAATGCCCTTCACTATTCCACACATTGCGTTGCACCTGTAAGTGTTAATAGGAGAGATGAAAGGTTGTCTCTCATCGGCCTCGCTGTGTTCTGAGTGAAGTCAGGAAAAATAACCAAAGATTCCATAGATCAGGGGTTTCCGGCTCAAATTTGTGAAGGTCCTTTGTGAACTACATATGTATATATTACAGAGGTACAATATGGATAAGCAACTACTGACTCGAGGGCGACAACAGTAACCTTTTAACTGTTAAAGTGTACTTGAAATCAGAAATGGTGTTTGAATGTTTTTGCACCTCTCTGTTAGTGTTATGGAACCAATATGGTACTATATCTGGGAAGAAAAAAGTTCTGGTTTTGGACATGTTCTTGTTTTCATTGTATAGTTTACTTCTGGGTAATGTTTCAATCATTTTGATGAAGAATATCATGATAATCCAATTAAATGCTCTCTAGAACCATACACTATATAGCCAAAAGTATGTGGACACCTGACTATCACTCCCATATGTACTTATTGAACATCCCGTTCCAGATTTAGTCCCCCTTTCCTATTATAATGAGCTCCACTCCTCTGGGAAGGCTTTACACTAAATTTTGGAACATGGCTGTGGAGATTCGTGTTCATTCAGCCACTAGAGTATTAGTGAGGTCAGGCATTGATGTTGGGCGAGGAGGCCTGGGGTGCAGTCGGCCTTCCAGCTCATCCCAAATTAGATCAACATGATCTGATATGGAGTGAAATCAGAGCTATGAAGCCATTTCATGGGAATTTAATCATTAATGCTTTATTTATTTATTTATTTATAGCCATATAAATCTATACAATTTAAAGTGTTGATGTTTTGTTTTGTAGTGAGATATATGCTGCCACTTTTGACTAGTGACATGGACTCTGAACATATTAGACAAAAAGGAATAAATGTATACTTCTCTATCCAAACACCTTTTTTTGTCCATTTTTTTTTTTTTTTTTTAACAAGCCAACCAAATTCTCAGAAATCACAGAAGTTCTAATGGTTTCCAATACAAATACCATTACAAAGCATCAGCTGTTAACCATTAAAACCATTACCAAATGGTTTCCATTACGTAGTAGGACGTATTAAGGATGTAGGTCCCTAATGGTATCCACTAGACATAATATGCCACCAACAGCAGGCAACAAATTACCATTAGAGACCCACCCACAAGGTTTCTTCCTCTTAACATCTTAGGGAGTTTTTCCTTGCCACCGTCGCCACTCAGTGGCTTGCTCAGTTGGGAT
>JANDJT010000124.1:3481415-3501090 GCA_024331685.1 Stegophilus panzeri
TTTCTGTAAAGCTGCTTTGAGACAATGTCTGTTGTAAAAAGCGCTATACAAATAAAATTGAATTGAATTGAATTGAAGTTTCTTCTAAAGATCCAGTCTATGATTTTGTCTATGATTTTCCTTTAAATTGCCCAAACAGTTTAAGGTCAACCTGACTACAGAAAATACAAGTTGTAAACACTTTTAAATCGCCCACTTAGATCTTTATCTATCAGCTATTATTGAATCTTTAAGGAAATTGAATCATTTTACCATCAACATGAGGCCAGTTTGGACAGAGAACAGGATGTTTCAGCCAGTCACAATGCACTTTCAAGATACTGATCAACAGAGCTGTATTTATTTATTTATTTATTTATTTATTAACTTATAGATATAGCTAGTGATTTTGGTAGAATTGAATTGCTTCGAAGCTACAATATTGCTGTTACGTCCCGGTCTAGGGTTGGAACGATAACAGAAAATGTGTGATGGGAAAATGTGAAGGAATAAAGGACACATTGGAAAGTAATTCACAGATTTAGAGATGTATTGTAAGAAAGAAGTATGTACACATTCACTGGAAAATTGTGTCAGGTCAGCCAAGGCTGAAATAACAACCAGAATGACTGAAGGAAGGAAAACTGTCTCGTCTGCAGCAATAAAGTAAAAATAGACAAAAGAAAAATCGCTTCTCCCGTTCTCCGTAAATAACAACAACAACAACAACAACAAAATAATAATAATAATAATACAGACAAAACACCCACAACCAACAAAAATGGCAGTCAAACCCTGCACTCAAGAATTTTGTTTTTATATGATAATATTTACAGCAAAAGAAATATATGTATACAAGAATCAGGCAATGAAAACAAAAAAGGAGGACAGGCTCATCTCAAGTCAATCACATGTTGCAGCCAATCACATGCCTTTATATAAATTATCGGGCTGAATGAAAGGAAGTGTTTTCACATGCATTCATAATTTTAAAAAATGTTTATTTACTCTCTCTGGTCTGAATGTTTAAAGGTTATTGGATAACTTCTGTCAATTTTCAGTCACGTAAGCAAGGAAACTTATGTAGCTGGATCTTCACAAGCTTTAGTCAGGATTGTGTCTTAGCATTAAGCTACACTGCTTAGGTTTAATTTATAGACTGTTTGCTTAAAGCAATGGTTCAGACAGAGCAACGGTCAGGTAATGGGACCACAAGCTGTGTATCATAGTTCTACCCTCGGTTACTGCTCATCTTATGATTTGTGTCTGAGCGATTGCGATGTGACTCCTGGTGACTTCTCACCCTCTGCTTTCACATTCCACACATGTGAAAATAACTTTTCCCTCAATAAAAAAAAAAACTCAATTAACTCTGGACCACACATTCGTGAAAGAACCGCGTAGGGGTCACTCGCTGTTACATCCCAGCCGCCGTTATTTCCCAGCACACAGACCTTGGAAAATGTCAAAAACCATTCCAGACACCATCATGCATTCTCTGTTGCAGCAGGAACACCTTTGCTTTCCCGCCAGGGTTTTGGTTACATGATTAAACTGGTTATTACCCATCCGTTTGACTATTTTGCTTTGTCCTCATCAAACCAAGCCTGAGCATGACTTCATGGTGTGAGTTGCCTTGAGCTTCTACCATTTCCTGGGGTTCAACAAGCCAATTAAAAAAGGAGATGCACACCAGAAAGTTGGGCAGGTGAGACCAGATTTTTCGCACTCCTGAGTAGTCAGAGATGATGCGATCCACAGCTAAGATCAATGAATTTAATTAATGGTATCTCATGTCTTCCAACTGTGGGAAATCTGCAGAGGTCTGGAAGTTTGTGCACCCCCCCACTACTGAGTATCGTGTCATGCACTTATGCAGAAACGTTTGCTTACTTCACCTCTCACTGCATGTAATTATACAGCGCAGTGAGCTGAACATTTAATATTTGCATAGACATTGCATTTCTGCCCATCTAGAGACCAATTACTGGAGTCAGGAGTCAGGTGTTCTGTGCTGTCCACCTGCCACAGGCTTTATGCTGAAGGTAAGAGCAGAAATAAATAATGAAGAAAGGGGAATGAAGAACACCTGGAGCAAGCTCCACCCACCATTCTAGTTACTTTTAGTATGATCCAACCACATGTTATTGCTTCATTTGATCATTCATTGGATTTTGGAGCAATTTGACTTAAGCTAAGCTGGATCAAAAGAAATGTAACTTGTTCTCAGGTAATAGTATTGGGGTTTACTATTGTATAATAGTATAATACAGTGTGCTTTTGGATGAATCCATGGTACACCATGCAGCTAGTCAAAGTTCATAAATTGATGTAAGGAAAATACAAGAAGAATGATCCTGTTCTATCTGGCTTAGCTATAACCCCTGGAAATATGGATCTATTCTCAGCCAAAGCTTGTTGCAAATGCCCTCCAATTTGAGCATCTACACACAGAGAAATCTACAGTATATGATATTTCCTAGTCTATAAAATGTTGGTTTTTTTAAATTTTTTTATGTATGAATATATATTTATGGTAGAGTGCAAATGGTATAAAAGGAAAATCTCTATTTTGCTCCATTTATAATAATAAGTCCAAGGAGTTAAAAATGAATCACTGCGAATATGATGCATTCATAAAACAACAATGTTTCAAATATATTTAAACGTATCACATTCAGAAAAAACTTAGATGGTTGATGATGTCATGTGAAGCCTTTGGCTGCCATATTGGTCCTCCATATCCACAGTATTTTCCTTCTACAGGTATTTATTGTCTATTGATGATATGCCCAGTTGTTGTCAATGTCCAGAGGTTGTCCAGCGTTATTCAAAAATCAGTAACAAAGTCAGCGAGATCGTTTTAATTGTATTATTATTAGCATTAATGAAATGTTAATTGTTAGTACTATTTAATAACAGTTCAGTTAACTCAGTTAAACAGGTGAAAACAAATTCACTACAGTATACAGTACTATGGACTCAGATGGTAAGACTTTGGGCTTGTTATTTAAAAAATTAATTTAAAAAAGCCTTATATTAGGAACAATCAGATATTGTTCTAGTAAATAAAAATGATCTTTAAAAATCCCTTAAAATTAAGGAAACTTAGTTTAAAATAATTGAAAAAAAAAATTCTGCCAATTCTCACCCACTAACCAGATTTCCCCTATCACACAACCGAGAAAGGGTGATGCTAACACGTGCTTCCTCCGAGACATGTGAAGCCAGCCAACTTTTCAAACTGCTGCTCCTGCTGCATCACAGGGCAGTGTAACACATCTCAGAGGAAAGCTACTGTTGGATAATGTCTCTGTTATTGACAGGAGTATGTCCTTCCTACCCAGAGTGAATTCCCAGTTTTGCTCTCTAAGGCTCGTGGCCACAAATGGCTGTAGCATCGTAGGGATTGCTTTGTTGTACCACTTGGGAAGCAGGATCTGATCTTAAACCTTATGCCTGTATTTTTGAGGATTTCTATGTGGGTATATGTGTCGGGCTGTATGTCTGTAAGCGTGTGACTTGATGACGATGTTTCAAGCTGCATAATGCGCCATATGTGATAATGCAAAGCCATCACGCCCCACTGCGTAATTGGGTTCTCGAGAGTGGAAGAACTGCAAAGCTCCTTTCTCCTTATCTCTCTCTTTCTTTCTTTCTTTCTCACCTCACCATTTCTCACTACACACATCTCTCCCACACCTTCCTTACAGTCTCTCTCTCCTCTCCCCTTCCTACTCTTGGTCTCTGAGCCACTGAGCTACTTTATCTTCATCCCATTTTTTTCCCCTGACTTGCTTTTGGTATTTGGTGAGAACAGAGAAGAGGAGCAAATCTACCGTGAGCTGCCATAATCATATCTTGTTTCAATGACCTACATAGAGTGGCACGGCTATACGCTGTCATATTGCAGTATTATATGACCACATAATAGAGACCTCCTTAATCAAATACTCACTTCCCCTCCAGCCAGGAACTAGAGCACCACCATCTTTCAGGATCAGTTTGAATATGATTGATCTGCAGATCAATGAATACAAGGTGAGTAGGGTTGAAAAAGCAAGCAGGGCATGCTGCCCATTTTCATTTCCTGTTGTGAAGGTGTGTGTGTATGGGATGATGGGCCAAAGGTTTGTAGGCAAGCCATACAAATCGGTTCACGCAGAGCCTATGGTTTGGGGAAATCATCCTAGGCTGTTGCCTTAGATATCCTGAATCTCAAAGGAAAATTACGTGTCGGGGTTTCCCTATGCCACAGTGCTATTGAATTCTCTAATCTGATTGGTCAGAAGGTGTTGATGAATTTGCTATCACAGCAGCTTTGACAGTAGCGCAGCCGCAAATCACAGGTTTATATGAATGCACTCATTCTAATACATATCATACCTATAGTAACATCTCACACAAGACCTTGTGTGGCTTACGCTCCACATACAAGTCAAAGGTAAAGCTGTAACTTTAAGTTTTCTAACACAGGAAGTCTTCAGGACAGAGGACGTTACGCTTTGCAGTTTCTCGATAATATGGCAAATTTTGACGATTTATAGCTACTTTAACGTAAGCAATTACGTGAACTAACTTGATTTTTATGGACATGCCACAGCATTAAATGTAACTATATACGGACAAAATATACAACATGCTGTTCTGATCATAAATTTAAAAAATTGAAGCAAATTGCTGTCATGTACGAGGAATAAATCAGTTCATGATACACTGTTATAGGAAAGTAAGCTACTTTGGGATGTTAAGTCACTAAGTAACTACCTCGGGCTATATCATACCATGCCATCAATGATTATTTTCCTATAACATCATGCCTCCAAGTTGTTGATTTTTTTACATGCATTATATAACCAAAAGTTTATGGATGCCTGACCAATGACCCTCGTGCTTTTTAAACAGTCCTTTCCAGATTTAGTACTCCTTTTCTGTTATAATCACTGCCACTATTCTGGGAAGGCTTTCCACTAGGTTTTAGAGCATGGCTGTGGGGATTTGCTCATTCAGCCATGACGGCATTAGTGAAGCCGGCACTAATTGCTTGTTATATAGCTACAGTAACTAATTTGGCTTGCAAAAATACAGTAGGAAGTGTGGTAGTGCCAATTTTGCAAGAAAGTGTTTAGCAAGTAATCTTTTATTACATTTGTTTTAAAATAAACATTAATTCGATACACAAAAGTGGAACCAGAACTGGAACCAAAAGTGGAACTAGGACTGTAATATTTATAAGGAGCCTTACACAGTTAGTGAATGGTGGCATGGACCAACATTCATCATTCTACTGGCCTGAAAGACCGGAAAGACGTATACTTTAATACTGTGTAACTCTAATATTTTGTGTATTTCTTCCACTCTGGGAATCCATCTATTTGACCCTCATCCTCATCCTCTTCCTGCATCTTTTCCTCCTTAGAACTCTGGCTTTATCTTTTCATACTGTCTCATTTTTTCCCCTCAGCTGCAGTTCTGGCTTGTAGTCAAGGGCGTTGTGTCACGCTCAGGGTGTGTGTGTGTGTGTGTGTGTGTGCGTGTGTGTGATGAACGATGGGACCAGGCGAAAAGCATAAGGGCCTCTCAGCTTGCAGGGGGCTAAATTACCAGCATTGATTGTGCGGCTTTGACACGTCGACAAAAAGGCCTGATCATTCATTGTGTTAAAAGATAATTATCAAGCTGTTTGGGCCTTGTTATAACCATGATTGTTTTCTCACGCACACTCCTTCCTTCTCATTCATTGTAATCAGGCAGTAAATGCTATTTCTACACCTTGATTTTGGTAATTTCAGTCTTTAGGGTTGTTTTGTAATGGCTGATGGTGCCATTTTTCAGATGTTTAATTTATGAACGGAGGTGTTTCAGGAAAATGGAAAATAGCTTGAATGTGACAGAGAAGGTGTTAATAATCCAATCGAGTCTGAAAGTTGATCAAAACATACATTCTAAAAATGCTGGGTTGAAGATAACCCAATTTAGAAATTGGCCCCTATAGGCCTTGGCCCTTGTCAAAGTCGCTCAGATCCTTACGCTTGCCCATTTTTCCTGCTTCCAATACATCAACTTTGAGAACTGACTGCTACCTAATATATACCACCCCTTGACAGGTGCCATTGTAACGAGGTAATCAATAGTATTCACGTCACCTGTCAGTGATTGAAATGTTATGGCTGATCGGTGTAGATAAACCAAGCATGGGTTATTTTATCAGTGAGTTTGGGTTAGGATGTTGACCAGCATGCTGGGGGGATTTTTAACCCAACTTAAAATGTTTTGAAACATGTCAAAAAAATGACTACATTTCTGGCTGTAGATTCCAAGTTGTTGGTTTCTCAACCAAAACATCATAACTCAATATTTATATCCATATCCATGTACATTTTGTAATTAGGATGAACATCAAATGCAGGATTAGAATGAACTTTTCTCCAGTGCCAGCCAGTAATAGAAGATAATGTTACAGAGAAGGAAAAAAATAAAATTTTAACTAGCTAGCAGTAGCATTTAGCATTAAGATTTTAATCAAATCATGTGTAAAATATTCATAAATACTAATTTGACTTATTTCTTAGCAATATTTTTTTGTCAGCAGGCTAACACTGGCTATCAAGCCAAACTTAAACTTTTTTTTGTTGTTTTTTTTTTTTCTGCATAATGTCTACAGAAATATCATTTCAATAGCATCAACCAAATTTAATGGGAAATAACAAAGAACAAAACAAAAATGTTTAGGCCCACATCCATTACAAACCTAACTGCTAGAACCAACAAACTAAACCAAATGACCGAGTTCTAAAAACAACAAAAACATTTTTAGATTGCAATTGTTTGAGAGAATTATTTTTTTTCTCCCTTTAATTTGTCACTCATCTGTAAGCGAGATGAACATCCAAGAAGTGAGCTGTAAGAAATGCAAGACCTTTAAGGCTTATCTGAGCGCTAAAAGGATTCGGCAGGTGATAATTTAGCATGAAAGTGAGTTATAAAGTAGCAAGCAATGATATTTTCCATATGACACCCAAAACCCCACCCCACCCCCCACCCCCCGGTTGCGTATCTCCACCCGTTTCAGGACAAGCAGTAATCAGTAATAAGTAAAACCACTAATCATCAGAGACTTTAACATTCATTATGCTAACATAAAAATGTGATTTTTTTTTTTTTTGTTGCCATGTTTGTTTCTAGATTCTTAGACTCGGTAAGGTCCAATAATGTAACAGGCATTGATATTGAAAACATATTCACTCTACCTTGGTCTGAAATGATCTCCGGACACTATTCCATTTCATTTCAAATGCGTTTTATGCCAAGAAGACATTAATACACAACTTTCAAAATCTCAGAATTGCTTTCTGTTCTTTTGTGGACATTCGCTCACATACTCAATGATTGTCATCTGGAGAAATCCCTGCCAAAGCACATACAATCACCAAATCCCTCATTCTCACCCCCAAATAAACACAAGAGCTGTCCATCACATCTATCTGCACTATTTTGGAGGACAACAGAGAACTAAAGAGAAGAAATGGATGGGTAAATGGGTGCAGAAAGGATTGTCTGTTCTGCCAAGAGAACAGTCATCAGGAATCATGTTGTGTTTGGGGTTTTTTGTTGTTTTTTTGATGAAATAGGAGCAGAGGGCTGTTGTACTGTAGATCTCCAATATTAATCTGTGACAAAGAAATCAGGGCTGAAACAGCATAGTGTGCTTTCCACATGAGTTATAATACAGTATATGCACTTTTCCTTGCTATAGCATCTGACATACAATCTCGTCCTCTACTGTACCCAGAATTCAATAAGACTTTAATTGATTCAGATCTCTCAGGACTCAATGCAGTGACTGTTTGCTTGGACTCAATGTTATACATCAATCTACATGATGCTGCCCTATTTAGAAGAGAATAAAACAGTTTGGGACGTGTTGTTCGGTCCAAATTTAGTGGTTCAGTAAGTATGACAAAAACAAATCTGTGCTAAATTAATTCATGTAAATTTGTTGCTAAATCCCAAAGTGTATATTTTACTTACTTTACTGGGTTAAATGTAATATTATTTATAATATAAGTGCTCACAAAACTATGAAAAAAAAAAAAACTTGAATCGATCGCATACTGAAAGTGGGAGTGCGGTTGTTGAACTCGATTTGCATATGCATTCGCAGAACTTTAAACTGATTTCATTTTTTAGCATTTATTGATGGGTTGTTTTCAATATTGCTTGTTTTGTTGGCTTCAAGGCCTAAGGTTATTGTGTTATGAAGTGATTTGGCAGATTAAGTGTGTCAGTTAAGTCTTCTTGGTTCACCCACGTTGTGTTTCTCAGTCAGGTGGATGGTTTGTGAAGACAGGAAGCCATCAGAGCCTCCATCGGAGTACGGTTCCTCTCAGTGGTTCTTCCTCATGTCGAACCACTTGCCTCTGGTTTGTTCAATAGGGATCTTAATTTATATCTGGATTTCTGTGAAGCTACAGGGTTCTCCATGTACCAACCATGCACCAACTTCTATATATCAGCCGAGCAAAAATACCTTTTTTCACAATATTTAAGTGTTTTTTTTTTTTTTTTTCAGAATTTCTACCATTTCCATTTATTGTATTGCACACATAAATAAAATAAAAAAAAAAAATCATATAAATCACCAGTAGGTTTTTTTTTCTCTAGACATTGTTTGTACATCATTTATTTCAACTCCTTATACATAGGTTACTGATGTGCTTATATGCTGTCGTATTTGTTTAATCTTTATGTCTGGGGGGAAAAAGGTGCGATAATAACTCCATCTGTGTCTCCTCTGTGTAGGAGGGTGACACATCCACTTCATTTTCTTCCTCGGCTGTAAACGATGTTCTAAAACAAACCCATGCACACACACACACACACACACACACACAGACATAATACACAGGGAGAGAAAAAAAAGAAAAGAAAAGAAAGCATCACCACATAAATCCTCAGTCATGTGGGAGTGTGGGTGAGTGTGTATTATGACCTTTCTATCTAATGACAGTCAAATGTAGGTTAATCTAGACTTTTCATAAATATTCTTGCCCCTGATTGCCCTCATAGTGTTGTGTTAATACCTCTGGCAAATATGGAGATATCTTCTGTGCCTTCTCTTTTACAATAATCCTCAGGACCTGTTAGCTTTCCTTTCCATCCACACGCCTGCGTCCTCACAAATATCACGTCGCCTGATAGTCGAGGAGAGGAGCTTTATAGATGTCCTTTGTTTTCGGCCATTCCATTATCTGTCCCCTCATAGATGGGAAAATCATGAAAACGTGGTGCGTCATGACCTGAATGGCTCTTAATGGGTCAAACCAGCATTCATCTTTCGGAGCTTCAGACAGCGTCCTACATTTCTGCCTTGTGTACACATAGACGAGGTGGAAAAACAGAATGAGTCAGTAATGACTAGGTCTCGCTTTCATTTACATCTGTGATAGAGCAAGAATGATAAAAGACTTGACATTAAAGAAAATTAATGGAATAGTCCAGTGGTTTTTTTTTGTTTGTTTTTTTATTTATCAACTACATCTGTAGTTTGTGTGTGATTACTATTGGCAAGATTTTCAACACATTTCCCTGTACTGAACAATAAAGTAGGTTATCTTGCTTCTAAAAGTCTAAGGGCAGCTGTTGAAACTATAATCCTAACACCACAGGCCTTAAAGTTGGTGTTTGAAATAAAAAATGTAAAAAAAAAAAAAAAAATCGTTCCATCTATCATGTAAGGAACAAAATGCAATGTAGCATGCTGTTATAGGAAAATAATGAATGATGGGGTGTTGTGAAGCAGACTTACCATTACCAGTTGATTATTTTCCAATAACATGTCCCAAAGTGTTTTATTCCTCTTGTACCGCAGCAAATTCCCAACTATTACTTATTATTATTATTACTTATTATTATTATTATTATTATTATTATTATTATTATTATTATTATTAAAGAACGATACATATTACTTTTTATCTGTTTAATATTGTGAAGCATCTGTAAAACAAGTTAGATCCCATTATCACTTACATTATAGCAGCTATAAACAGTTATCCGCTCACCACTCCAGTCCTCTGTCCTGAAGCCTTCCCCATGGTGGAAAACATCCTGATATCTGGTTCACCATCTTGAATCTATCATAACGTTATCATAATAACGTAAACATAATGTTAGAGAGACGAGACAGACATGTAACCAAACTGTAGTTGTGTAACTTAATTCAACTTTCCAACACTGGAGCAATTCAGTAGAACTCTAATATGCTTTGTTTCACTTGCACTCTTTTGATTGGCCGTGGCTCCTGCCCGTCACTGGGCGCATCTCAATCAGCTTCGTAGCTCCACAGGTCGTGAATCAGTATATCATGTACATGAGTCTGGGCACTGGTAAGGACCCTGGCTCACTACACATTGGGACATTGATGACTCAGTATGACTACGACATGGCTACGTATTCGTGTTGTAAAACATCACCACTGGTATTTATCAGCAACAGGCAGGACCGATATCTTTCTGACATTATGTGTCGTATAAATTTGTGCACATAATCACATGCATTTCTGTCATGGTGTTTCAAGCAGGATTGTATACCAGCTGGTTGATTTTTTTTATGAAAAATTAGACTCAAACAAACCGTATATAGAACATCGAATAAAGTTTTTAAAAAATCGCTAACGTAATGTAAGTAATCATTTAAGAGCCACAACAACGATAACAAGCTACTTAAATTTGTCGACGAAGCTGAGAGTTCATCCACCATTTTTTCAAGATGAGAGGCTTGAGAAAACATGACATCATTTCCAGTAAGGTAACATAGTAAGTATCGATGCTCAGTGGTTTTTGTTGTGCATGGTGGGATTTTTTAGGAAGTGAATGTCAATTTGTGATTGAAACAGTCCTTAAAATGGCCGACTCGCTGATCAGTGCCCTGACTACGGAACTAGGGAGCTGTTTGAGATGCGCCCACTATGTAGCTGGACTTATTTTCTGTCTAACGTTGGTCTCTGAGCTGGCATACGACATACTGTATGTGAATGATGGTCGCCCACCCGTAGTGAATTTACTATGACAGGATTGCAAAGTGACTCACAGCAGCTCAGAAACATCTTTTCTTCTTTTAGCACAGTTTTTGTTTTCATTTTTAACCAAATAATGTGTACATTCATAGGGCTGTAACTTGTTTTATAGATACCGCTAAACATAGTTTAGCTACCTGGCAGAAACGGAGGCACTTCTGTGTTTACTTTGAATATGTCGGTATAATCTGGAAGCATTCCTCAAAAATATAGATGTCATAAATTGGTTATTGGCTGAATCCATTATAAGTGCATTTTAAATAAACAGGATCTTAATAGTTGTTTTTTTCTTTTTCTCTCAGTACAAGGAACGTGTTGATGCAGTAGATAGAGGTTAGACTGAAAAACACTAGAGTATTCATTTAACATCGAAGAACTGAAACAGAAAGAAGCTGCTGATGACCTCTTCACCTGCCTGACTTGTTTTTGTCAACACAAACCATTTGTCTTGTCTGCTTAAGACTCTATATTTTACCCTTAATCATGTCGCCCTCTCAGTTTAGCAACACAGCAATGCAATCTCTTCCTTTCTAATGCATTTTCCTATCCAAGCTGGGGATCTGCACAGGGACCTGCAGGGTATTGTAACGGATGGCCAAGGAGGCGATGAAGGATGCATGTGCGGTAAAGAGCTTTATTGAGGAAACAGGCAGATCAATCCAAAAGGTGAAACAATAATGTGGTCAGAAACAGGCCATGGGTCAGGCGATCTGCACTGAACGGGCATAAACAAGGCTAAACTAGAATCAGAGAACGAGGACAAGAACAGGATCAAAACGATGGCGCGGAACGAAGGCTTGGTACACGGAAAACACTCAGGTAATACTTCGCAACTAACATAGACACACGAGGGGTTTAAATAACAAATGGAATCAAGGGTGAACGCAAAACAGCTGAGACTAATGATGACACATAAGAGGAACAACCAATGACGATACAGGGGCGGAGACAGGGCTGAAATCATTACAAATTCACGTGCAATATGTAAACTAAGTCAAAGTCACTGAACCTGGAAGTGTTTTGCCTTGGGCTTCAGATTTTGTTGTGTGCTCCAGCACTTTGCACGAGGGGAGAACTCTGACAGGTATATCTGCAGATTTCCTGATGGCATCATGTCAGATGAGGCAGAAACGGAAGAAGCACATGACCTGGCAACACAGGGACACAGGGCACATGCAGTTATTATCCCAGCGTTCTCATGTGAGCACAGACTAAACAAATCCAGCTGGATAGAAACACATCAGTAACCCTGCACCAAATGCAGGGGTTTGATTTAATGGGGTGTGAAGATGTGTCTGAAAGGGGGGGGCATTGACAATGTGTAGTCTGGTTTCCATTAATTTATCATTTGTTAATAAAAAATATTATCTGAATAGAAATGTACACAGGACTCAAATAGCATAAGGGAGAGCAGGCAGAATTATTAATAATAGATCATTAATTAATAGATTTCATATTGCTTGTAGATCATCATGCACGTTTGCTTTTCGTTTCAAGTGCAAGTAGGTACTGTACATTTTATCTGAAACCAAAATGAGTCTTGTGTTATAATTACAGTGGTAAAATCACGTAGGTCAATCATAACACCACTCAAAAACAACTCTGTAAACGTACATGTACGTCAGGAAAATTCACAGTAAACCATCATACATTTGTTATTCTGTGTGATAGAACTCTGGTGCTTGGAAAATATTAATTAATTACAAAAGATCACTGGATGTCCACACACAGAACAAGCACCTATTAAAACATGTGTTGATGAATCAGAGCTCATAAAGGTCTTGTGCTGTTTTGCAGTTTGTTTATTTTTTTCCATTTAATTTTTTGTTGTTGTTGTTGTTATATCATAGTAACCATGATTATGAAAGATACAAAAATAATCCATGTTGCAGTGGTGAAAAGCAGAATAATCCCCAAAGTGGATTATTCTGTATAGTAACATGATTTGAAGTGTATTATTCCACTTATACCACAGAAAACGTGATTACGAGCAAGCTTTGATTACAATTTTTATTATTACTATTTAATTTTTTTATTTAATACTGAACAACATATCAATATTTTAACTGCTTATAGTTACACTTATTGTTGTGGAATATCCGTGAGATACGTTAGATCTGTCATATCACAACAAACCTACATTTCCCATCCTGCACTGCAGCCTACAAACATGGCCGCCATGGACTGCAATTCCCAGAACACTCACGTTCATGGTAATCACACCTGCATCAAATTCCCAGCACTCACAACCACAGTATAAAGAGACTGTTTGAACACAATGACTTTGCGAAGTATTGAGTGTTATCACCGTGCCAAGCGTTTGTTCGTGTTGCGTTTCATGGTTTTTGATCTTGTTTCTTGTTTCTCATCTCGATTCTTGCCTTGCCTCGTTTATACCTGTTTACAGATCGCCTGACCCATTGCCTGTTTTTGACCACGCTATCGTCTCATGATTTCGATTTGTCTGTCTGCCTCTCTTTATTAAAAGCTCTTATCTGCAATTGCATCCATCCCAGTCTCCATTATGTCCATTTCGTGACAAGATCCTGTTATCACTTATGTTATATCAGCTATAAACAGTCATTCCCATTACCAGCTCTTCTTTTTTTCTCTCTGGAAGGTAGACAAAAATATGTCTGGGTTACACATGTAACCCTGTTCCCTGAGAAGGGAACAAGACGTTGCGTGAGCTTCACGCTGTGGGAAACGCCCTCATGAGTGACCAGTATCTGAAGCTTGGGTGAAATCGTGCCGTGGTCAGGAGACGTGGCAATTAAGTGCATCACGTGATTATAAAAACGGCATCTGTATATAAAATCAATTAAACTCATCTCAGTGTTTTGGTACATCTTTTTTCTTACTGGATGATAGCTACCCCTGTTCAGTCTGGATAATCAAAGCAACACTTTAATTTCCATGTGTGAATAAATTTACACAAGTTGAAGTCTGGCTTTTTCCTTTACTGCACTCCAGGCATAAATATCCTAGGGCTAAATAAAACTATAGAATAATTCCTCCACAATGCCTGAAGTTAACACAGTGTGTGTTGGGTATGCAACAAACAACAAACAGGCAAATATAATTATACACCTTAATACATGTGATATAATCATTTCACAATTAACCACTGATGTATGTATGAGTTAGCATGTTCTCACTAACAAAAATATATTATACAGGGTGTCCCAAAAGTCCCCATACATAGGGGAAAATAACACTTTTTAGCATATTTTAATTAATTAATGGCACGTCATGCTTTGATTTTATCCATTTTTAGTTACATTCTTATGTTTGTTATAGCGGCTATAAACTATCATTTTGTGATGGTTTATACCAGCCTAATTTTCCTCATTTAAAATTAATAAGACAAAAAGATTGCTTGTCATGTTACAGAGAAACCACAAAGTCTTTCACCCTGAAGAAGTTTCTGTGTCGGAAAACCTAAAGTTTTTACCTCAGCTTTACCTCTGACAGCACTGTAAGTGCTGACCCGGGAGAATCCTTTTGAGACTGCTAATTAAATGTCTCCTCAGAGAAATCCTCACTATATCAATGTTTCAGCATGTTTCATTATTAGTATTTTGCTTCATGGAGCATCCACCACACAAGTCCTTGCGAATTACCTGTTACTATAGAAATGATACCGTCAGAGCTGCTGTTAAATAAAATGAATGAACACTTCCCGACCAATCAGATTCCAGATTTCAACAGCGCTGTGGTAGAACAGTGATTAAACTATGTAATATACAATCATAAGATTTTACACCCCAGGTATTTAAAACCTTTTGACCAGTAGTAAAAAATATGTACAGACGTTAAGTTGTACTGTGGCTTTTTTTTACACACATATATACAATGCCAGTCAAAAGAAATTGTTTCTACTGTAGTTAAATAGAATTAGAAAATCTAGGTAAATTTTAGGTAATTTATTAGACACTTAAAGGGACCAAACCTGTTCCAGCATGATGATACAGATGTATACAAAGCGAGCTCCATGAAGACCTGGTTTGCCAAGGTTTGAGTGGAAGAACTCGAGTGTCCTGCACAGAGCCCTGATCTCAACCGCACTGAACACCTTTGGGATGAACTGGAACACCGATTGCACCCCAGACCTCCTCACACATCATCAGTACCTGATCTCAGCAATACTCTTGTGGCTGAATGAACACAAATCCCCACAGCCACGCCCCAAGATCTAGTGGAAAGCCTTCCCAGAATAGTGGAGGTTATTATAACAGCAAATGTGGGAATAAATCTGTAATGGGATGTTCAACAACAACATATGTGTTTGTCAGGGGTCAACAATAACTTATATTCTTACGGATATTTGGCGGAACTCATTTGTTTCTCTTATTTAATTGCTCATACCAAACTGTAATAAAACATTGCGGGTGGCTGTGTCTCAGGTGGTAGAGCGATTGTCCACTAATCGTAGGGTTGGTGGTTTGATTCCCGGCCCACATGACTCCACAAGGGTCCTTGGGCAAGAAACTGAACCCCAAGTTGCTCCCGATGGCAAGTTAGCGCCTTGCATGGCATCTCTGCTACCATTGGTGTGTGAGTGTGTGTGTGTGTGTGTGAATGGGTGAATGAGAACCAGTGTAAAGCGCTTTGGAACCGCTAAGGTTAAAAAAGCACTACATAAGTGTGGACCATTTACCATTAAAACATTTTAAAAAATCACTTAATGTGTATATCATATGAGTGCACTTATTAAGATATGAAACCAAAGCTGTCCTTTGCCCTACAGTTGGACAGACATTGGATTTAATCTCTAACATAATGGTACCATATTAATCTCTAACATAATGGTATGCATGAGTCAGCATAGGACATGCAATACGTCATGGCAGGTCACATTGAGCTGTGACAGGTCACCCTAAAGTGCTCTCTCTCACCAATGTTCCTTTTTTTAAAAAAAATAAATAAATTTTTATAAAATTAAAAAAAACCTTCATCTTTATGGATTATCTCTGTAAGCTGTTCTAGCATCAACATTCTTTAAGACTGTCGTTCCCCACGTTCAATCTGATATCAGGCCAGTCAGCTTCTCTCTCGCTCTCTGAGCCCAGAAAGAGTCTGGAAGATCTTAACAGTCTCGAACTGTCTCATTTTAAACCCGCTACCCTGGATTTTAATGAGGATAATAAAATCATGACTTATAATGACTCTTTCCCAAGGCTTTATTGAAATAGGAAGACCCCGTGGCAGGAAGCAAGAGGTTTGCCAAGGTTTTTGCATGTTTTTTTCATGCACAGTGCTGTAAAAACAGCCTACTTTGCACTGAAGGTGATGGTAAAAAAAAAAACAAAAAAAAACCTGAGCACCATCTCTGAAAATAGGCAATTACTGGTGATGGGGAGCGAATTATTCCGAATTCCCATTTATTTTATTTGCCCGGATGCATTTAGCGGAACTGCCTCATTCTGTCATAATAAATTGCATTTGGGGAGGTGGGAGGGAGTGTGTGTGTCTTCTGTTAGTACCATGAAGCAATTTAAAACATAGTGGAAAAAGTAATCGTGTGCTGCTTTTGCTCCAAGCAGCTCATGAACTAATCAGATATATATCGTATATGTACGATGCTCGTCCACATCCATCAGTCTGGAACCTCTGACATCGGTCAGTCTCTCTGTACACACATTATCTCTCATCCAGTTGAACTGTAATGTTTGTTAGCATCTTAGGGTCTAGTGTTTTGGGATTTGGGGAGCCTTTGGTCACACTATGGATTAGGATTTGGGTTAGGAAATAAGGATCAGGTTTCCAATGACCCATTCTAGATGTCTTTAGCTAGAGAGCTAGAGATCTAGCAAGAACAAAACAGGTATTTTCTGCTGTTTTTCAATCCAGATGAAGCTTCTGTCAGACTTTTGCGCAGCAACTCAAGAGGCTATGACCTTGACTGTAATGGCAACAAGCAGAATCTGTGATGTACATTGTCATGAATAGCTGTTTGTGATTCATTCTGCATTGTAAACTCTGTATTTGTCTTTAGGCATGATTCTGCTCCACTTTCCAAAACATTCTGATCCAAGCTTTCCTTCTCTATATAAAATACACCCAGTTTATCCCATGGTTGTGAATACTAAATGAGCCAATTGGATTCTTAAATCCCTTTAGCAAAATTATAAGTAGCCAAATCAAGGTTTGTTGTTACTATAGTTGCATTTGTTCATATCTTCACATGTTGTCATGGTAATAACATAGGAGTCTGAACATTGCACTGCATAGCAGGCAAAAGTTAACTAGCTAACTAGCTACTAAATAGCCTCAGACACACCGCCCACAAGCCACAGAGCATCTGATATGTTGTGTGCACTTTTCTGTTCACAAGATAAATAATCTTGAAGGTTGGACACTCATTGGCTCTTCACATTTGTGTATGTTGGTTTGCTTTAAAGCAGTTACATGTAAAAAAATAAATAAATAAAAAATAAAATAAAAGGGGGGGGGTGGCCCTCACTATTGTCAGACCTGCTGCTATAGAAAATTAATCAACATCTTTTGACCAATCAGATTTGTGAATTCAGCAGCACTGTGGTTTAAAATAAATCTTTTAAAGTCTTGGAGTTTAAATTCTCCTACAGCTATTTTAGAACAGCCGTGGGAAAAAGAACGACATCCAGACTTAGCACACAGTTGCACGGCCTGTTGAGTTCCCAAGGCTCTGTGTGAGAGGGGTTACAGATAGTGGGACACACAGCTATGTCTGCTCTGACTTGTGAAACCTCCCTGCAATCCATACACAGGATTAGCCGTGAGCATCCAGGGATCTGGGTTAATTAAAACTCTTTTAGAGGTGCCAGCCTCTGCACTGAAACACTTCCCACATCTGTTCGGGAAAAGATAAAAATGTACGTGTTGTTTTTTTGCAAGTCAGGAAACATGGATGGGTGTGTATTGTCGGTTAGTTTAGCATAAGAAAGGCTCAGTAATGCAGGATGGCATTTAATTGAAGCATATGAGTGCACTGTAGAATGATTATTTGCAGGTATAATTGCATCCGACAGGCATGCTTTCCTCTTAAGAAACCTGTTAGAAAAGTCTTGTTTGTTTGTAGTATAGTCACAATGATTTGTATTTCTACATTTGGTTGTCATAGGAACAACATAGCTGTTCTGTGCAAAGCTTGCACTACAGCTACCTGCTAATCTCCACCCCCAGCCACAGAATGTTTGATGTGCTTTGTGCACTTTTCTGGCCACAAGCCTCAGAATCTTGAAATTTGCAATCCGATTGGCTCTTCCTCTGTATCTGGAAGCATTTCTGCATGCTGGTTTCCAGCAGGAATATCACAACACACACCACACATAGATTCTAGCAAATGATCGATGTCAGGCTTGAGAGACTAGCTAGCTACTGTACCAGCATGAAGATTTCACCATGGATTGTGTATTTCCATCAAGGCAAAACCCAGTTATGGTTCTGAAAGCACATGGAGAAAATGGTGAAATATTTTTAAATAAAACAACAACAAAAAGAGAAATGCTTTCAAATAAAGAAAGGACATAGGCAGCATTTTTGGGGCTGTACCATTGAAGACAACCCTCCAAGGTTCCTAAATTTGGCCCAAATTCTGGGCAGCATACCATGTATCCTTTTTGGACCAAACTGTCTCTCCAACTGAGGAGTATGAATCCAAATGGAAATGAATTGCTTATCTTGTACTCAGCTAACAGAGAACGTTATGTCAAAAAATGGACAGACTGTAAGGCTGCGTCCCTCCAAAAGTAACGTTCTTGCAATCTTCCACAGACATGTGAGACGAGGATGGCTTGCTACATAAGGTTATTAGAACATCATGATATAAAACATCATGCTAACAGTCCTGCATTCAGAGTTTGCTCATCTAAAGAGATTCAATCGATTTTCCAGTGCTTTCAAGGTAACAGTGAGCATTACGTGCATTATTTTATTTCAGTGTTGTTCGGAGACCTAATTTATAAATCAAGTTGCTTCTGTGATGATTACATTTGCACTTGGCTGTTTTTTTTTTGTTTGTTTGTTTGTTTTTTTGTTTTAAATGTCTCCCATTATGCATATCAGCTTCACCCTATTGGCTAAAGCAGCGGGCGTATGCAAATGAACTCGTGAATATTTATGCACACCGGTTTCATTGCTTCGGTGCACGAGCTGTAAGATTGACTCTTCTCTTCTGGTGGAGCATTTGATACATCAGAGCTCAAAACTTTATTTTAAAAAAAGCTTTCATTTAAGACCATAAAACATTTTTAAAAACTTAATAAATGAAATAAAGATAGAGTATGATCACAGATTGTGTTTAATAATGATGCCCCCACCTGGCTGGCCCTGCGAGTGAGGTCACCAGGCTGTTGCCCCAGGTGACTGCACTACAGCTCAACCTACAGCTAGCAGCCATGCTGCACAGGCTGAGGGCAGGGCTGCCAGGCCAAGGGCCCAATCGGCAGTGAGGAGCCATGCTGTGTATGGTTACTCGACAATCACCAAGCTTGCTTCTAGCTGCTTGTACTTCTGTCTTATCAGCTTTAAGTAGGAAGAAATTACTCAGCATCCAGTGTCTAATGTCCTTTACACATCATTGGCATAGCAGTGTAAAAGCAGTATGAACGATTGTTCTCAGAGGTAACATTATAT